>ML781740.1:429278-460274 GCA_009831015.1 Picea engelmannii | reverse complement strand
ATAGTTGATTACATAACGGTGGAATCGTCACTATATATATATATTAAAAACAGTTGTTACCATAAGTGCATGTGTTACGACATATATTAATAACTATTAATTCAATGTTATCACAATCAACTGAAGCAACATCATTATTATTTAGTTAACCATAGGTCAATATGATAACATAAGAAAATTACCCGTTCAATCTATCCTGCATGGTTAGGACCTCCAAGATACATAAGCAATGCTCAAGTCTATGATTCATCTGATTAATCTTGACCATTTAAAGTCTCAAGACTAACAACTATTCTGAGGAACAAGAAGATTTCTACATCTCCTTAATCACATAAAATCAAATTCTAGACTATTTCGTTAACCATAAAAAGACAATACCTTAAACATTTTAAACGATAACCTTAAAGAAAAATAAAAAAATCCATCATAACAAGTTCAACATAGTTCACGTATTTGACATTTTAGATACATCCTTAGCTCATGAACTTTCTGATTATCATTATTTTAAAAGATGTAACTGCAACCACCACACCAATCACCATGATACCTTTTAAGTGGATTTTCGTAACATTAAGGCTTTTAACAATTCATCTAGTATGTGTGTAGATATCATATGCTAACCATAAAATAATGCATGGAAATCTAGAGCACTACAAAACTTCAATTTATATAAGACTAATTTACCACACTTATCCTTTATATCCCAATAACATTTACGACTTTATACTCTAAAATTTCACCCAATTATAATATTGAACAGAAATCAATGATGAAAAATTAAATTTCAAAAATCAACACATCACTACTAATTGATTCTTCCCTTATAGGATATTAAATTTTATATATATATATATATATATATATATATACACGCAAATATTAATCTATTGATTCTTCCTTTCTAGGATATTAAATTATATATGTATAAAGGTGATACTTAATATAATATTCAATTCCATTTCCTTTAATACCAAATATCTATCCTATCTTTTAGAAGTCTAGGCATGGATCTTTTCATTTTATATAATATCATTATATAATATCAAATATTAAATCACAAGTCGAATATCAAATTTAACAAGTGTTGCATGGCAACGTAGTTCTTGCCAGGCTGGACGAGGAGTAAACACGTGGGTAGCAAGTTGCAGTACATGTGGTATTCCTGAATTAGTTTTATTTGAAATTTATCAAAAAATATTGATGTTTGGTACATAACCAATGCAACCTAGCAATTACGGAGTGGCGTGTAGGCTAAGTCGCGGGTTCATTTTATTTAACAGTTATGTCATATACAGTTTGCAGTGAACAATTCCATCATATACATGAGACTAAGTAATTTATAGAATATTATAACATTGTATGAAGATTTTGATGTCGAGGGTGTTCGGTGATATACTTTTTGCACCAAATAGTTCTGTGATATACATTTAACAATTCCGTCATATACATGAGACAATAATTTATAGAATATTATAACATTGTATGAACTGAGCTGCCCTGAGGGGAAACCAGCTCAGCCACCCGAATCGCTTCATAACTGAAGTGTAGACTGTTACTAACGCAAAAAGAATTCAAAACTGTGGCCCGTAAGGGTGGCCGTTACAAGTGTGGAAAGTGTAGACAGCATAACTATAGTAACCATGGACAAATGCATGAAAGGTCGACATGCAAATGACAAAATAACAGAGGAAAATAATAGACATATCACTGGTATGGGTTGTAGTTCCCCGATAAGGAAATGTAGAAGGCGACAAATTTCGTCTCATCAGGAGGAGGCGGCTCCTCATCGACTGGTGTCCGGTTCAGTTGCATGGTGTCGTTTGTTTGTGATGGCACATGCTCTTTCTTCTGTTCCAGTGCCAACATTGGTGCAAAGGTTACTGCTAGTTGGGTTGTTGCTGCTTGGCTTGCCTCTGGTGGGAGGTGATCAGCATCCTGTAACGCGAAGAGCAATTGCAGAAGTTGAGAGGCTTTGTTGTCCAGGGCCTCTAGGTGGAACCGGAGGTTGTCCATGTTCCGACGCAGGTTGAACACCAGGGTCTGCACCAAGGCAAGGGACATAGCAAGGGGCAGGAGAGAAGCGGGAATTTGAGTGGACTGTGGTAGGGATGAGGAGGAGGATAGTAGTGAGGGAGTAGGCGGGGAACAGATGACCAGGCGGGGCTGGTTTGGCTGGTAGGTCAACTCACGTTTTGACTTCCCTCGTAGTCGGGGCATATCCGGGACAGTGGGAGAGTGAAAATGTGTCAGCAACAGAGAAGGAGAGGACAAAAGCAAAGCAGGGAAAGGCTGGGCAGGAGGCGAAGCTCTGAGAAGAAAAACCAGGAGAAGTGTTTGGTGTAGAATTGACATGGGTTTTCGGGTTGTCGGGGTGCTGGACTCAAAATTGGGCTTCTGTTGTTCTATGGTCTACAAACAACATGGACATTTCTGCGACATACTAATTGACAAGTAGTCCTGCTGATTATTTGAATTTTTGGATCGCGGGTTCTGGGGCTGCCATGCTCAAAATCAACTTTTTGTTGTTACCCGAATAAGTTTTCCTTTTTACATATGCTAGTGGAAAAAAAAAAAAAAAACAATAGTACTGACGTCTGTTACATAGGGTGGTGAACATAAGTATGAAAACAATGGCATTCCCAAATTAGTTTTCTTAAAAAGAGCAGGTTCTTGACTTAGCTAGTTTTTGGATTGCGGGTTGTCAGGCTGGGGACCTATTGTTCTGCGGTCTACAAATAGAACCTATACTTCTGTGATATTCAAATTGAGAAGAATTTTTGCGGACTAGTTGAATTTTTTGATCGCGGGTTGTCGGGCTGACAGGCTGAAAATCGGGCTTCTGTTGTTCTGTGGCCTACAAAAATAAAATATTTGATTTGATGAAGTAGATATATAGAGAATGCACAGAAGATTTATCCTGGGTTGTTGGGGTTGTGGGCTGAAAATTGTGCTTGTGTTGTTTCGTTGCCTACTAATAGCATCGAGAGTTCCGCGATATACAAATTGAGAAGCTGTTTTGAGGACTATTTGAAATTTATGGATCGCGGGTTGTCAGATTGGCGGGCTGCAAATTGGGCATCAATTGTTCTGTGGTCTACAAATAGCACCTATATTTCCACGATATACATATTGACAGTTGGACTTGCGAATTACCTGAAGTTGAAGTCGCTTGTGTCGAATAAGAAAATTGAAATAATAAACTGAATATCTTATTTTTGTATCGATAAAATAATATATAATTAAATAAAGCAAGTTTAGCATTCTCGAAATCAGTTTTCCTTTTTACATATGCTGGTGGAATAAAAAAGAAAAAAAAATAGTACCGACGTCTGTTACATAGGCTGGTGAACATAAGCGTGAAAAAAATTGCGTTGCGGAATTAGGCGGGTTATCAGGATGCAGACCTTAAATGCGGGCTTTTGTTGTTCCTTATGCTACAAATAGCAGGTAGAGTTCCACGATATACATATTGACAATCGGACTTGCGAAGTATTTGAATTTGGAGAGGCTCGTGTCGAATAAGCAAATTGAAATAATAAACTCAATAACTTATTTTAATATCAATAAAATCGTTTATAATTAATTAAAACAAGTTTAGCATTTTCGAATTAGTTTTGCTTTTTACATATGTTGGTGGAAAAAGAAAGGAAAAAAAAAATAGTACTGATGTTTGTTACATAGGCTGGTTAACATAAGCATGAAAAAAAAATGTTCCCGAATTAGTTTCTTTAAAAGAGCGGGTTCTTGAGTTGACTAGTTTTTGGATTGCGGGTCTGTGTCCTACAAATAACACTGACAATTCCACAATATACAAATTGACAATTGAAGTTGCAGACTATTTGAATTTTAAGGGGCTTGTGTTCAAAAATTTTAGCATTCACGAATCAGTTTTCTTTACATAGGCATACAGGGCGGTCAACAAAAGGACCAAATAGATAGCATTTGCGAATTAGTTTTCTTTAAAACAGGCACTCATCGACACAAGAAATAGAAATTTATGAAATTATAGATTTGTGGAGACCATAAACTATACATAGAAAATACGTAACTCTGTGTACATACTCTCTATGAAATTTTACGAATGCATAAAAGCAGGGAAAAACTAGCATTCCCAAATTAGAGAATGGAGGGAACCCTGAATAGAAATTTCTCTAGTTTTTGGATCGTAGGTTCTCGAGCTGGGGACCTGAAAATGGAGCTTCTATTGTTCCATGTCCTGCTGCCAACGTCTGTTACAAAGGGTGGTGGAAAAAAGGACCAAATAAATAGCATTCCCGAATTAGTTTTCTTTAAAACACTGGCTATTGGATACAAGAAATTGAAATGTATCAAATTATAGGTTCCTGGAGAGAATAAATTACGCATACCAAACATGCAATTTTTTAAATATCACCCACAGTTCGGCAATATACAAATTGAGAAGCGAATTTGCGAACTATTTAAATTTTAAGGGCTTTTGTGGCAAAAGTATGAAGCACGGGTGGTAAAGATCCAACAAATGACATATTGTCTGGACGTTTGAGTACAAAAAAAGTAGCAAACACAATTTCATGACATTTATATAAAAAATAATGAAACTTATTAGATATTCCTGGAAATTTAAAGAAACACACACACACACACACACACACACACACATATATATATATATATGAAAGATGATATCTCAAATTTGAGTCAGTGATTTATTTCATACTTTATTGTGAAAATAACCAGGCTGGAGAAAAGATGCATAGGACAAAAAGAGAATTGAGATAAATTAAATAGAATGTCTTTACATTCAGCATGGATGAAGATAAAAATCTAGGAACACGTAAATATATAAGCAGACAAAAGAATAGTTTTATTTGGAGTATATGAAAAAATTAATAGTTTGTTACATATCCCTGGAAATGTAAATGCGTTTGTCATATAGACTGGGATTGGGGCTCCCGCGGACCATAACAGAAATATATACAAGAAATAGGATTGTGGAAAGGACTTGGACACTGTAGAATGTAATACCTTAAAAGTAGAAATGATAGGATAATTTTTTGGCTATAGATTTCTACTCAGAGAAGTTGGAATAACTGAATTGACAAAGAAAGAACTATGCATTTCCCTGTTGGATTTGGGCAATGACCCACTTCAAGTTCTCTTCAATATAGTTTCTCAAAGGAGCGACGTTGATGTCATTGCGGATTTGAATGTTGAAAACTTCATTTTCTAATTCGCTTAGATCAATTGAAAGTTTGCACAAAGTTTCATCAATGTCTGCATTCTGTACCGAATACCAGACTATCCAGTTGTGCACCTCTTGTTCATGATATTCAATAATGCTGTAAAAAATTTCTAAAGACAAGGCTTTCAAATTATCAACTTGTTTATCTAAAGCTTGCTTGGTTGACGCCATCGAGTTGAAGATTAAGCTGGGGTCCTGGAAGCCGTTTGTGTTTCCTGCTAAGTCTATTTTGGTGAGCTTTGTCAATAATGTTTATTTCTTTGATATTGCTTGCTCACATGAATGGACAATGACATACAGATTTTTCACTTTCTCTTTCCAGCATGCTTCTAGTTGAGTGAGCCATTTAATTGAAGGGAGATTATGTTGTCTTCTTCTGGTCTCTGACATGTTGTTGACATGAAAGGAAAAAGGGATGATCGTGTGCACATAGAAGCTTTCTTCATTTTTTAAATCTGTCTACAAAAGTAGGAGCAAGTTGTGTGCCCTGCTGCCTAGGGAATCCATATTCTGTGATGTTTCACAGGCCTTCGTAATCAGTTCCATTATTTTTTTGATATTTTTCTCGACATATCCTCTACAGGATGCGAGGAAGCTAGAGGACCCTTTTAGATTTGTTGCAGGAGTGCATGTAGTAGTAGGCATAATAGTTTGTTACATATCCCTGGAAATGTAAATGTGTTTGTCATATAGACTGGGATTGGGGCTCCCGCGGACCATAACAGAAATATGTACAAGAAATAGGATTGTGGAAAGGACTTGGACACAGTAGAATGTAATACCTTAAAAGTAGAAATGACAGGATAATTTTTTGGCTATAGATTTCTACTCAGAGAAGTTGGAATAACTGAATTGACAAAGAAAGAACTATGCATTTCCCTGTTGGATTTGGGCAATGACCCACTTCAAGTTCTCTTCAATATAGTTTCTCAAAGGAGCGACGTTGATGTCATTGCGGATTTGAATGTTGAAAAAATCATTTTCTAATTCGCTTAGATCAATTGAAAGTTTGCACAAAGTTTCATCGATGTCTGCATTCTGTACCGAATACCAGACTATCCAGTTGTGCACCTCTTGTTCATGATATTCAATAATGCTGTAAAAAATTTCTAAAGACAAGGCTTTCAAATTATCAACTTGTTTATCTAAAGCTTGCTTGGTTGATGCCATCGAGTTGAAGATTAAGCTGGGGTCCTGGAAGTCGTTTGTGTTTCCTACTAAGTCTATTTTGGTAAGCTTTCTCAATAATGTTTATTTCTTTGATATTGCTTGCTCACATGAATGGACGATGACATACATATTTTTCACTTTCTCTTTCCAGCATGCTTCTAGTTGAGTGAGCCATTTAATTGAAGGGAGATCATGTTGTCTTCTTCTGGTCTCTGCCATGTTGTTGACATGAAAGGAAAAAGGGATGATTGTGTGCACATAGAAGCTTTCTTCATTTTTTAAATCTATCTGCAAAAGTAGGAGCAAGTTGTGTGCCCTGCTACCCAGGGAATCCATATTCTGTGATGTTTCACAGGCCTTCGTAATCAGTTCCATTATTTTGTTGATATTTTTCTCGACATATCCTCTATAGGATGCGAGGAAGCTAGAGGACCCTTTTAGATTTGTTGCAGGAGTGCACGTAGTAGTAGGCATAATAGTTTGTTACATATCCCTTGAAATGTAAATGCGTCTGACATATAGACTGGGATTGGGGCTCCCGCGGACCATAACAGAAATATGTACAAGAAATAGGATCGTGGAAAGGACTTGGAAACAGTAGAATGTAATACCTTAAAAGTAGAAATGACAGGATAATTTTTTGGCTATAGATTTCTACTCAGAGAAGTTGGAATAACTGAATTGACAAAGAAAGAACTATGCATTTCCCTATTGGATTTGGGCAATGACCCACTTCAAGTTCTCTTCAATATAGTTTCTCAAAGGAGCGACGTTGATGTCATTGAGGATTTGAATGTTGAAAACTTCATTTTCTAATTCTCTTAGATCAATTGAAAGTTTGCACAAAGTTTCATCGATGTCTGCATTCTGTACCGAATACCAGACTATCCAGTTGTGCACCTCTTGTTCATGATATTCAATAATGCTGTAAAAAATTTCTAAAGACAAGGCTTTCAAATTATCAACTTGTTTATCTAAAGCTTGCTTGGTTGACACCATCGAGTTGAAGATTAAGATGGGGTCCTAGAAGCCGTTTTTGTTTCCTGCTAAGTCTATTTTGGTGATCTTTGTCAATAATGTTTATTTCTTTGATATTGCTTGCTCACATGAATGGACGATGACATACAGATTTTTCACTTTCTCTTTCCAGCATGCTTCTAGTTGAGTGAGCCATTTAATTGAAGGGAGATCATGTTGTCTTCTTCTGGTCTCTGCCATGTTGTTGACATGAAAGGAAAAAGGGATGATCTTGTGCACATAGAAGCTTTCTTCATTTTTTAAATATGTCTGCAAAAGTAGGAGCAAGTTGTGTGCCCTGCTGCCCAGGGAATCCATATTCTGTGATGTTTCACAGACCTTCGTAATTAGTTCCATTATTTTGTTGATATTTTTCTCGACATATCCTCTACAGGATGCGAGGAAGCTAGAGGACCCTTTTAGATTTGTTGCAGGAGTGCACGTAGTAGTAGGCATTGCTATTCGCAAAGAAATGTGAAGCAATGGCATAGGAAACAAAGCTTCCTCTAATTCCTTAATGCGGTTCTTTAGTCTGGCATTTTCGGCTTCAATGAGTCCAACGGAACCATGAAGAGCATCTTCGGTTTCCCTGTGAAGTTGAGATATTTTGGATGCTTGCATATTGGCAAGGTCAAGTTCTGAACGATGTATTCTTTGGTTATTATTTACATCTTTTTTTTCAATGATTAATTTTTTTGATTCGGATTCAAAAACAACATTCTGGAATATGAAGGATTCATCTTCGTCAAAAATTAGGGTATCAACCATGTCCATTGAGCAGGTAGGCTGAATTCCATCTGTGGGCTGATCAAGGTTGCAGAATATGCTTTCCAGATCAGCGTCAAGATCCATGTTTTCACTGTAAGTTTCGGGCTACTCCGCCTCCTCTGCAATTATTTTTCCCTTCTTCTGCACAGGAAGGTCATGAGGAAGATGTTCACTGTATTTCTACAAAACTACTATAGAGATAGTGCCAGTACTTTGTCAAAACGTTGATTTGCTCCAAATGCTGCTTGAAATGAAGAACAGGAAGGGGCAATATAATCCCCTAGAAACATTGCTTCCATGTGTGCGAATGGAAAATATCCTCATTAATGACAATATCTATGCATGATGTATGATGACCTGTTAGAAGTAAAGCTTAATTATTGCATACTTAGAAGTGCGAAGGTGGCAGTTACGGCGAAGAACATTTAAGGAGTGAAGGTTTCATGAACGAACCAAGGTGGCGGCGTGCGAATGACATTCCATGGAGTTTGAATTTAAGACTAGGAAGGGATAAGAAAAGCCTTTGCATAAATTGCATTGATGGCAGAACTTCTCGAGCCTTGTGCGCATCAATGACAGCTTAGACGGTGCATGTACGATGACCTATTATCATTAAAGATTTAGAAAGAAGACACACACACATATATATATATATATACTATTTCTTATTATGTATATATACGAAGGTTACGGGCACGAGGAAGAGCAAGCAAGGAAGGAATGGCCAAGTGTGAAAGTGCATAATGAAACTGATGAATTTACAATGCTAACGCTGCATGAGTCAGAATTGCTTAGGGAAGCAATGTACAGATGTCATTCCATACTTTGCCACTTTCGGGATGGCGGGTTCTCTGATGGGCAGGCTCAAAAAAATGCCTCTATTGTTTGGTGTTCTACAAATAGCACACACAGTTCCGCGATATATAAATAGTCAAGGGGACTTGCGGGTTGGCTTATATTTTATAGACCATTGACAGTTTCTGGATCACGAGTTCTTGGGTTGGCGGGGTAAAAAATGGGGCTCTATTGCTAGGTTACTTACAAATAACTTATGACAATAATTTGACAAGCGGGTTTGCATTCTGGCCTGCTCAACATTCTACTCCAGGGCTAGTGGGATCCCATAAATGAGTAATACATATCAAATATGCACAGATCCCTTATTCCATACTTAGCCACTTATTTGGATCGCGGACTTGGCTCCATTCGACTCTTGATGCATATTTCATAATTCATGTGCAACACCAACTCTATGGTTACCAGATTGGTGTGTGTAGAAACAAGGTAAAATTAGATATGTACCTTTATTAAGTATCGACATCAGATTTTATACACCATGTACCCATATCGCATTCCATACTTGCGGGTTCTTGGGTGGGAGGGGTCAAAAAAAGCCTTCTATTGTTCTGTGTTCTACAAATAGCACATATAGTTCCACGATATACAATTTGACAGGTGGACTTGCGGGGTGGCTGATATTTTAGACGCAATAATTTGGATCCTGCACTTGCGAGCTGCACAATATGCCTCTAATGTTTCTTGTCTTGCGAATAGTTGTTATGGTTGGGCGATATAGAAATTCACAAGTGGACTTGCGGGGTGGCCGACCCAACATTGCATCTGTTGGATGGAAGATGTGCAGGTTAGTTGCCTCTATGCGCAAAACAAAAAAAACCAAAAAAAACATAGCTGCAAATAAGTTTGACAAACACAGAGAAAGTAAATGAAAAACTGTTTATTGTGGAACACGGGCAGGAAAAGGGTGCACCTTTGCATGGTTTGGTCTACGTGTGTGGGTAGGAGTTCTTTGTTTCCTCTGCTTTTCCTATCTGTTTCTATAAACAAAAGTACAAAGAATAATGAATATGAACATAAGTTCAGATGTTAAGAAAAAGGCAACTACTATGTACATATACAAAAAAAAAAATAGAATACATTGAATAGAGTCAGAAATAGTTTTTGGGAGGATGTACCTTTTTTTTTTTTACCTGTACAATGTAAATTTTATAATTTGAGTAGAACACCATCTAGAGCGATGTGTGTACAAATCAGAGATACAGATATGCTTTGAAACATACAAATATGAGTTTGCAATAACTTTGATGTATATGTCATAATTCAAGTGCAATACCAATTGTAGCGTGATCAAACCAATATGTGTCTAAGACAAACATATTGTATTGAGGAATGGGCACATTGGACCAGACATGGTCAATTAGTGCATTTTACAAATGGACTATGTTGTTCATAAGAAAGCAGAGACTGTATTTGCACATGTAGTTTTCCAATTCTTTTGTTCTACCAGTATTTTGTAGCATATCGATATTGAAGTCTCTGACAAGTAGAATGGGTCCGTTCAGATGGAAATGGGTCAATGCATTGGAAATAACATGTACTATGTTGGATAATGCTGCATGGGAGCAACATGCAGATTTAGTATTGCAACTTTTGTTTCATGAGAAATTTTTTTTGCAAGCACCAACTCAACATTGTTTTCTTCGATATGTATATGGTCCAAAATTGGTAGATGTTTTTTCACCAATATCATGACCCCATGTGTAATGTAACTTGATATGAAATTGTGATTTGGGAATTGTTTGTTCTGCATGAATAATGCCATGTGTGTTTCTTGCAAGAACAGAATATCGGATTGCATTATATCATAGTCATTCAGTATATCATCCATGTGTGCATTTAAGCTACGTGTGTTAAGCGAGAGAATTGATACAAATGAATTTGTTTGTATGTATTGGTAATCATAATGCAGTTGCCATTTTGCGGTGGTCCTCAGTCGTTCCATTTCAATATCAACTTTCTATTTCACTTTGAAGTTATCTTTTGTGAGAGGACTTAGTAAATACAAGGACTCTATGCTTCTAACACGGGATAGTGTTGTGTAGACAAGTCCATGTATCCGAATTCCAATAAGATGAAAAGCAACTTTATCAAGTGTTAGTTCTTGTGATCTATGGACTGTACGTGCACATGTAAGTTTAATCGAAAACTGTTTTCGAATCTTCAGTTGACCTGTCTTTACTGATGTTGATACTGGCTTCGATATTCACAAAATAGGTGTCCAATCGCTTCCAGTATTTGAATTATATAGACAAGACAACTTGCTTGCTTGTCGCTTGCCTATATGTGGTTCATGGAACTTAATCCAAAGGACATCCAATTTTTTTTTCTTGGTATAGCCTTTCAGTATTCCATCTGCACCATTCACCAACACATCCTGTGAATCATAGTTGCAGGCATATATTTCAACCAACATTTCTAATTTGAGGACAAGCTGCAAAGGTAAAGTGACTGAATGTTCATGCTGTGGCACTTTTCCATGGTTGTCTTCCTCCAGGTCAATGGAATTGATGATGATATCATCACTAAGAATTAGGAAGATCATGTGGCTATTATGGTTTGCAACATCCTTATTTCTATAGAATAGGTAAGGGAATGTTGGGTTTGTTGGTGCAGGCCGTAAGCATCTCAAATTGATATGGGTCAAGTCATCATGTGTTTGGCTGTTGGTGCGCATTCTATTCAGAATTGCAATGAATGTTTCATATGTTTGGTGCATTGTAGTATGCAACTGAAAGCATTTAATATTGTCTCTCCAGAAGTCATGGGTGACTGTTTCCATGTTGACCGTGGGTTGTTAAAATATCAAAGAATCTTGGATGGGTTGTGCCTGGTAAAGATCCCCACAGAATACCATGTCAATGTTTCCAAAGTATTTCATCTGCACATGTTTTATGCTTCTTAGTCAGCTGTCACCGGAATACAAGAACCAACTCCCAATCAAAGATGCTTCATCTATAAAGACAAGTTGGAGTTTCTCATAAAGCTTAGATAATGTATCCAACATTTCCTTGCTAAGTGGAAAAAACTGTGACTTGTTAAAAGGCATTAAAAATGTAGAGTGGGTTGTTGTTCCACCAGCATTGTATGCAGCTTTTCCTATGTATGAAACTATTAGGCCCTTTGGTTTCATAGGATCAGAGGAATTGTTTGAATCATAGATTCGTATAAGCATTTGGAACAATTCTTTTGCTATGAATGTCTTGCCTGTTCCTGCTCCGCTTGTAAGGAACACGTGCATAGGATTGTTTATGCTCAAGCATTTTTTAAGAACAATATCCTTTACAATTGTTTGTTGTTCATGATTCAACAGGCGTCTTATTCTATGGTATTCATTATTTTCAATTAGGAAAGGATGTTTTGTAACTTGAAAACCAAGATTGATACGTTTTTCACTTCTAGTCGCTGGAGGACGAGGCAAATCTCCTTGCAAGTCATAGGACTCAGAAGCAGTTCTGGTTGTTTTTGGGTCTCTGAATGTGTCATCATGATCACCAGGGTTTTCTAGGTCATTAAGTGCAACCTCTAAATCACCCCATGTTGGATTAACATTGTAGGTAAATCTAGCTTCATTAATGTGCACCATAGTCTCAGACGCAACATACGCAGCCTCCCATGTACAGAAGTTATGCATTAATGTCTGTTCGTTTTCATCGAACATAACATACAACAACAATTTTTCTCTACAATAGTTTTCATAGTCACAATGTTTGTTGTATTTGACAAATCGTATGACAGAGGGTTTTTTCTTTTTGATATGGGTGCACCATTTTTTTTGTAATGCGATACGACTTCTGCTAAGCAGATAGGCCTAATAGGAGAAGGACATTGGATGTAATAATCAATAATAGAGCGACATACCATGTCCTATGAATTGTCGGGCTCTTGTTGCAGCAAGATCGGTGGTTTAAGGACAAATGTGTGTTTTTCAAGTGGAGATGTGTTTATGAAGACACATTTTACTCAACTACAAGTGAGGGGCAAGGAAAGTGCAATGTGAACTGCTTGCTGAGAAGACATTTGTTGAAGATTAAGCAATGTATTTCCAAGTGTGCGTATCATTTTTATGGCATCAATATGACTTCTTTCATGTTCTTTGCGTATTTTTCTGAATGCACTTGTCATAGATTTGTCAATCTTTGTCATATACGAGGTACAGTATGATGTTGCAGCATATGCATTCAGCACGTACTATGCATCTGTATTTGCTTTCCGCATAACTGACATATCCTTGGAGAAACTGTTGTTCTAAATATAGGAGAGTTTCCGTTTAAGGAAAAGAGTTGGTTGCGTAAGCATACATTGTATGGCTTGGATGTACTCATCTTCTGAAAGATTTACCTGTGTCAAGAAGGCATCAAAGCTCATCATTTTGTCAAATCCCCCTTCTTCTAGAAATGCAAACAAGGATTTAGATTTCTCAACAACAACATTTTCCTCTACACTAACTGGCTCTATGATTCTTATAGCTCTCATTGGCGGCACGAGAAAGTTGTATCTGCAATGTGAGTTTTTTCGTTTTCTACAACTTCTTGTATGGTAATGTCTATGGACTTTCGCAAGTTCTGGATCCAAATGATCTGTGTTTCATGTTATGTATTTATCCACAAATTGTTCAATATCTGAATTCTTATCGGCTCCATACACTGGTGCATCCTCTATCCACAACAGTGCATGGTCATGTTCATTTCCCCTATTCTGGAATTCAGTGACAAAAAAGTAGTCCGATATTTTTTCGAAAAATGTTTCATCATGGCATATCAATTGTCTCAAAGCATTTATTCTATGTCTATAGTAGCGAGTACATGTCACCGAGTCTTTTCTTATGAGGTAATCAATGTCGCTATTTTCCAGTGTATCGGTTTCTTTTTTTACGTTTCATGTTCTTATGTAGGTTAGATACCGCAGCCACCAATGGATCCTAGCAATTCTCTGCACTTGTAAATGTGACGAAAAATGTTGGCTGGCCTAATTGCCAGATCATTACAAAAATATTTCTTTTGTTTTGCTGCAAATAGTCAGGATAGGTGCGGATGTTTTTGAAATCTATGTATCCAATATCAGATTTCATAATTTTTTCTAGGTTAACTTTGTACTTCACATCTTTCGTGAACAACTTTCTTCCTTGTAACTGGCCTTTTCTTGTTCGGACCCACATGCAGGACAGAACTTGCTCGATTATTATGCGCATTGTCTTGAAAAACAAATTTGTTATGTGACAGGAGAAGCAACCACTTGAATGTAGCAGCTCCCATCGAACTATTTTATGATAACCGAATCATTCTGTAATATCAGTGCCACGTGGATCTCCATAGAAGAGTGTTGGAAAGTTCATTTCCTTAGCGAATTTGTCCTTGAATATTCCAAGTGGATGCTTCCCCTCGGCAGGTGCAATTTCGACAATTTTGTCTTGCAAGTCACGAATGCACTGTGAATCAATGAATCCATGCACCAATGTTTCAGCAGTTGTTTCATTGTTTGATTCATCACTTGCATCAAAATCACTAGGATTTTCAAGAGTATCTGCAGAGTTTCCATGTTCTTATGCGAGAACATTGTTCCAATTGGCATTTATACAAATGTTCTCTGCTTTGTACAAGGCTCTGGAACATAATTCCCTCAATTCTTTCATAATAGCATGCACACGCACTTTGCCTGTCTGATAGGCATTTTTGTATCGCAAGCGTCTTTTCCGAGCCACAACGATTGTAATTGTATTGTTAATAGATTGTGGCAACGCATTTTGCACAACATCTAGCTGAACATGCACATTAATAATTGATCTTGTTAAGCCCATCTGGGGTCGTTTATAGCCGCAAGGTTTGATTTGGGAAAATGCAATTCACAGAGACACAAGTCTCCCCTCGAGTTTCGTAAGTGCACTTACATCTGCTAGTGTTGTATTACATCTTATTTGGTCAGGGGTTGCAAACTGTGGCAGTTTTCGATTTTCAAGCGATCGTTTGCATGGAAGACAATCTTTCGCACTAGAAAATGGTTTATCCTAGGTTGTCAAGCGGAGGTATTCTGCTTGCAAATCAGGCGTGAAAGACTCACTGTTTTTTGAAAAATTCAATTGTTCACAAATTGCACATGCAATGGAAGGAGTGTCTTTAATTTGTTTCATATAGTTTTGTCTTGCATTTTTCTTTCACAGGGAAATATTTGTAGAAATTGTTTCCTGGTTTTCATTGCTACTACTGCATGGTGTTTCTTGTAGATCATGAAGTTGTACTGTTGCATCACCATTCTCGGATATGTAATCGCACCTGTTTATGCTTTGTTCGGCACGAACAAATTTCTTTACATGGTCATATGTGAGTTTCTCTCTAAAAGGAAGTGTAGCAATGCATTGTTTTCTCTCGCACATGACCTTTTTCAAGTTGTGGTAACTTAGTCTACGTTTCTTTCCCAAGGGCAGGATGAGTTGGTGGCAACTAGAATGGATTTCACTTTCACCCATTTTCTGAGAAACCACTTTACGTTTTTTGTTCAAGGTCTCTATGACCTTATTAGAAGTCGGGCGAATTTGACGAATAAATTTTTCAAATTGTGATAACTTACTCTACGTTTTTTGTCTAAGCCGTATATGGCCTCATCACAACCGTCATGAATTTTACGCATGTTTTTTTTGTTCAAGCCGTGTATGCCCATATCGCAACTGGGAGGACTTTCATTTTCACAAAAAAAATTCAACGTGTATGCGAATTCGATGTCGTTTGCGTGGCATGGACAGTCAACCTTGAACTACCGATATGTGCAAGCAAAGGTTCATAATGGATATGTGTTGTATCTGTTTTCAACGAAAGGATGTCAATTGTTCGATCGTAATTTGAATCAATAACCCAGGAATGGACAGTGGCATCTAACAAGGGTAACCACACCTGGATATTAACCCTGAATATGACAGACAGTCATTGCAAACAGAATCTACAACCCTCCATATGCTCTTTTTCATATGGAAGCACCATGTTCATAAGGTATTCCTACCAACTTCCAACTGTCGGCATATTTTCTACGAGATATGGGCAAAGGTGTTGATGCAAGCACCTAAAAGCCTATTGGATGCCGCCTATAATTGCATTGCAAAAGGACTATAGAATGTAAAGTCACAACGACTAGACATCGAATTCTATTGGTACCAAACAACAAATTGCATTAAACAGACTATCTCCACAGCTAGACACAACGTTTGTTGCCAGCTATAAACCATGGCAATCTATGCCATGCAAAATTCCTTTGCATTGTGATTGAAGGTCTTTGCAAATAACGGACAAGTAGATACGAGGACCTTCTATATTTCATATGGGAATTTTTCTGTACACCAGTGGTTCATAATGGCCAGTGAAGGCATTCGCATCATGGAAAAAGATGCAATATGGATTGTCAGATGCAGTTTTATTGCATAGTAGATATCTTGTTTTTCTTATCAATGACCAAATGGAAACTGATATATTCAGCTAGTTAGACAGCCATCGTATACAAATTGTATCTCCCCAAAGTCCCCTCTCATGCGAAGGAAAAACTGGAGATGCAGACAACCCCATTTTTGAAAAATACATAGTGACATCTTGTATTCCATGCAATTGCCAAAGAAAATCAAATCCCAATTTGTATTCATAGGACTGCAAAGCCTCGGCATCGCCATTTTTAAAACAGGTCAAGAAATAATCTATCAATCCATTGCACAACTCGGTCGATGAATAACGGAAATGCAATAGAACCTGGAATGTATCAAAAAGACAATCCCCAACAGTATGCGAGAATGCATCCAATCTAAAAAGCGCATTGTTATGCAAAACCACGTCAATGTTGTCATGTACAATGGACTGTGCAGCTATTTCGTATGACTCAACATCTATGACCTCGTTCATCTCTTCAACTGTCACTTCGAAGTTATTTGCTACATAGTTTCACTTTCTGTGATAACAGAGAAAAGCAGGAGAAAAAAATAAAAGGTAGCAAAATAGAAAAAAGCAACAAAGCAGGGCACCAATTCTCGTATGTATCTTTGAACCTTCTTCTTCTCAACTTCAATCCTCCCTAGTCCCCATAACAGATGAAAAGAAAACATAGAAATAAATAAAACAATAACTTTACTCAGCAGAAATAGAACAGGTAGACGTAGTGTTCCCACCCACAGAATGAAAGCATACCTTGCATATAGACCCCGCTGGATGGTTTCCTCTTCTAATGGCTCCCAACTACTTTTCGTAAATCCCTCTTCATTGCAAGACGCATGATTTCCAGGAACAGAAACTAAGAGCACAGACAAAGATGGTGGGACTACCACCATTGAAAAACAACAATAACAGGGAAACTTACCCATCAACAAAGGACAACAAGAGCTCAGCCCCAAAAACTACAAACCGCAACAACAGGTCCAACAGCTTGCAAAGTTGAAAAACAACAAACCAGTGAACAACCACGAAGAGCTCGAACTGCAATTGCAAAACCTCAACTTTGCAAAGTTGAATCAAACAAGAACCAAAACCATGGAACGAAGCACCAAACAAGGATCGAACACTCAAGCACCGATGCCGAACATGAACGAAACTGTATTGCAACCCATCTGTACAATAATCATTTTAACACTACTAGAGCTGTTAGGTAAACAGTTAAGACTGTTAGGACCGTCGAAGGGCATAGGCCTATGCAAGCATTTAAGAAAATATGCAGCGTGGCAAGCCTGTTCTCTCGAAGCACGCAACAATAAAGAAAAAATCAGATATAGTAATATGGTAGAGAATGTATTCTACCCAGCAGAAAATGCTAAGGGAGACAGTCGAACTAATGCTAGCATTAATCCACCGTCGACCAATGCATAATAAAATGTATAATTCAAAAATACCATATACTACCAAATACTTTGGATAGGTCAAGATATTTAACATTGGGAATAGCGAAGACTACAATAAGGACTCCAATCCTTTGTCCAATCAGATCTTGACAAACATCATACTTTTTATTATATTAAAATTGATGTCTTCACTTCCCTTGTTCCAACAATAGACAATATGGAAATATTTCTGGTCAATGCACAATCTAATACCAGGTCAATGATTTATCGATCGCTATAGTCCCTCTATGCCTATGGCAAGGACTAATAATGATAAATTTACAACTAAGGAATCCATCATGATGCGCAAGATTCACACAAATGGAAGAATTTAACACCTTAATATCTAAATCAGTACAATTTAAAGTTCAATAGTAACCATTTGAGCTCAATCTCTTGGTCAGATTCTGATATGTATGAGAGATCATAAAGGCACAATTCATAAGTTTGTCGAGCAAGTACTGGTACAAGATGACAGACGGACAACCAGGCCAACGAATACGAAAATGCGGGAGGCGGAGCGGCGGAGAGCGGCGATTTTTAGGGTTTGAGAGTCGATTTTAGGTTTTCGTATGGGGGCTCTGCGGCTAGGTCTTGCTAGCCACATCCCTGGTTTTTTTGGTTGGCATCGGGGGTGGTTTGGGGAGGCAGCGCTGCAGGCCGGGGTGGAGCTCCTTGCTTAGAGGCTTCGTTTGACGTCAGGTTTGGTTCTGGGCGGTGGCACTGCAGGCACCGGGATGGTGTTCCTTCCTTTGGGCGCGCGGACCTGTCGGTGTGATGCGGCCGGCTCTGTGCTGGTTTTTCAACTGGAGGCCTGTAAGGCGGCTCTTCGGAGGGTCTTTCCGGTGGGTCTTGTCGCGGAGGTGGTGGAGACGTTTGGCAGCTGCGTGTGCTCCCGTGTGGTGCGCCATTGTTGGGCGCTTGGGTCCTGTTTAGCTGTCGGCGTCCCCTTTTTCCCTTCTGCTGCAGTTGGGGGCCGAGTGGGTCCGAGGGGATGTTCACATATCGGTACCATCTTTCCCTAAGCCATCCTCTGAGGGGTCTTGTTGAGCGGTGGTGGAGTTTCATTGGGCTGCTGTGACGGCTCCCACGTGGAGCGCCATTTTGGGCGCTTGGGGCCTTATTGTTTGTCGGCGTCGTTTTCTCTGGGGTTTTTTGCCTTGGTTTTTTGGGTCACTTGTTCACAGCCTGCATGCTGGGGTGTTTTGTTTGTACTAGGTTGTGGTGTCTTGTATGCCTTTGTGCATGGATGTTGGAGTTGCACTGATTGGTCAGAGCTTGTTGCTGGCTTTGTAAACGAATTTATACTCTATATAAATTTGAGTTAATTTTCTCTTGGAAAAAAAGTACTGGTACGAGATTTTAGAATATGGACAGGGAGACAAATCAGAGGAACCCCATTTTAAAATTAATTTCAAACAAAGTGGAACGAATTCAGAGTGAAGAAACTCCAACGGTTATTGTTTCAATCATAAATACCAATAATCGTTATATGATTGGCGTAAATTTTGCACGTGTTGGAAATTTCACTAGGATCCAAACATGAGTTACAGGTAGGATCAGTTGATTACTATCAACGGTGAGTCTAACTTGAATGTCACCGTATCACTCTGTTTTGGAAGGGTAAGGAGATACTAACCAACACACCAAGTGCTTTGGGAGGATCCCATTGATCCAGGCTTGCTTGTCACAAACCACATGAAAATTTAGATTCGGATCAGTAAAAGTAAACACTGAGCCTATCCACTGATGTGCAGCATAAGGTAGAATCCTCCATTTAAAGGATTTTAAAGGCGCCTATCCAATTTTGAATATCTGAGAATTATAATAAAGGAGACAGCAGAACCGGTAGGTCCCATGGTGGGGGGAAATCACATTTTTTAAGAGGATCTCACACATAGTTTAAAAATCGTACCCAAGCCCGAAGCCAAGAGCCAACTCAACAACCTACAGTCAACAAACGACCAACGTCCAGGGAATCCAATCTAAAAGTCCTGAGGAGGGAAGAGCATACAAAAGTAAAGTAAGAACACACTACATAATCCATCTCTTTTAAAACATGCAGGTCCTTTAAAAGCTTATAAGAAGGGCGTAAAAACTCTTTGCCAAGGTTATCGGGTATCTTAAGACTAGATATGAAGATACAATCTGAGAAAAGCCAATAGAATCAAGACTAGCATTAAGAAAATATTTCTATTCAACTACCAATTCACCCCAACGAAAGCAGAGTAAAATCTTAACACTAAAATCCCCTAGCAGTGTAAACAAAGTTTTAAATCTCAAAAATTAAATTCAAATTAGTATCCACAAGGGTTATTTATTTCTTCGGGATTTTTCCCAAGCACAACACAGTAATACAACATTCTTCTAGGAATACCATACAGGAAACATTTCACTGCATCAACTCAATTATATAAATGATAAATTATTTTTTAACATTCTAATATGCCATTCAATGGCAACTACCTAGAAAAACTTGTACCTGAGAACTAAATATCTACGAGTAGCGAATCAATAATTTCTAACAATCCCAAAAAGGTAAAGGTAATTCCAAATAGCGGTGAACAAGTAGAATAAAAATGGATAGGCAAATAAAGGAGAGCTAACATGAAATTTTCCAAATACTTAGTTTAGAAGTTGAAAAGGCATTCCACTCCAGATTTTATTTTATCATACAAAAATCCATCAATAATTTGTCAATCCATATCAGAAATAAAATACAGTCTACGAAAATATTTCTAGAGAACATATGTATGTAAATTAACCTATTAAAGTTACAAAACCGAAATAAAAATATTGTAACCTAAGGCGACAAAGTTGAATGTGTTCTTTAGCAAATGGTGTTCCTTCCGACCTCCCGCTTGTTAATTGTGGAAACTGCACTGGTACCTCCCAGACAATGCTAGAGGTATTTTTCTTCCCCCTTAGCCACCGAGCCACAAAGTGGCCATGCACAAAAAACTAGAAATACTCTAGCTCCAAGCTTGGTATCCCAACTCTCCCAAATAAAACCAGTCAAATGATTTTGACAGCATAACTTTACCCATAACCAGTGTGATCCCTTTCCCATCTAGACCATTTGCTTTATAGGAATTTCCTTACTGACACCTCTCCACATGCACAATCAATTTGCTTTCTAATTTAATAAATTAAGATTATTCCCCCTTACACTTGTCACCCTTTCCCCAAGTTGCACAAGTAATTAAAGTCATTTTCCCTCACATTTCTCAAATGGACTCCTTAAATCGCTCCTAGTTGTCTCTTTATTCCCTAGATTCTTATTTAATGACTCACTCCTTACTAAATCTATGTTAGAGTTAAAACATAAGTCTTATTTTACTTAGACTAGTGGTAGATAGACTCTAAATACAATTCTATGTGTCTCTCATGCTTTATTGATTTCTTATTTTAAAATTCCACTTTGGTATTTTCTTGCAAACATGTGTATTAAATCAAATCTTTAAATTTATTTAATTTTACTTAATTCTTAAATTGATTCACCTCATTCATTTTTAATTTAGTTAATAATTTAATTTAGCCTCATTACAAANTTGAGATTTATAATTAATAAATTACTTATTAATTATTTATTTGAATCCGGCAAGGCCTAAATATTTTTAATGTTTATGATTATTCTTTCAAGGTTCTCTAGGCCACCTAGATTTCATTGACTCGAGTTTTATTTACGCGACGTGCCCTTCAAGTCACAACTTTGTGCTTCAAGGGTGCCACTCGCCCTTGACTACTCTTGGTAGTTGTCCAATCCTTGGAGTCAACACTTTGTTCGGGTGACCTTGTGAGAGACTAAGAGATTTTAAGGAATAAAGAATCTTCTTTATTGCGCGTCCCTTAGAATCTTCGTGCTCGAATGTCTAAGTCTGCCCTCACAACATCGTGGACCTCTCGAACTAGGTAATCGTTAACCTACCATTCGAGCCATGGCGAGGATGCTAGTAGGCTATGACTGGGATGCTGCCACACCTCTCCCTCAATATCTGGTTTATGTGCATTGCCTCTTTACTCCTTATGTGAGTCAGATTAGCAAGCAATCGTCAACTTGCTTTCATTGACAAAACATTGTCACTGATCCATATACATAATCACACTAAATCAAACATCTGACACATATGCATAAAATGAAATACTCAAACAAAACACAATTCACTCTGTGACTCAATCCAAAGTCCATGGAGGTATGTTGGTGCCATCGACATCCATGATCTGTCAAGTGTCCTGCACACTGAAGGAAAATTCGTCAATAGCATCTGTCAATACATATATGTCAAATAACAATAAATCACAATCCATCAAACATCATCATCTAAAATTCTTAAATGAAACAAATAACCTTGTACTATAACGAAATCACTTGCTCGCAAATGTCCTCAATAAATAAATATATATAAATAGACATTGATTAATTAAAATGTGTATATATTAGATTCAATATTATTAATACCACGAATATTATTAATGCTTCTAATAATGTGTATATTATTAGAAGCATGAATATATAGTATGAATGCCATGGCATCTCGGAAATATATTGTGGTTTAAATATTTTGTTTCATTGGTTTGTATATATATATAGATATATGAATGATAATTTACTCTTATATGATAATGATATATTGTGGTTTAAGAACCCTAGATCTCTGCAACCCTAGAGCTCTGCATTGGAGTAGACATTCTTGCACGCTTTGACACCAGTGATCTGTGGCTAAGGACGAAGCTCTGAAGGGGAAGGCCTCATGAGGTCACTGCACACCCAGGATGAGCCCGGAAGAGGGGGGGAAACCTCCCTCGTATAGTGATATCACTGCCAATGATAGAAAGGGAACTCGTGCCAAATGACCCGCATTCGAGCCGCCGACGCACCTGCGGGATTAACTTTTCATCCAAGAACAGGGACTCAAGAAAGAAATGGACGTAGAAGCCAGTACGTCCCATCCAAAATCTTCCAGAGGATGGGAACCAGGCAAGTGCATACCGCAAATGGACAAACCCCCACACTATCACATCAAATCAACTCGAGTAGGGGAGCACACTCAGTTTATGATGGATCATGCCCTGATAGGAAAATTTTTAGGCCTATGGCCAACCGAACGAGATGTCACCCACTGGATCAAGGACTGGTGGAACCCCAAAGGAGACTATGAAGTTCAGCTTAGCTCCAAGGGTTTCTTCACAATAATCCTATACAACCTCGAAGACAAGGACAAAATATTTGATAATGGACCGTACTTCTATAACTCGGTGGGACAGTTTCTGCGATTTTGGACAGACAAATTCAGCCCAGAGAAGGAGGACTTTACAAGATCACTAGTATGGATTCGTTTGTATTCATTGCCCCAAGAATTCTGGCTGGAAGAAATACTCATGGGCAACGGGAACACCATGGGGCGATATGTCAAGGCATCGGAGGCTACAAAGATGAGAAAGTAAACCTCATACGCTCGCATCTGTATCTATATGGACATATCAAAGGCTCTATCAGGATCAATCACACTAGAATATCAGGATGAAGAATGGAAACAGACAATCAATTACAAACACATCCCCTTTCACTGTAAGAAGTGCCACAATCATAGTCACCTCTTCAGAGACTGCCCTCTGAACGCTTCAAGCACCAAGCCTAGTGACAGAAAGAAAATGGACGGCTTCACCAATGTCATAGGTAGGTGGAAAAATCCATCAAGAAAACAGATCCAGAATACGACCCCAAAGATCCCAACCAAAAATTCCTATGAAGTTTTGAACCAGCTGCCAGAAGATGAGGAAATACAAAACCTCCACTAAGAAAAAACATAGGCGAAGGGAAAAAACCCTGAGGAACCCAATCTGAACCAACCAAAAGTAACAACTCAAGTAGCACAAACAGGTACAGAGGGAGACACCACCATGCAGATGGATGAAATAGATCTGGCAAACATAGATCTAGAAAAGCTGGAGGAAGCTCTCAACCAAAAAGACCTGCAACACATCCCGGTGGATCAGCTCCGCAAAGTCCAGAAAGTGTTCACCAACTTCACAACAGGATCTACAGCCAGACTGGGCATAACCACTGACCCAGGAACATAACCCAAGCGAGAAACCAAGGAAAAAAAAATAAGGGGGCGCAAAACAGCCCATCAACTTATCAAAGAAGCAGGAAACTTGATGATAAACTCAGGCCAGATACATAGATTATCGGAGGGATACCTCCACCCCCCTCCACCTTCCTCATGATGAAGACAATTACTTGAAATAACATAGGGATTAATGATAGATCCAAGTAGAGGATCCTCCGAGACTGTATTAAAGTTGAAAACCCAGATGTCCTACTCCTGCAAGAAAATAAATGTGCAGGTTAGGAAGCTGAAAACATCTTCCGACGAAGCTGGAGAGGTTGCAAGTTCTTTCACCAAGATTCAGTGGGAGCTTCCGAAGGATTAGCCATTCTCTGGAATCCACACACAGTCACTCTACAACAACCCTTCTCCACGAAAGGTACGCTCATGGCTTACTTCATGGTAACAGGATCTACTAAAGAAGGAGCCATCACAAATGTCTATGGACTGTAGACTGCCCAAGAAAAGGAAAGATTTATACAAAAACTATGGAACGTCAAAACCATACTACACACGCCCAACTGGATCATGGGGGCCGACTTTAATATGATCCTGATGCTGGAAGAGAAAACTGGAGGAACCAAATGGCTGGAGCAAGAAAGCGATCAGTTCAAAACCCTAATAGAGCAATTAAATATGGTAGACATGGAAACCCAAAATGGAATCTTCACTTGGTCCAACTGAAGATCAGGACACCAACATGTAGCCTATACATTAGACTGCTTCCTAGTTGTTGAATCCCTTCTTGAGGGTGATTCGGCAATGGTGATCTAGGTGGATATTGGTGGCTACCCACCATTTCCAAATGGATCAAAACAATTTTCTGGCCATTTTGGCAATTTACTATTTTTAGCAGGTTTTAACTTCCGGGGCCATTTTGAGGGTCCAAATGAAGGTTTTTCGAGATAGAGGTTCTAAATGATAGCCAAAGGCATAATTAATCTCCCAAATTGAATNGAAGATCGTATGCAAAAGTTACGACCCCGGGAAGTTGATGCACCAACTTACCCAAACGGGGCCCACATGACTTTTGGCGCTTCATCTCCTAGGGTTAGGTTTTTGGATGTCTAGGACTTTTGGCATTTTCAATTATTGTAAAAATGCCTCCAGAGCCTCATTGTAACCATCTTCTTGCGAATGCGAGTAACCGTCACATCTCCTCTCAGAGATAAGTTGCCACCATTCTAGCGAGTCTTTCACTCTGTATTTATACAGTCTCTGTACATTTCTTTGATTAATAGAAATCATATATTACTGTATATATGTGTTTATAGTTGCATCTTTGATACATTTCTATTATATTATTAAATATCTGCAATATCTCTGTGCATTTCTTTATTATATCTCCGCTCTCATTTCGTGCCGAAAATAATCCGGATCAAATGGAAGCAAATATAATGCCAAAATCAGGGTCAGACCACTGGCCTATTGTCTTCTGCCTGGACCCTAGCATTACTCCCAGACCAATACCCTTCTGCTATGAAAAGTTCTGGCTCTCCCACCCAGACTTCCACCAGCTGGCTCATACCTGGTGGATCCAAGCTGAAGTGGATCATGGCACTCACATGTATAAATTCCAGCAGTGCCTCAAGAACTTCAAGAAACAACTGAAGAGCTAGAACAAATCCACTTTTGGAAACATCTTCCAACGGTAGAAGGAAATCGAGCGTAGACTCGAAGACCTGCAAAGAACCTTCATCTCAGGAAGCAGAACTCTAGATCTCGTGAGGGAAGAAGAGCGACTCCAAGCAGAAATGGATGAATGGAGAGTGCAAGAAGAAACCCTTTGGCAACAAAAATCAAGGGTTCAATGGCTCAAAGAAGGTGAGAGAAATACAAAATTCTTTCACAGAGCAATGACACACCGAAGATACATCAACTGCATCCCTCAATTGGAGGATACTCAAGGCATCCTTATAAGAGATCATGACCAAATAGCGGAGGAACTCAACTCATACTACAAAGATCTTCTTATGGAGACCAACCCGAATAGGGAAGAAGAAATCCAAAAAATAACTAATCACATACCCTCGCTGGTTACCCCTGAGCAGAACAGGGCACTCCTGAGGCCCATCACTCAGGCTGAAGTGGACTTAGTTGTAAAGGAAATGCCCCCAGGAAAAGCACCAGGCCCGGATGGCTTCACAGCGAATTTTTTCCATCACTGCTGGGACATGATCAAGGAAGAGGTCTGGCTGGTGGTCAAAGAATCTAAAACATCTGGCCAAGTACTCTCTACACTCAATGCAACTTTCCTCACTCTCATCCCCAAGGAAGAGTGGGCCACTCATCCCAGGCAGTTTAGACCAATATCTCTCTGCAATGTCATCTACAAAATAATCACAAAGGTCATTGCTACTCGTCTTAAGCCTCTCATACCTTTCATTATCTCCAAAGAGAAAGCTGGCTACGTAGAAGGGAGGCAAATCATGGATAGCATTATTCTGGCCAATGAAGTGATCTGCTCTCTGAAAATGAGAAAAACACCAGGTATTCTTATTAAACTTGATCTCTTAAAAGCTTTCGATAGAGTAAGATGGCAATATTTGCGTTCCATGTTGGAGTCCTTTGGTTTTGATAAACTCTGGGTCAATTGGATTCTCAAGCTCACATCCTCAGCCTTTTTCAAAATCCTAGTCAATGGGACGCCCTCCCAGCCCTTCCAGTCCACCAGAGGAATCAGTCTGGGTGACCCTCTCTCTCCCTTCCTCTTTGTGTTTATGGTAGAAGGGCTTGGTCACGATATCAAAGCGACGATCTTAGAAGGATCCCTCAAAGGCCTGCCCCTTCATAACATCCATCCAACGCCTTCGCACAACCAATTTGTCAATGACACCCTACTCATGAACACCCCTACTGCACGAGAAGCTACCAAGCTAAACTCAATTCTCTCTGACTTCATGGAAGCCTCAGACATGCTCTTAAATTTGGAAAAATCCAAGATTTACTTTTTTAATATGCCAGCCACGGTACAGAACCATCTTTCAAGACTTCTAAGCATTTCTAAAAGTTCCCTTCCTTCCATCTACCTAGGCATACCCCTCATAGGGGAGTCAGCGCATTCCATTTCATGGGACAACCTACTCCAGTCTATCTCCAATAGGCTGACTAATTGGACCTTTAGACCTCTTAATATTGCATCCAGACTGGTGCTCCTCAAGTCAGTCCTGCAGGCTCTACCCACCAACCTCTTCACTACTCTAGCACTGCCTATTTTGGTAATTCGGGCAATCAGAAGCCTCCAAGGAATTTTTTTGTGGCACGGACACCATGCTAATAAAAAATGGGCACTAGTAGGCTGGGACAAAGTCTGGAAACCCAAAAGGTTTGGTGGATTGGGACTTCGTCACCCGGGAAGGCTCAATCAAGTCATGGGGGCCAAAATGTGGTGGAGATGGTTACAACATCCAACAGAACTCTGGGCACAAATTTGGAAACAAAAATATGCCCCAAACACACAGACAAACCAACTAATTCGATTCAACAACCATATCCAGGGATCCAAAATCTGGAATACGGCCTGGCAAAATCGCCCTCTGATTCAAAAGCATGCTTTTTGGGATGTCAAAAACGGAGAAAGTGCACTCTTTTGGCAGGACTCGTGGCAACAACTACTCCCCCTCAGTGACCTGGAAGGTCTCAATCACCTCAAACAAAGACTTCATCCAAATATCTTCAAGAAAGTTAAGGATCTCTGGAACCCAACCCACAAGAACCAACCCTGGAGACAATGGAAAACAGAGAGAACATAATTACAGCTCACAGATGATACAGATCTCCAACCCTGACAAGAATGTGCAGTGCATAGAAAAATACCAATCAAAGAGGGACCGGACATCCTTCGATGGGGACACTCTACGACAGGCATCTTCTCAGTCAATGAAGCATACTACCCGCATGGAAACTACCAAAACCAAATCCCAGACACAATCTAAAGTAAAATCTGGCAAAGCATCCTTTGGCCCAAAGTCTCCATTTTCCTTTGGCTCATAGCTCAAAATCGCATCCTCACATGGGATAATCTTATAAAGAGAGGCTTTATAGGCCACTCCAGGTGCACCCTTTGTCAACAGAGAGAGGAAACCATGGAACATCTCCTCAACAACTGCCACTATAGTCGACAGATCTAGGATTTGGGGGCCCAGGCCATGAAACACTCCAATAGAAACAAAGGCAACATCAGGGATACGATTTCCAACTGGGATGCGATCTCCTTCCATAACCCCATTCTCCAATGCATCTGGCAGTTGCTCCCGAGTTTCACCCTATGGGAAATCTAGAAAGAATGGAACAATCGAATCTTCCATTTGAAAACCTCCCCTCCTGCTATTACGTGGGAGCAGGTTGAGAATTTAACTCAAGAAATAATCCATAGAAAACCTTGGAACTAGGAAGACCTCTAATGCGCTCCCGAGGAGGAAAACATCCTCAGAAGATGGAATATGCAAATTCACGTATGCCCTCCAATGACAACAAAAGGTAGCCGATCCAATAGCCCCACGATTTGGACCCCCCCCCTCCATCAGGATTCATCAAGATAAACTTCAATGGTGCTTCTAAGGGAAACCCAGGACTGATAGGATTCATCTCAGTCCTTAGGAACCACACTGGCGAGAATATTCATCTGGTGGCCGGCTTCCTGGGTGAGAATACAAACAATGTGGCAGAGCTCATAAGCCTTATTAGAGGACTTCAAGTGGCTACCCACAATCATCACCATCAAGTTATAGTAGAGGGTGACTCTCAAATCATCATCCAACTCATCTCCAAAATCCTGCATGACGAACATCCTCAGTGAATCTCCCCTAGCTGGAGACTCTCAGGGCTTCTGGAAGATTTTGGAGCTCTCATCCATCCCAATCTCACCATAACCCCTTCTCACGTGAAATGAGAAGCAAACAAAGTAGCGAATCACATGGCGAATACGGGAGTTGAGACCAGGTCAGAACTCATACATTGGCACGCCAATCTTTCTGATGATACAAATCTCTCAAGCCGATGCAGAGACCTTGTGAGCGGAGATTCCTCAGCCTCGTATGGGGTGACACATAGAACAACCTTGCCACTCAGCTTAGCACTAAACCAAGGCTTAAATGCTGAAGGCCGCTCCCCATGCCTTCAAAATTAAAGATGGTAGCAGGCCATTAGAGCAGACTTACAGCCGAGGGACTTCTCCCCCGAGCGAAAAATCCAGCGCTACCTGCATTCAATATGGAAGAGTTAAGGAGAGGCCATGTGGTGTCATCCCACGAAAATGTGAAAGCGAGGAAGCCTAGGCTTAGTTGGCTCATTCTCGTTCTGAACCTCCCTGTCGAATGCGAGCTCTGGTGCATTCTCCTCTGTATCTCGCCGACTCCGAAGGCGCCTTCTATTCACTCCTCCTCTACAATGCCAAGGGAGTGAGGCAAGCCTCGTCGTGGCTCGACTCAACACACCCACACTGCGCATAGATAGAGAAGGAAACATTTCGAGCACGCACTCACGATGGCAAATTCTATCCTCCGGCAGAGAGCTAGAGTCGCCTGCTTGGCACTCTGCGCCACTATTACTGAGCCTGCAACGGAGAAGAGATCTCATACCCCTCCAGCTCAAGACAATTGGAAGCCAACAGGCAGGAAGAGAGAAGAAATCCTCACAACTGAGCCTGACACTCAAGCTGAAAGCTGTCTGAAGGAAGAGCCGCGTGAAGAGTTCCCAATTTGCTATGCAGAAGAAATACAGTGCCAGGAAGATATGGTGACCACCCTGGAATCTCCAGCAACAGAAAAGAAAAGGTGCATGCTTTGTGAGAACATCCCTACCTGCTACGTCGAGGAGGTCACATACAAGGATGAGGTTTCGAAAATCGCCTGCACAGTAATGATGCATCACACTGACATTGCAGCCATGGATGAGGTCGAAGATAGAGCTGAAGTGGGGAAAGACACCTCAGCCGAGGCAGCAACCAGGGACTTGCATGCTCCACTCCTCCGCGAAGCACATTTGGATCTCGTGTTCGAACTCTAAGGCCAAATGGCAGACCAGGAGCACAGAGCCTCACTCATGGGAAAACGCTTGGACATGCTCCTTGACGCTTACTCCAATGCTCCAACAAAGAGAAAATGTCCAACGTGCGCACAGGAGTTTGTCATTCAGGCAAAATCCGCATGTTAGGAAGACAAGGGCGACGGTTCACCTGGTATTTGAGATTTTCTTTTTTAGTTTGGTTTTTTTACATCATGCAGTTGTTCAGAGTTAAGACAATCTATTGCCATCTGTCCTGATTTCCTTCGGGAAGGACAGATGGCGAAACAATATTTTAGACTACTTTCCTAGACACACTATATTGGCCCCAAAATGTGCTGGTTTCGAGTAAAATGGCAACATATTTGGTGGCATAGTAGGCCTATAGCTCTATGTATTTTTGTCTCTGTATTTTTGCCAATTTAAGGTCACGGCCAAGCCAGACACCTAATTGGTGTATGAGACCCCCTTGTTGGACCCTCTCCGCCCAATGATTTGACTAGTAAAGTCTACAGAGGTATACATACCCTACCCCCCTCTGGATTTGAACTTCTGACCTCTTAAGAGGAAACACATGTTCTTAACCATTAGGCCCACTCAGGCTGTATTTGTTTATAAGTATTTGTTTATAATTTTGCAAATAAATTTTATATATTTAAAAAATATCTACATTATCATATTTAGAAATATTGAAGTAATACATTTAAAAAAAAATTATATATTTAAAAAAAAATCAACATTATAATATTGAAATAATATATTTTAAAAAAATTATAAATTTATAGAAGAGATGTTTTTTTGTTTTTTTGGTAATCCTGAAATTTTGGATCACTTAAGTGCTTTAACAAGGCACTCTCTCACATTCTACCACTATCGCAAGGTGCCTCTATGGCTCCAGGTAAAACCCTCATGAGAATTAAACTTTACCTAAGAGTCAAAAACTCCTCGTTTTCCACCATTAAATCCAACCCCTTTGAGCTATAAAAGAAAAATTTAAAATAAAAATGAATTTA
>ML781740.1:411892-429111 GCA_009831015.1 Picea engelmannii | reverse complement strand
GAAATTTAAGATAAAAAGAAATATATCATTTTAATATTATAAATTAAATTGGAAAGAAAAAATATTAAATTTAAAAGTTATTATAATTTCAATTGATAATAAAGACCAATAAGAACAAATATTATTAATTATCTAATAACGAGAAATATTAATATTTCCTATGTGTAAAAGACATACGTGTACTCATGAATCTTGTTCATTAATCTATTTTTTATATTTAAAAACAATAATTAATTTATTTAAAATAATTTAAAATTTTACTTAAATTTATTTTCATCTCTATAATTTTGAATGGAAAGATGATTTTTAAACAATTTTTAAAATACAACATATATTAGTTTTATTAAATTTATTGTTTTCAAAGATTATCTTTATTAAATTTATTGTTTACAAAGATTAAACACAAAATTTTATATAATTATTTATTTTATAATTATTAATTACAAAATTTATTTTCGCATTTAATAAATATGTTAAAACAATTTTTTTAGATTGATGAAGTGAAAGTTGAAATAATATAAGATTGAGTGTTACATGTAACTTATTTACTTGATAATAAAATTTATTTGAATCTTCAAAAATAAACATTTTTTAAAATAAAACATAAAAATTTATTATACAAATAAAAATTATCAATAATTGTAAATTATTTGAAAAATTATATATATATATATATTAATCGTTGTTACCACAAATGATCTGTCGTTACATAAATTAATAATTATTAAATCAGTTTTATCACAATCAACTGAAACAACATCACTATTATTCAATCAACCATATCTCAAAATGATAACATAAGGAATGTCACCGAAGCGCTCTCAAATAAAAACCAAAGGAGAGATCTTGTGTTACTTAAGACTCCGACTGAAGGAGATACTCCTAACCAACACACCAAGCGCTATGGAAGGATGCCGCTGATCTAGGCTTGCCTCTCACAAACCACATGAAAATTTAGATTCAGATGAGTAAAATTAAACACCGGGCATATCCACTGATGTGAAGTATAAGGTAGAATCCTCCATTTAAAGGATTCTAAAGGCGCCCATCCAATTCCTAATAACTGAGAATTATAATAAAGGAGAGTCTCGTGGTGGGGGAAATTCACAGTTTTCAGACAACCAAATTGTAGGAAAAATTGACCGAGTTAAACAAATCAAAATCCATGACCAATTAAGAGGCAGTGTTTTAAGAGATCTCACGCATAGTTTAAAAATCATACCCAAGCCCCAAGCCAAGAGCCAACTCAACAACCTACAGTGAACAAGCGACCAGCGTCCGAGACGCGCAATCTAAAAGTCATGAGGGAAGAGCATACAAAAGTAAAGTAAAAACGCAGGACAGAATCCGGCTCTTTTAAAACGTGTAGGTCCTCTAAAAGCTCATAAGAAGGGCATAAAAACTCTTTTCCAAGGTTACTGGGTATCTTAAGACTGGATACGAAGAGACAATCTCAGAAATCTAATAGAATCAAGACGAGAATTAAGAAAATATTTCTACTGAACTATCAATTCACCCCAACGAATGTAGAGTAAAATCTTAACAGTAAAATCCCCCAGCACAGTAAACAGAGTTTTAAATCTCAGAAATTAAATTGAAATTCGTAGCCACAAGTTTATTTATTTCTTTAGGATTTTGCCCAAGCACAACACAGTAATACAACATTCTTCTAGGCATACCATACAGGAAACATTTCACTGCATCAACGCAATTATAGAAATGAAAAATTAATTTTTTACATTATGATGTCATTCAATGGCAACGACCCAGAAAAACTTGTACCTGGGAGCTAAATATCTACGAGCAACAAATCAATAGTTTCTAACAATCCCAAAAAGGTAATTCCAAATAGGGGCGAACAAGTACAATAAAAATGGATAGGCAAATACAGGAGAGCTAACACGAAATTTTCCAAATACTTAGTTTAGAAATTGAAATGGCATTCCACTCCAGATTTTCTTTTATCATACAAAAATCCATCAATAATTTGCCCAATCCATATCAGAAATAAAATGGAGTCTACGACAATATTTATAGAGAACATATATATGTAAATTAACCTATTAAAGTTACAAAACCCAAATAAGAATACTGTAACTAAAGATGATGAAGTTGAAGGTGTTCTTCAAAAAATGGTGCTCCTTTCGACCTCCTGCTTGCTAATCGTGGAGACTCTACTGGTACCTTTTATCCAATGCTAGGTTTACTCTTCTTCCCCATTATTCCCCTGAGCTGCAAAGGGGCCACACATAAAAAAACATAAATACTCTAGTTCCAAGCTTGTCTCACAAGCTAAAGCCACAACTCTATCTCAAGCTTGGTATCCCAACTCTCCCAAGTAAAACCGGTGAAATTATTTTGGTAGCATAACTTTACCCATAACCAGTGTGATCCCTTTCCGATCTAGACCATTTGTTTTATAAGAATTTCCTTATTGACACCTCCCCACATGCACAATCAATTTTCTTTTTAATTTAATAAATTAAGATTATTCCCCCTTACACTTGTCACCCTCTCCCCCAGTTGTCCAAATAATTACACATTTTATTTTATTTAAAAGTCAATTTCTCTCACATTTCCCAAATACGCTCCTTAAATCACTCTTAGTTGTCTCTTTATTCCCCATATTCTTATTTAATGACCGACTCCTTACTAAATCTGAGTTAAATATAAAATAAGATTCTTCTTTTAGTTAGACTAGTGGTAGCTAGACTCTAGTTATCATTCTATGTGTACACCTACTCTCTCATTCTTTATTCCTTTCTTATTTTAAAATTCCAATTTGGTATTTTCTTGCACACTTGTATTAAATCAAATCTTTAGATTTATTTCATTTTACTTAACTCTTAAATTGATTTACCTCATTCCTTTTTAATTTAGTTAATAATTTAATTTAGCCTACTTAAAAAACTTAGAGTTACGCTTGATTTTTTTTTAGTAGGCTTAGACTTTTATTGGGATTTATAATTAATAAATTACTCATTAATTATTTACTTAAATATGGAAATGGCTAAATATTTTCAAGGTTTATGATTATTCTTTCAAGGTTCTCTAGGCCACCTAGATTTCATTGACTCAAGTTTTATTTACACGACGTGCCCTTCAAGACACAACTCTGTGCTCCAAAGTTTCCACTCGCCCTTGACTGGCTTTGGTAGTTATCTAACCCTTGGAGTCAACACTCCAATCGGGTAACCTTGTAAGAAACTAAAGTCTTCTAAGGAATAAGGACTCTTCCTTATTGCGTGTCCCTTAGAATCTTCGTGAGCGACTGTCTCAATCTGCCCTCGCGACATCATGGACCTCTCAAACTAGGTAATTGTTAACCTATAATTCAAGCCACAACGAGAGTTCTAGTAGGTTGTGACAGAGACACTGCCACACCTCTCTCTCAATATCTGGTTTATGAGCATGGCACCTTTACTCCTTATGTGAGTCAGATTAGCAAGCATTCATCACCCTGAATTCATTGACAAAACATTGTCGTAAATCCATATACATAATCACACTAAATCAAACATCTGACACATATGCGTAAAATGAAATACTCAAACAAAACACAATCCACTCCCTAACTCAATCCAAAGTCCAAGGAGGTCCATTGGTGTCATCAGCATCCACAATCTGTCAAGTATCTTGTACACTCAGGAAAAACTCATCAATAGCATCTGTCAATACATATATATCAAATTAAAATAAATCACAACCCATCAAACATCATCATCTAAAATCCATAAATTAAACAAATAATCATGTACTATAACCAGATCACTTGCTCACAAGTGTCCTCAAAGAATAAGTCGATAACATGTGCTTAGTAGAGCGGGATGTTATATATATATATATATATATATATAATGTCCATTGAATGTAGTTTGAGTGGTTGGGATGAATGATTATTATCCTCCCCACTCACGTTTACCCCACACACACACATATATAAGAGATACAAACTTTTTTTACTTATTAAAATATTCTCAAATAATTARAGATTAATTAATTAAAATGTTAAAGATTAATTAATTAAAATGTGTATATATTAGATTCAATATTATTAAAATAATATAAACATAATAAATAAAGTAAATTATCCAAKAAAATGTTTCATAAGAATGTTATATTTCAAATTTATAAAATTCATTTCAATTTTATAATTAAATAATTTAAAACATAATAAATAAAGTAAATTATCCAAGAAAATGTTTCATAAAAATGTTATATTTAAAATTTATAAAATTCATTTCAAATTTAATATTTTTTTTATAAGTGTTTATATTTAATTACAAGTTCAAAGTTAAATGGTCGAAACAATAATATATAATTTAGAATCACTTATGTAACCAAATGTTGGTTCAAAGTTAGATGTAGCCAAATGTTGGTTTAAAGTTATATATGTAACCATAATATATAATGAAGTTAAATGTAACCAAATGTTGGTTTAAAGTTATATATGTAACCATAATATATAATGTGGCAAAAAAAAAGTGGCAAGGGACCCACGTAGATTTAGCTAAATGTTGGTTCAAAGTTAAATGTAACCAAATGTTGGTTTAAAGTTATATATGTAACCATAATATATTAATATATTATGTGGTGACAAAAGTGGCAAGTGACCCACATAGGTTTAGTGGGAGGAACGTGTGCATTCGTAAGAACATGTGAGGAAGGTCGTGCACAAATCGCACTGGTGTTTTTACTTTTATTGAGAAAATAGAGAGGAGCAACAAAGGAGGATCTTGCCACCTGTCTAGGTATGTTTGATTTATCTTATTTTTAACTCAATTTAGTGATTTCCAATTTAGTTTTTTTCCTCCTAAGAATCTAAATTAAAAAAAAATTGTAATTTTGTATTTTAAGTAAAAAACCAACCTGATTTACATGCAATATCTTTTAAATTGCAGCATATATAATATAGTGGAACCCCGAGAGAATGTAAACTGCTCAGAAGAAAACCAAGAAGATCAAAATCCCAACCCACCACAACCACCCAATGTAAACTCTCAAATTGATGAGGGGTTGGTTATATTAAGAAACCTTGAGGAACAATTGAGAGACACTAGAGAGTCTAGCGGAGTCTCATTAGCCATTCTTTGGACATCATTGGGAATCCCATTGTAAGTTCCCAAGGGAAATTGACCTTTATTTCCAAATTATAGGGAAATAATGTATGAGTACTATAGCACTAGCTTGGATAGAAACCAAGTCAAAGAACTAGGCATTTCAAAACAACAAATATTGTCTATTTTTAGAGATCTTAGAAACGAACAAGAACTACCATTGAGCAAGAAGCGCATCTCCATTGACTGGTGCATCCATCCCCAGATTAGTCAAAATTGGATGGATAGGTGGTATATGGTTTTTGATAAACCTCTGTGCAATAACAGGGAGACTCCCTTATATTTTATGAGAAAATTATGGGTTGAATTTATCTTTGGTAATCATGTCAACTAATTTGACATTGGTGACTTCCAAGAGGTGGATCAAGGATCCACACAGTATCGATAGCATGCCAGGCATGACCCTGTGTTAGGTCCTCGTCCCTCCATGGGAAGGCCTCACCCCCCCTACCATGCATCCTCCTATTGTAGAGAGCTTGCAACAGGTAAAACTAGCCATTTCATCATTGACGCATAGCTTAGTGCAACACAATAGATTTTTTTCACTATCTCGACATGATATGCCTACTAGTGACATTGATAGAGGGGTTAGAGCTTCAACATGCGCATGAGAGTATAGTGAGGACAGAGCACATTGACATAACAGTCATCCATGTGAACCGTGAAGATGCTCAAGTTGCAAGAATACATGTTATGTGCCTATAGATCCCACTGGACAACATAGCTTCATGGAGGAGGTTAATGTCTTAACCCTCTCTATGTTCTTCATTGTTATATATTTATTTTGTATTTTCTGTATTTATATCGGTATTTTAATGTATTTTTGTTGTTGTTGTTGTTACATCTGAGTAGTAAACCCTCCACGTCGATGGATGCATCAGTTCCTAACTCCATCATTGATGCAGCAATAGAGGCAACCTCTTCATTGGATGCACCCCACACACAAGTATGTATCACATTTGATAAATTCACCATAGTCATTTCTTTATTTTATGGCATCCTCAAATTTTTAATGTTCTTGTGTTTTTATAGGATTAGGGAATAGGAGATGTTGGGGAATGTCCATATGGGATGGACAAGTCACCTATGTCACATATATCATGTGTAGAGTTAAATATCAAATAATTCTTAATTTTTTTTTTATGTTTTTGAATTTTACAATTTGGTACTAATAGTTCAATTTTATTAATATGTATGCAGGATATAGATATATTTACTAGTTATAGTACTATTGCACTCCATGTGCACCTAGGCATTGCTTCTGGGTTACCTTTCTCCAAGCCTAAGGAGTTGCAACCACTTGTACAACCTCTGAGGTTCCATCGCAACCCACCCTCAACATCAGTCTTATTGCACACATCCTCGGTGGCTTCACACACAGGGCACCCATTTGCACCACCTGTATGCCACCCACCCCCACCATCATTTCCATCGGCCCCATCGATCGATACTGCCATAGTATAGGTTTTCTCAAAGTAGGTTTTACAACTTAGTGGTCCATCTGTCAGTGAATCTCCATCGAAGCCTGAGATATTCATGGTGAGATAATTCATTGATGATAATTTTTTATGTTTCATGAATTTGATTTTATGCATATTTGTTTAATTTTCTTGACTTGATCCTTGTAACTGATGTAGGGTGGCATCGCGGAGAGATTGGGGTTGCGAAGGAGGGTAACACCCTCAATAATGAAAATAACATATGCGGTGAGTTGTCTTAGGTTAAATTACAACGTATAATTTTGTACATCTATTAATTCATTGAGGAAAAAAAACTTATAACATTATTTATTCTTTGTGTAGTCTCTAGAGCATCGAAGTACACCCAGGCCTGGAACCTCTCGAGGTGCTTCCTTAAGAAAGAGAAGAAGGATAGATTTCCAAGATGCTCTTGAGGGTGGCGAGGGTGGAAGTGGTCAATGATTGACCAACTACTCTCATTTTGTATCTAGGCCACCATATGGATGTTTTTATGTTAGGTGACTTGTTGTCACTTTGTATATTGGGCACGAGTTTTCATTTTGTAAAAATGTACAATTTAGATGATGTTGAATATATATATATATATATATATATATATTTCATGGCACGTTTTTTATGAATCTCATTGTTTCTTATCATGGAAAGGAAATGACAAGGCAAGGCATGGAAATACAAGAATACCATAAAATGAAGCCAAAATTATTCCTTTTACATACATATGGTCATTCAATTAGAGCATCAGGATCACTTCTAATACTGATGGTCTCCATTAACTTCTCGTTCTCAAAGTAAGGCAAGAAGTATCATACCTTTGATGAGTTCTTAATTGGAATTGTTTTTAGTTGGAGGTTTGTACCAATAAAAAGATTTGTAAAGTGGTATACAACTTGACTTGATTTATAATATTGAAATACATAACTAACTTTCTTTCATGTTATTTCATCCTGTGTCAGATATTCTCCTTTAAAAACCATTGACCCAATTGGAAATTCAATTCCCTCGGAGTCTATTACTTATCACATGAGGGTATTAATTCCCTCTAAGATTCATTCCAACCAATAAACAATGCCCCATTCATTATATCTTAGGGAAACTACTGCATATATGTGCCCTCCAAAAAATGGATTTCCAAAATGTGAGTTCACTAAATGATCAAAGCATAAAACATTGATGCTAGTTATTCAAAATTTAATAGAAGGATTCAATGAACCTAGAAGTACGAGATATGAGACATGATCATAATGTGATGAAATAATTGATTGGTCCTCCTCCAACTAGGATAATTCCATAGTTATACATTGACTAATGGGGCATGATACACGATCCCATCTATCAACCCAGTTTGTCGATTCACAAACATCAGATTCATTAATACTACATGGACCACATAAGCAAGAGAGTTTTCTTGTCCATATTTAAACAATTGCATTGTATGATGTTCTAATTGAATGGAATCCACAATTTCCCTAGATTTTTTTCATTCATACCAATGTGATCTATCTACATTTACCACCTCTCAAAAATATCTATGTACATTTCCTTTCCTATGTAATTAGTCTTTACAGGCTCCTGTTCCCTCTTCTGTTACTGAACAACAACATTCAAAAATGGATTTTTCATCTCAAATGACGGAAGTATTTGTTGTTGGATCATGTTTTCATTGATGCCAATGGTTTGATTGATGTCAAGTGATTGGTTGATGTCAAAAGATTGATTGATTGATGATTGATGTAATGTAATATGTATTTTCCTTGATGAGAATGCATATGATGAAGATGGATCAATGACTTGTCATTGATACACGATGCATTGTTGATGTATATGATGCAGTGGTGGATTGATGAAAAGATGAATCATTATAGTCTTATCATGGTTAATAAAGTGTACAAATGGATGAACTCCAAATCAGTCCCTTATGGTGAAATCCCTCACGGGAGACGCTTTGCGGATTGAGTTATCCTAGAAGAATGGTTAGAGGACCCATGCTTGTATGTGGAATAATGAGATGAATATAAATGAATTTGTTGGTGAAACTATCCTAGATGGATATTTATTTTCATGACATTTCCGGTGGTATGTGGAATGTCACATAACTCCCAACGGTTTGAGAGTTGTGGCCTTATGAAGTTGGAGGACCCCCATATGTTGGCTTGAAGCCCCAAATGGTCAAAGAAGTCAAAGTGCTTGAAAAGAAGGAATAATTATTTAATGATAAAGAGAAGTGACAAAAAAAAGAAAGATTATTTAAATGATAAAGTGAGATGACAAAATCAAGAAAGATTATTTAAATGATGAAGTAAGGTGACAAAATCAAGAAGGAATATTTAAATGATAAAGTATTGGAGAAATTTCTATTTATGGAAAGTGGTTAACCCTAAAATAAGGAAAATAGGTTAAGTGACATAGAAATGGGTTAAGTGACCTAGAGGATGAAAGTATAAATAATATAGAAATGGTCTCTTGCATATCATCCTTTTTGTGGATCAATGGAGAGCTTCTTGTGAGAATATATTTTGGAGTATTGATGGAGAGCTTCTTGTGAGAGAATTTTGGTGTGGATCTATTGAGCATGATTGAATATCTATTATGAGAGAGAGGAGATCAGGAGGATCTCATGGACACATTGAATTTTCTGCAAGTCTTAGATCATGATGGAGAAATTCTCAGAATTACATAAAAGCCCTATTTTCTGGTGCGTACACGGGCTGTGTGTGTATAGGGTGTGTATATGTGAGTTGTCTATGTACAAGGTGTGTACAGTATGTGGGATTTCAGTGTATAGGGAGCGTACAATGGATAAAATCATGAAGATTTTTGCTTGAGATGATGACAAGTTGTTGAAGACTAAAGTAGGTTTCAGATCTACATTTTATGGGCTCAGATCTGTCACTGAGACACTGGTATGATTACATTATTGTCTTGATGGATACTATTGTTTTTTGTGTTTTGAATTCTTAGGGAATTCTTGGTATGGCTGTTGTGATGTGGTGTATGTTGGTTGATGGAATGAGAAGTACTCTTGTGATTAAGTGGTGACATGACTGCTATGGTATACTAGTTGTTTATACATGATTGAGATAACATTCATATTGATTGGTTGTGGAGAATGAGTAGACTATTGGAGAGTTTGGATGTGTTTTCACTGGTTGTGGGTCAGTTTGGATAGTGAGAGAAAAAAGAAAATATGATTGTAGGTTGTAGAGGGTTTGAGCATGTGATGAAAAGGATAAACCCTAATAGCTCATAAGGTATACACAGGTTGTAGTACTACTTGGGCACGTATGCATGTGGTATGTACTACTGGTAGGGTGTGTACATATGCGTGTTGCACTACCAAAAGTCCACGTACCTGTTGCAGATTGATATATGTTGAGGATTGTTGCCTCATATCAATTGGTTCTAAGTGTGTAAGTTGAGTCTTACATGATAGATCAGGTGCTCTTGTAGAGTTGTACTATATTCAGTTGTTGTTGAAAACCCCAAGGATTGTATTCCGTAATAAAAAGAAAATTGTACATACCTATTGTGTTATTTGTGTTTCTTATGGTGATGACTTATTGATGATATATTGTTGATATATGTTGCTAATATGTGTTGAAATATAACTTGTTATAAATGAAAACAATGAGTAATGAGTAAATGTTGAATGCTAACTAATGAGTTTTGTGAAAGAGGGAAGTCTTGGGAAAACAATCCTCACACTCATTCACCCCCCCTCTAAGTGTGGTAGGTGTGTACAACAATTGGTTTTAGAGTGGGCCTTCAGTACAAGCCTTAAAAATCTTGAAGGATATCCATAGACAGACAAATGGATGATGAAATACCAATCCTTGATGAGGAAAACTATTCTACTTTGAGAATAGAGATGAGAGTGTATTTGAAGACAATGGGAGCATATATTTGGAAGGCATCCATTGGTGGATTAGTTCCATTGAAGAACAAGCCAAAGTTTTCATCTTAAAGAGAAGGAAAGAAGAATGATGCATTGGCTCTCAAGGCCATTCTTAGTGGACTCTCAAGCCCTATCAAATAGAGCATGGGACAATGCACTTCCGCCAAGGATCTATGACTAAAGCTAGAGGAGACATATCAAAACAAGGAAGAAGATGATGAAGACCACTCCATCAAGATCATTAAAGGTAAAGAATCTCCAAAGACTCTTGAATGCATTATTGCTAAATGTAATATTGAAAATATTTCAAATGAAGACAAAGAATCAAGTGATTATGATAGCACAAAGGAAAGCAAAGAATCATGTGATGATGTTGGCAAAAAGGAAGATCTTGAAAGTATTTCAAATGAAGGTAAAGAATCTCCAAATACTCTTGATTGCAATGATGTTGAATGTTACTACTCAAGTGAAGAAGAAGATATAAAACAGTTTGTGTAAAGTTTGATGGTTGTTATCCCATGGAAAGAATAGAAGAATATCTATTAGAACTTCAAAAATAAGTTGAAGAGGGTTTATATAGATATAACAGTGATCATTACTATGCACACTATAACTATCTTTCGGATAACACTAAGAAATTTCTTAGGAGGAGTCAAAGGCACATCTTGAAGTTAAAGGGAATGCTCAAAGAACAAGAAGATGGCAATAAGACTTGATTAGAAGAAAAGGAAGAAGAAATCACAAGAGTAAAGAATGAAAAATAAGATATGAAGGTAGATGATAAGATTAACAAAAGTTTTGAAACTATTGTCCATCTCAAGACCCAAATTGAAGAAGCCAAAAGGATAGAGGAACTATTGAAGAATCAAATAAATGAAAAGGAAGAGTCATGTTGTAAGTTAGAAGCTGAAATTGTTGATCTTATAAATAAAGTGGAGAAGTCAAATAAATTCTTGAATAGCTCAAAATTTTTGGATGAAATCTTGTAAAGTCAAAGATCACCAAGTGATAAATTAGGTCTTGGATACAAAGGAGAAGATACACATGCTGAAGAAATCACCTCAAATAAGCATGAGGTAAGTCCATCAAAGAAGGAATACAATGTTGCAAAACAACCATCTACACAAGACAAAGAAACTTTCAATAGAACAAAGCAAGGAAGACATCAAAAAGATATTCTTGGGACACCCAAGCATAGGTATGAAAGTACTTTTCATGGGCATTTTTATTCATGTAATGGATATGGTCACAAAGATTTTGAATGTAGATCTCATGAAAGGAGATATAATGGAAGATTTTATAACACCATGAGGTGTTGGAGATGTGATCAATTAGGACATTTCTATTCATTGTAACACCATGAGATGCTACAACTGCAGTGGTTTTGGCCACAAATCCCAGGAGTGTTGGAACACAAGAAGAAATTCCATGATGAGGAATTCACATAGCATGGCTAGAATAAGGAACGAAGTAAGGAAGGGAGACATATTTGAGAAGATGGATGCTCAGAGCTCAAGTTCTGAGGAGCAAGGACATCTACAGAAGTGGGTGAAGAAGACAGAGCAGCTAGAACAGAAAGAAATTCTGAAGGGAAGCTCAAGTATGTCATCTACTGAGGTATATGTGGGTGACAGTGGTATCAGTCGCATACATACGCAGGCTAAACTTGTATAGGTTGCGTACATACGTGAGTTGTTTGTGCAGCAAGTCGTGTATATGTGAAAAAGCCTTGGGAAAAAGGTAATGCACAGGGATTGGAGTTTTATGTGATGGTATAACTCTGTGATGTAGGGTCTGATATGGTTTATTGTAGGTTCTGACACTATTTGCTGCAGGTTAACATGATTCTATATTGGATTATGTAAGGTGATGATGTAAAATAAAATATTGGGTGCATGGCACAAACCCATGAGTATGGATTGATGCATTTTTTGTTGAAGAACAATGTTGGTTATGACAGTGAAGTTATGACACATTGGTTATGTGATATATCTTGATGATGTATTGGAAGCTTACTTGTTGGAAATTTTGATGCATGCATTTAGCATATGGATGGGCTATACATTGGGACATGTGGTTGGTGGGTTAATGAGGTGATCATGTTGTACATCATTGTTGATCTATAGTTGATGCATGATTGGTACTTTTCTAGTACATTGGTAGAGGCACCTACTAGCATTTTGATTGGCACATGTTTTATGGAGGATTTGGAATACATATATGGGATTCATCATTTTGTGGTATTGGTGCATGGTGATGTACATGTTTAGTACACTCATAGATGGCATATGCTTGATGAGACTACACCATTGGTACTACTTGATTAGCACAACAATTGGCATTTGTTTGAGATACATGATTGTGGCACTTGGTTCATGATGGAGATATATCATGACTGATATGATGCATTGTTTGGCATGTTGGTAGATGCACATGGTTGGCATATTGGTAGATGCACATGTTCACATGTTGATGGAGGCATATGATTGATACATTCCATGGATGATATATTTTTGCACATTGCATGATGTTGATGAACATGGTTGATGTACATAGGTGTTGTGCATGATAAGCACACATTTTGGTACATGATGTACTTGGTTGATATTTTTCTCATGATTCTTTATTTCATTGTTGACATATCCTTTGCTTCATGATGCTTGGTATGGCATGAGTTTGATGAATGAACAAGTCCAATGATCATTATATGGTAGCACATTGTTCATCTTGCAGAGAAGATATGGGAGAAATACCCATAGGAGGGGTCATTATTCTTCCCATGATTCTAGGTGGAGAAATTTATCACATGCATACCTAGAAAAGGGCCATATATTTGAAGAAAGAGAACATAAGCATAATTCCAGGGGGAGCAATGGTCACAGGTGGAGTATGTTTGATGTATCTTTAGCATTACATTAGAGTGATATCACTTGTTCAAAATGGGAGATATTATTTAGAGGAAGATCAAAGGCACTCAGAAAGGGGGGGCAGCCCCAAGGAAAGTTCAAGTAGGGGGAGCAGCCCCAAGAGGAGAATGACCCTTTGCCATTGATGTCAAAGGGGGAGAGATAATCACATTGATGTGATTGATGATTATTGATTGGAAGATATAGTCACATTTGGGAGAGATAGTCACATTGACTATTGAAGAAGAGCATGCCTTATCTACATGTTGACATCAATAATTGGTAATTGGTGTTGACATCAATGTTGGTATTGCCACCAATGCCAAAGGGGGATATTGTTGGATCATGTTGTCATTGATTCCACTGGTTTGATTGATTGATGTCAAGTGACTGATTGATGTCAAAAGATTGATTGAATGATGATTGATGTAATGTAATATGTATTTTCATTGATGAGAATGCATATGATGAAGATGGATCAATGAGTTGTCATTGATACATGATGCATAGTTGATGTATATGATGCAGTGGTGGATTGATGCAAAGATGAATCATTATAGTCTTATCATGGTTAATAAAGTGTACAAATGGATGAACTCCAAAGTGGTCCTCTTATGGTGAAAGCCCTCACGGGGAGACACTTTGTGGATTGAGTTATCCTAGAAGAATGGTTGGAGGACCCATGCTTGTATGTGGAATAATGAGATGAAGATCAATGAATTTATTGGTGAAACTATCCTAGATGAATAGTGTTTGTCATTCCATTTCCAATGGTATGTGGAATGTCACATAACTCCTCACGGTTTGAGAGTTATGGCCTTACGAAGTTGGAGGACCCCCATATGTTGGCTTAAAGCCTCAAATGGTCAAAGAAGTCAAAGTAATTGAAAAGAAGGAATCATTATTTAATGATAAAGATAAGTGACAAAATCAAGAAAGATTATTTAAATGATAAAGTGAGATCACAAATCAAGAAATATTATTTAAATGATAAAGTAAGGTGACAAAATCAAGAATGAATATTTAAATGATAAAGTATTGGAGAACTTTCTATTTATGGAAAGTGGTTAACCCTAAAATAAGGAAAATAGGTTAAGTGAACTAGAAATGGGTTAAGTGACCTAGAGGATGAAAGTATAAATAAGATAGAAATGGTCTCTTGCATATCATCCTTTTTGTGGATCAATGGAGAGGTTCCTGTGAGAATATATTTTGGAGTATTGATGGAGAGCTTCTTGTGAGAGTTTCTTATGAGAGAATTTTGGTGTGGATCTCTTGAGCATGATTGAAGATCTATTCTGAGAGAAAGGAGATCGGGAGTATCTCATGGACACATTAAGGTTTTGGCAAGTCTGAGATCATGATGGCGAAATTCTTGGAATTACATAAAAACTCTATTTGTTGGTGCGTACACGAGTTGTCTGTGTATAGGGTGCATATACACAAGTTGTCTGTGTACAAGGTGCATACAGTACATGGGTTGTCAGTGTACAGGTAGTGTACAATGGATAAAATCATGGAGATTTGTGGTTGAGTCGATGACAAGTTGTTGAAGACTGAAGAAGGTTCTAGATCTGCATTTTATGGGCTTATTCTGTCACTGAGACACCGGTATGATTACATTATTGTCTTGATGGATACTATTGCTTGTTGTGTTGTGAATGCTTAGGTTATTCTTGGTATGGATACTATGATGTGGTCTATGTTGGTTGATGGAATGAGAAATACTCTTGTGTTTTAGTGGTGACAAGATTGCTATGGTATACTAGTTGTTTATACATGATTGAGATAACATTCATATTGATTGGTTGTGGAGCATGAGTAGACTATTGGAGAGATTGGATGTCTTGTGACTAGTTGTGGGTCAGTTTGGACAGTGAGAGATAGAAGAAAATATGATTACAGGTTGCAGAGGATCTGAGCATGTGATGAAAAGGATAAACCCTAATAGCTCAGAAGGTATACACAGGTTGTAGTACTGCTTGGGCACGTATACACGTGGGATGTACTACTGGTAGGGCATGTACATACACGTGTTGCACTACCAACAAGTCCCGTACCTATTGTAGATTGATATATGTTGAGGATTGTTGCATCATCTCAGTTGGTGTTGAGTGTGTAAGATGAGTCTTGCACGATAGAGCTGGTGCTCTTGTAGAGTTTTACTCTATTCATTTGTTGTTGAAAACCACAAGGATTGTAGTCTATAATAAAAAGAAAATTGTACATACATCTTGTGATCTTTGTGTTCCTTGTGGTGATGACTTATTGATGATATATTGCTGATATATGTTGCTGATATGTGTTCACATCTAACTAGTTATAAATGACAACAATGAGTAATGAGTAAATGTTGAATGCTAACTAATGAGTTTTGTGAAAGAGGGAAGTTTTGGAAAANTAGGTGTGTCCAACATTTGTGAACTTCATTTATTTCCTGTGTAATTCTCTTTTTATGCATGCAATTGCTTCATCATGCTCCCCTTTCCTGTGCCTAGACTCAAAATCGTTCAAAATGTGTGGTACCTTTATTTTTTTGTGCAACATACACAACCATTGAAATACACTACCATTTTTTAATTGTCTTATGCAACCATATGTCCAAATCCAATGTTGATCCATCTACATGTTCTTCTCCTTAAGGTGATTTTAGAACAACTGAAAACAATTTTGTATGTAGGCTAAGTCATGGCACTGATCATCGCTTATGTAGAAGTGATACTCTTTAAATATAAATTTGTTTTTTTCATTATTATCTGGTCCATGCCTGTATGTGATATGGATCATTATGATTCCCTACTCTGAGTGATAATATTGGCTTTGAATATCATTTTTCTCTTGAAGGGTGTAGTTCTTAGCAAAATCAACCACTGATAACATAGTACCAACATGATATGTATCTATTCATATTATAAAATGTTCATCTTGACATCAAACCGCATGGACATGTTGAACACAATGGTGTGTCTTTTCAAAAAAATCCTTCATGAAGTCACAAACCCATACTTGGAAAATAACCAATTGTATTTTTTTTCTTTACTATCCTCCATCAATATCATATGAGACATATTTAAATCTTTGCAAGGTAACCTCATTTCTCCCTAATTTGTAGAAATTTCAATACAAATTAAGTATTTCTTGTGATTCTCCCGATCTAACAATTATACGCCACTACAAAATCCCTTCTACTATTATTATTGTGGAAACTTAAACCACGATCACAAAGTGAAATATCAAGAATGTTGGTTGTGGAGCCTGATTATCTTCCTGATTCAGAGGTCCTTCCTTTCAGCTGTGTTTATACCCCATGAAGTATTTACACCCCAGAAGGATGTACACTCTTCCACGCGGGGGAGTGCAGAGGGGGGGTACCCCCTCTGCGGGGTCCGGGGGGTCCATCCCCCCGGTTGGGGGGTCTGGGGGCAAGCGAGCCCCCAGCGGGGGTTCGGGGGAGAAGCCCCCGAAGCAAAAATTGCCTTATAAAAGTATATTGTAATTTCATTGTAAATCTGGACCGTTCATTATAAGGTCGCAGATCTAACGGTAGAGATTATGTTAGGGTTTTTTGCCCTAGAAGGCAACCCTCTTTTATGAGGGAAATGTATTGCGGCTATGGAAGACAGTGAATATTGTATTCTGAGAGAGGAGACTGTGAGAGAAAGAAGAGGAAGTTACAGCGAGTTTTGTTGTAGGTTGTATCCCTTCATTTTCTGGATAATAATAAAGGAAGGACCTGGCAATTTCTCTGGTGGACGTAGCCCACACTGGGTGAACCACGTAAATCTGTGTCTCTCTTGTATTGTGTGTCTTCTGTGTTTTGTTT
>ML781740.1:384225-397251 GCA_009831015.1 Picea engelmannii | reverse complement strand
TGGTTATAAATGACAACAATGGGTAATGAATAAATGTTGAATGCTAATTGATGAGTTTTTGTGCAAGAGGGCAGTTTTGGGAAAAAGAGCCCCACACTCATTCACCCCCCCTCTAAGTGTGGTAGGTGTGTCCAACACTTGCGATAGGTGCAAAGGTCTCATCATAATCTATCCCCTCAATCTGTGAGAAGCCTTGGGCCACAAACCTTGCCTTCTATTTCTCCACACTCCCATTAGCATCTTGATTTACCTTGTAGATCCATCTCGAACCTACCACTAATTTGTTGACCGGTCTTGGGACAATTTCCCATGCACTTTTTTTGAAAATGGAGTCATACTCCTCTACCATAGCATCAACCCAAGTGGAATCCTGCACTGCATCCTAAAAGGAAGATGGTTCAGTCATAATAAATTTTCTCATGAGAGCCATGTATCCAACAAACCAATTAGGAGACTGTCTCTATCTGTGCTATGAAGTAGGGGCTCCTACATTCTATGCAACATCTAGTCTCAATCTATCAGCTTCCGTGGTATGCTTTCTACCATTTCTGATGGATGGCTCTGCTTGAGTGGTTTCCTCCACTCCATGAACCTCCTCATGTGGTTGATACACATCTTGAGACTCATCTTTGGAAACCAACAGTTCCTCTTTTGTATGCAAGTCTAGCTCCCTCTCAAGTGACAATCGCATGGCTTTCCCCTCATCAAATTTTATATCCCATCGCATAACAGTCATCTTACTGTTTGGAAAATACACATGATAATTATGGGGTGTTTCTGTGTACCCCACAAATATCCCAACTTCAACATTCGGTTCCATATTCTTCTTGGAATCCTTGGTCACATGCACATAAACAGATGAGCCAAAATTTTAAAATGAGAAACATCAGGTTTCTTACTAGTGAAAGCTTCTTCAGGTGTACTCATGCCAAGTATTCTATGAGGACAACGGTTTTTCACATAAAACGTAGTATTGCATGCTTCTACCCACAAATGCATTGGTAGGCCCTGATCATGCAACATCGCTCATGTTGCACCCACGATCGTTATGTTCTTTTTCTCTGCGATCCCATTTTGTTGTGGGTAATGAGGCACTATGAGTTCTCTTCTAATTCCTTCTCTCCTGTAGAAGTCTTTGAATTTGTTAGAGATGTATTCTCCACCATTATTTCTCCTTAGAGCCTTCACTTGCTTCCCTGACTCTTTCTCCGCCAATTCTTTAACCTCATAGAACTTTGAGAATGTTTGATCCTTCTTCTGCATGAAGAATATCCATCATTTATGAGAAAATTCATCAACAAAAATAACATAATACCTATGTTTTGTTGTTGAAGCAGCCAAGAATGGTCCACACACGTCTATGTGAATTCTCTCCAAGATTGTTGAAGCACATTTCCCCTTTTCATGAAAGGTGGACTTTACATACTTCCCCATGGTGCACCCCTTGCACTGATCTAAATGAGCAAGTTATCCCATTGGAAGTCCAGTAGATATTTGTCTCATGATCTTCAAGGCTCCATGATGAAGATAGCCCAATCTCCTGTACCATAATTCACCCTCATCCCAACTCACCAATTTTTCTTCCTTGCCCATCATGGCACCGCAACCATCTACCTCCAACATGTAGAGATTCTTAACTCGAATCCCTATCTTCTTGAATTGACCCATTGATTTATGTCGCAGGTAGGATTTTCCACTGCTAAAAACAACATCATAGCCTCTGTCCTCCAACATTGCAACTCAAACCAAGTTTTTCTTCAGACCTGGAAAATGCATAACATTTTTCAATTGAAATGGTTTACCTAACTCCCTATGAAAGGTAATGGTACCAATACCAGTTGCATTGTATCATCCATCATCGCCCATCTCTATATGCATTCTAAGATCTTTCTCCTCCAAGCCAATGAAAGATTCTTTATCTCCCATCATGTGGAAGGAAGCACCACTATCCAAATACCACACCAATCCCAATGCACTTTATGCCATGAATGCGATTAAAGTGAAGTCAAGTTCAAATTGCGAGACAAGAGCCTCACCAGTTGCATCTCCAACAATTGTCTTGTTCTTCCTCTTCTGCAGACAATTAGTAGCGAGATGCCCATGTTCGTGACTATGAAAACACTTAACTTTGGACAAATCCAGCTTCTTGACTTTAGACTCATATTTTGAATGGAATTTCTTCCCTTTCCATTTCCTTGCCTTGGCAGTCAAAGCACAATCCTCTTCATCATCACACTTTGATGAAGATCCATCTCTGGTGTTCCGCCTGAACTCCTCCTGCACTAGATCCGACCATAGTCATTCTCAAATTCCCTTCCATTGACAGAGTCTTGATAACTATGCCAAATCTTGGGAAGTCCTAGGAGAGCCAAGCTCACCAAATCATCAACAACGACTGTTATTCCAACACTTCCAAGCTCATCCCGGCATTGGACAAACTTCGTGAGATATTTTGAAATTTTGTCGCCCTTCTCCATCTTGATATTCCTACATTTATCTTTGAGCGCCAATTTCCTATGGTCGTTGTTGTTTTGGAACAGATCTATCAAAACCTTCCACATTGCATGTGGTGTGGTTTTCCCATGGAGACTTGAGACAATGTGGTCTCATACTCCCTCCAACAGAATCCTCCTCGCCTTTGCCACTTTCTTTTGTCATGCATCAAGATTTGCAGTGTTTGTCGCATCCGTATTAGGAACATCTTTGTTAATGTAATCCTTCAAGCCATTATCTTCAAGTATTGCTTCCATACTGTCCTTCCAAGAAGTAATTTAGTTAGAGTTTCCCTCGAGTGCATACTCCAACCTCAAGCCATTGAAAGACATTTTGATCTTGAATCAATTGTCACACCAAGAAAATCCTGCAAATTCGAATGTTATCCAACCACAAAACTCAACTGCTGCAATTTCTCTTGCCCTGAGAGGTTCACACTCCACCCAAGAGCATCCTGAGGGAAGTTTGCACTCTACTTGTGTATATCCTGTGAACTTGTTGAGGGAGTTTGCACTGTAATGCACTGTGGGGTGAGGGAAGTTCGCACTTCTCCTTTAAGCATCCTGCGAGAATTTCAATGAAGTTTTCACCTCTCCTTTGAGTAGGGTGTGAGAATTTTTTCTCCTAGAAATGTGTGTAGTTTTCAATACTAAGGTTCACACCCTGCTAGAGACGGGACCTGTGAAAATACTATTATTTCCGCACCTCACTTTAGTGGCTCTATGGGCTCCGTGGCTCTGATACCATGTAGAAATTTCAATACAGATTAAGTATTTCCTGCGATTCTCCTGATCTAATAATTATATGCCACTTTTAAATACATAATCGCTTCTACTATTATTCTTGCGGAAAATTAAACCACGATCACAAAGTGAAATATCAAGAACACATAACACAAAAGTTTTTCCGAGAAAGCGTAAAGCTAAAAACCCCACTATAATATATTATGTATATCATGAATCATGAAACAATCTCATACAAAACTCTAATCCAAGAGCTCTTAGTACAATAAAATCGTCTCACACTGTCATACACAAATCAAGAAATACATGTGCCAATTATCTATGTCCAGATAGCCTGCCTCCTCTGCACAATCTCTGCAATTAGAATTCTCACAATGAATCGAATTGCCTATTTTGCACATGATCATAAGAATATCCACTGCATGTGTGATTGCATGAGTGCAGTTCACTCAAATCACAAATGATAGCTAAACTGTTTCACCTGTTATCTCAACTGGGTCTCCACTGAATCTGGCATGCATGTAGTTAACCGTGGTGAATCTTCAGCTGCATGTGAGTTCATTGATTTATTGAACTCTCACTAGTGCAAGTTTAGTTACAAACAGTATAACTGAGATTAACTCACTTAACTACACTTATAATTTTGTCACAACTCCAACTCATTTAGTTATGAATGAAATAATAGATTAATATTTATTGTCCAATTTATTTAAGGGAAAAGTAAATTAGACACATGTTTCTTGTTGACTTTTCAACATAATTCATACTCATCGCTTACATGGATGAACTTTCTAAGTAATGTCATTCCACCACACCTGGGGGATGTCAAATCTAAGCACTATTTTTTATAAAATGTAAAACCCTCTGGCCTTGTACAGAATTTGTTGTGAATAAAGTAACTATATGAATAGGGTGACAATATAACTAAGCATTCCTACAAAAGGGTGTTATGAAAAACATGAAATGTGTGTGTGTGTGTGTGTGTTATAATAATAATCATACTCAATGTGATATATACAACAACATGTATTACAAATTGTGTTTATTCGAACAAACCAAGGCTTGCATTTATGAAAATATCTTTGGACCAAGTTAAGTGCACTATGTATTGTCTTGAATCTCTCATAAAATTATGTCTGTGGAATGTCAAAAATTTTTTTAATATGGGTTTCACGGTCTCTAGATCCTATTGTAACATCCCACTCTTGTGTGCACTGAGCGAACAAATCCTTGAGGACACTTTGTTGCAAGTGATCCAGATTATTATACTATCGGTCGTTTGATTATGATTATGAGACATTATGGATTGACGATATGTTATTTTGTTATATTCACATAAACAACTAATATTGATTGGGTTCTCCTGAGTGTGAAAGACTTTGGACATTGAGGATGTAGAGGCATCAATGAAACCCCTTGGACTCTGGATCGAGTCTGGGAGAGGACTGTTGGGTTTGAATGTTATTGATGTGACACATATACATATGATTAGATGTTATGATGATTGATTATTGTTTCTGACATGATTCATTGATGGATGTAGTCTAACGATAGCTTGCCGACCAAACTCACATGTGGAGTATAGGGGTCATTTAGGTCAACCAGAGACTTGAAGGAGAGGTGTGGACAGTAGCCAACCTACTAGCACTCTCACCATGGCTCGAACTGTAGGTGAACGATTACCTAGTTGGACAATACCCATGATGTCGTGAGGGAAGACTATGATAGTAGCTCAAGATGATTCTAATGGGTGTGCAATAAGGTAGGGGCCTTATTCCTTAGAGGCCCTTAGTCTCCCATAAGATCACTTGGTGGAGTATTGACTCCAGGGTTTTTTTATGTCTACCAAGTTAGTCAAGAGGCGAGTGGCACCCTTGGAGCATGTAGTGCATCTTGAAGGGCACGTCGCACAAGGAAAACAAAAACAGGTGAGTGGGACCCTTGGAGCATGTAGTTCATCCTGAAGGGCACGTCATGCAAGGAAAACAAAAAGAGGTGAGTGGAATCCTTGGAGCACGTAGTGCATCCTTAAGGGAACGTTGTACAAAGAAAATGGAAAGAGGCGAGTGGCACCCTTGGAGAACCTAGTGCATCCTGAAGGGCACGTTGTGATTTTAACTCGTAAGTAAATAAGCATAGTCAGCCCTAAAATGAATGATGTGATAAGTAAGAATCAAAAACAATTTTTCCCTAATGAAATTCCCACTCAGCCTAAAGAAATTAAAACCTAGGTCTAAGTAGAAAATGTGGTAAAAAATTATTAATAAATAAACATGTAACAAGAAGGGGTTAAGAAATTCAAATTAATTTATTTAAGTCAAATTATCATGAAGAATTAATTTTTTAAAAAGGGAAATGGTTGTTTTTAACTATTTTTGCTAATTCAATTTTAGTTAAAAATAAAAGAGGGTAAATGGTTGTTTCATCTACACTTGTTAAATCAAATTTTTAATTAAAGGCGAAAAAGGGTAATTGGTTGTTTTATCTAAACTTGCTAAATTTCATTTTTAGTTAAAAAGGAAAAAGAGGGAAACTTAAGGAAAAAGGGGAAACCTAAAAAGGGGGGGAAGGTAAAGAAAAAGTTGAATGTCTAACTTAGTAAGGAATCTTGCCATTGGAACTTTCTAATTATGAACTCAACTAGAAATTAAGTAAGGCGTAAGTCATTTAAGAAGTGTAAGGGAATTTTGGGACACCTAAGAGCATTTTTAGGAATTCTTTTAGGTGGGTGAGGGAAATAGGAATAATTAATTAATTAATAAAATTAATTTTCTAGTGCAACTAGGGGATCAGGCAACATGTGTACAGGGGAGGTTTTTCCTAATTAAAATTAATTAAAAAAAATAATAATGAGAAATTTGGAAACTAATTACTTAAAAACTCTATAAAAAGGATGGAGGAGGAGGAGTATGGATCTGATATTTATGCGTAAAGTTACGCTGATGAATTTTTATCTTCACCGAGCTTTCTCTTGTGGGAGTTGGGATACCCAGCTCGGGTAACGAGTGGTAGCTCGACCTTGTGAAGTGAGTTGGGTGCTAGTTGTTCTCTGGTATTATGTGTGTGGCCCCTTTGCGGCTCGGGGGGCTCAGGGGAAGAAGAGTACCCCTAGCATTGGCTGGGAGGTATCGGTGAGGTCACATCGGTTGGAAAGCGGGAGCTAGACAAAGCCTATGCGGGACAACAACTTCAGAGCTTTCACATTTGGCTAAGGTATGTTGTTAAAGTTGTTACTTGAAATGAATTTAATTACACATGTTATTTATCTGTGTTGGGTTGAATATTTCATTGCCATGTGCTTTCTCTCACCTGACTTCCTATGGTATTTGTAATCCCTTTGCTTGTTGTATTCTGAATTGATTTCCCTTGGCGAACCCAACTTTTAATTGCCATGACTTCTCTGTGTGGGTTTTATTGATTATTATGAGGATATTGTGTTTTTATCTTCCATCCATTATCCCTTTAGTCATCAGTCTGTGCTTGAGCAGTCGGCCAGGAGCCAAATTGACGGTCGACACTTCGGTGTTTAAAGACCTGTAGATTCAAATGACTTTCTTTTCTGTGCAGGGATGATGAGTGAAGGATAAATTTTTCCCAGTTGTCTATTCCTTAATTGTCTCCGCGTTTGATTGATTCTTGTCGAATGCTTCATTTATGCACTTCTTTTGATTGAGTACATCTACGTTTTTTGGTGATTTATTAATCTGTGTTTTTTTTTTTATTGCTTAAACTTGATAATATATGCATGTTGATCATTGAACCCCAATGTTTTGAGTGGGAAAAATATATGTGTTTTGATCCATGATTTACCCAGCATTCAACACGATTTCTTGAGCATTTTACCTAACATCCAACCCCGATTTTTCGTGACACATTGCTCAGATTTTGCACCAAGATTTTGGCAATTTTTCTCTGCGATTTCATTTATAATTGTGCAAAGAATACCATTTAGTATGAAAATGATTTACCATTTAATATTGATTGCAATTTACCATTTGTAAGGTTAGCGATTACCATTTACTTTGACTACAATTTACCATTTTATAGTCAACGATTTACTTTTACTATTGATTGTGATTTGCCATTACTATAGACAACGATTACCATTCTTTATGACAACGGTGTTTTATGGTAGCATTATATGCAACAATTTTGATGTAAATGTAGACAACGATTATATTCAAAATATTTTATATTCAAATATTTTGTATTCAAATATTTTATATTCAACATATTTAATATTTTATTGTGAAAGTAGACAACGATTATATTCAACATATTTTATATTCAATGTGAATGTCGACAACAATTATATACATCAATTATAAGCGATTATAGACAACAATTTTATAAGCAATGTGAATGTAGACAACATGTAAACAACAATTATATTCAACATATTGCCTTTGTTTTTTAATAAGCGATTTATACCTTAAATGACAACAAAATTACGCTTTGACTGGCAGCGAAATTCAACCTTGAATGACTGTGTTTTTTTTTTTACATTAAATGATAGCGAATTCATGCCTTGAATGGCGGCAAATTTCATCCTTGAATGACTGCATTTTTATTACATTAAATGACAATGAATTCATGCCTTGAATGGGAACGAATTTCATCCTTGAATGACTGTGTTTTTCTTACATTAAATGACAATGAATTCATGCTTTGAATGGCAATGAATTTCAACTTTGAATGACTACGTTTTTATACAATAATTGACAGTGAAATTTTGGCTGAGTGTGACTGCGTTGAATGGTTGTTGTGTATAGAAAAATTGTTGATTTCTCTGTGTTTTCCTTGGATAGAGAATTTAATCTTATTAACAGTGATTTTATATCTAATGCGAGACATATATATTTACAACGATTTCAGTGATAGAGACCTTATATTTAATGTATGACCGAGAATTAATATATATAATATGTGACAATAGATTTTTGTAAACATCAACTTTTATGTTCATATTTTATGTTTACATCGCTACATCATATACAATTGTTCCTTTTAAAGGACAACGACTTTGTGAAATGTAAAAGACAATGATTAGTGATAAATTGATATTGCTTAATGACAACATATATTTGATTGATAACTCACATCATTTACCCCAATCACAACATTCACAAATTTACCCATAGCAGTTACAAATGTTTCGATATAATTGTTATAGGAATAATTTGTTGTTTCAGTTGCAGTGAAACAATCATATTCGATATATAGTTTCAGTTTGAAAAGGTAACGAATTCATAAGTTAGATTTGTAATTTCAGTCATAAATAGCGATATAAGACAACGAATTTGTTTCTAGATAGACATTTATTGGGTAGCAATTTCCCTTAATTTTTTCACACGACCTTGTTGGGAAGAGATCCATGTTTGGAAGAGTTTTGATTTTTCTTTTAAATGTATTCACCCAATGATATGGCTAGGCAGTGATTTTTGTTTCTAGATAAGCATTGGTTAGATAGCTTGTTGGATGGATAGCCTATTCTAATTATGGATGTTATTGTTCCTTAGTTATAGATCCTTGGTGTTGTTTAACTCAACAATATATCATATATTTACACTGCAATTTCATATATTTAAATGAAAGCAACATAATATGTGTACTTAGCGATATAATGCATATAATAGATAGAGATTTCACAGTTAGAACACATTACCAATGTTAGACATAGATCTCTTGATAGGAATAAATGTGGATTGTTGAAAACAAACATTAACGGACAATGCTATTAATGTTATTTATCGATTTCAATATTGATACCCAAAAGGGATTAACTCATAGATGGCCAATCACATCCCTTAATTGATGTATGTTTTCCTTAGAATTTTTTGTGCCAGGAATTTAATGTGATGTGTGATTCTTTAGTAGTCATATTTCCCCTGCGTCTTGTTGACTTGTTGTTTGGGTGTTTGGGTATAGTCTTCTTGTATTCTCAGTTATTTAGGTATCCTAGCGCATTGGATTTTCTTGGGTTATTGGTCTAGATAGGTTGTGTTGCACTTGGTTACTATCGCTCCTATCACCTTGGGATGACATGATTCCTGATGAGGGGATCATTGCATGCCCTGACGGATAAATGCAAATGATAACTTGGCCAGAGTCTTGTGCCTCCCAATGTGGGCATATTGTTCATTATAGTTGATGATGGTACTTGGTTGTATTCCCTTAATGCGTTTGGTTTTGCACATTGTAGAGGTATCTATTTACTGGTCATCAAATTCATTGTGTCAGGTTGATGATGTTGACCTTTAGCTGGTAGGCGTTGTCTTGCTTGTGTCGGGCGGGTAGCCGTTTTTATCCATCAATTGATTATCGCATGTTTCGTCTAGTTGCATGATGTGCTAGTATGTTGTGTTGTTGTTTTCTATTGCCTAAATGCATAAGTTGTGTTCATCATCTCGTTGTGTTGATTAATTGTTGTCATCATTTTCCTTCCTATTTAAAACAAAAAACAAAATTTTTCATTTCCTACGTCGCATGTAGTTGTAACAGATGGGGTTGTTACATATGGTATCAAAGGGGGTTCAACCCTACGACTGTGGATCGTCGAGATTTCCACCGCAGTAAATCCTTAAGTATTAACCTAGCACTAATTAAAAACTTTAACGTGTCCATGCAGTGATCTCTAATAGAGCACGCCACAAAGGTTCATGACATGGTTTCTTGGAAGAAGGTGCAATGCCTCTAGAGGTGCCTACATCCTTAGAGTCTAACCCCCAAGGGGAAGAACAACTCCTTGGGCTAGATTCAATTGTTGTAAGGGATGAGGATGGTCTAACAAGGTCCTTCCAGATATTTCCAAAGGTGTTGATTCACCATATGTGTTGAGATGAGGGCAGGGCACCTATACCACTGAGGGTACACAATGCACCCAACCAGTACCATTAGTATTCACCACGAACTCGAGAAGGTCAATTTTCTTGAGTTTTTGGGTGCCTCAGATGGTGCAACCACCTAGGCATGGTTGGAGAATATGGAGAGGTGCTTTCACTTCGTGACTATACCCCCAATATGAAGGTCCACATGATGGTCTTTAAACTTAAGGGAAGTGATCTTGTATGATGTAAGATTCTCCTGCCATAATTGAACATGGTCATCGGAGACATTTCATGGGAACTGTTCAAGGAACAGTTCTAGGAGAGGTGTATTTATGAGGAATGAGTTGAGCGTTAGCTCAACGAGTTTAACACCTTGTGATAGGTCCGTCGTACAGTGCCCCAGCACGAGGCCTATTTTTGGAGCTGCTTCGATATGCTCTGCACCTTTTACCAAGAAACTTAAGGGAAACAAGTTTGTGTTAGCCTTAGTGTTAAGATCCAACTTCTACTTCGAGTACTAGGAATACTGGACCAAAGAAATTGTGTTGGAATGTGGTGAACCACATTACCAGCATGACTTCCCAGTGGAGAGGACCAGAGCATCTAGATCAGTCGGACCCATTACCGTGGAAGTTTTGGGCAAGGCCCATCGGATTCATGCAACAATGAGTAACCGCTAGGAAAAGCACCAGTCGACTGTTCTCGAGACATCAGATATCGTCACTGACCAAACCCTTAGTATTTTGATAGATCCTGGTGCTACCTAATTTTTTATTCTGGTATGGCACTAAAAAGAATTAAGGTTAAGACATTCGAATAGGATGAGTTTAGATTTGTAGAAATGGCTTCTGGAGCCAAACAAAAGGTTCATGGGAAGGTTACGAGTTGTAGCCTTAACCTGGGAGAGTTTGTCATAGGGCCAACCTGTATGTCACGATCTTAGGATCTTATGAAGTTGTGATCGGTATGGACTGGTTGGAATCGCGTGAGGCGATACTCAACTGTAAAATCAAATGGTTGAGCTTGGTCGATGATGAGGGACATAGATGCGTGATTGTAGGTCAGAACCAAGGATTTTACCTGAGGTTCATCTCTTCCTTGCAGCTACAGAAGAGAATGCACAAGGGATGTATGCTTTATGTGATCCTTGCGTTAAACGAGAAGGGAGTAGCAGAAGGTCTAGAACACCTTTCGATGGTGAGAGAGTTTGAGGATGTCTTCCCTAAGGAGTTACATGGAATGCCTCCAAAGGGGGAATTGGAATTGACCATCAACCTAAAACCGGGCACTGAATCGATAGCAAGAACTCCTTATCGAATGTTGACCCTGGAGTTATAGAAGTTGAGAATGCAACTGGAGGAGTTGTTGGACCTGGGACTTATACATCCAAGTGTGTCACCGTGGGGTGCACCAGTTATATTCATACAAAATAAGGATGGGTCATGGAGACTCTGCATTGACTATCATCAATTGAACAAAGAAATGATCAAGAATTAGTACCCGTTTCCAAGGATTGAGGATCTGTTCAATCAGATGAAAGGAGCAATGCCATTTTCAAAGATCGAATTGAGATCAGGGTATCACCAGTTATAGATCAAGGAGGAAGACCTCCCTAATACTACCTTTAAGACAAGGTTAGGACATTACGAGTTTAACTTTTTAACTTTTGGACTGATAAATGCCCCTGGGGTATATATGAGTTTGATGAATGGGGTGTTCCATGAATACTTGGACAAGTTTGTCCAAGTATTCATCAATGATATTTTGATTTACTCTCAAACGTGGGATGAGCATGACAATTACATGCACTTGGTATTACAGTGTCTTGAGAAAACAAATTGTATGGGAAATTATCTAAATGCTCATTTTATCAATCAAGGATTCACTACTTAGGGCATGTCATATCTGGCGAAGGTATCACCGTGAATCCAGTAAGGGTCTGTTGGAAATATGGCTACAGCAAAAGATGACATAGATAAAGGTTGTCATTGATGGAAATCGGTTATGGAGCAGTCAAGGATGTCAACACGCACAATAAATGTTGAATCACAGATGCTGAAACACAGACGCTGCAACACCGATGCAAACGCAGATGCTGCAACACAAATCGCAGATGGTCAAGGTTGTCATTGACGGCAATCGTTTGTTTATGGAGAACAGAAGCAGGAACACAGAAGCTGAAACACAGAAGCTGAAACACAGACGCTGCAACACAAATGCGAACTGCTGCAACACAAACGCAGATGCTGCAACACAAATGCGAACTGCTACAACACAAACGCAGATGCTGCAACACAAATGCGACTGCTGGAAAACGAATGTTGAAACACGTCTGCTGGAACACGTCTGCTGGAACACGACTGCTAGAACACGTATGCTGAAACACGTCTGCTGGAACACGTCTGCTGGAACACGACTGCTGGAACACGTCTGCTGGAACACGTCTGCTGGAACACGTCTGCTGGAACACGACTGCCGGAACACAGCGTTGCATGAGGTGGCATGAGTAGAGGAGGCAGAGTAAAGAGCCAGTTCAGAAAATCAGGGAGAACGCTGGCATGGGAAAAGCAGAAGAACGAATAATCGAAAAAGGAAACTGCAGTTAGAGTTAAGAAAAGCAGAAAGACTTTTAGTCTAAAATTAGACTGGCAGTTAAGACAGGGGAAACACAGCATTGCATGATGTGGCATGCGTAGAGGAGGCATGCAAAGAGTCAGTTCAGAAAATCAAGGAGGATGATAGCATGCAAAAGCAGAAGAAAGAATGAAATAAAGGGAAACTGTTGTTGGAGTTGAAAAACGCATGGAAAACCTCTGCATGTGGTGAATCTATATAATGCGTTGAAACAGAGATGGATTGTTGCAGTTGATGTGAGAAAAATAGAGCGCTATGGATGTGGAAAAAGGAGGAGAACCTGCGTGACAGGAGAAGGAGCTGAGAATGGGCTTCAGAGGACAGTGAAG
>ML781740.1:362002-377172 GCA_009831015.1 Picea engelmannii | reverse complement strand
GCCTCTATGAGTTGGTGCTCATAAAAGATGAGTTGTAACGAAGTTGGTGCTTACTGAACATCTTAAGAAGACGAGGTTTTTTCCCTGGTTGGGTTTCCTCTTGAAAAATCTGTGTCTCATACTGGTGAATGAATGCTGTGTGTTTGATTGCTGTTCTTTATGCTATATGCTTTATGTTTATAACACTGGTTTTTACAGTAAAGACTTACTGCCACTAAGATGAATGTTTAGAAGTTAAAAATGAGAGAAATTGCTAATACTTTACAATAATTGATTCACCCCCCCCCTCTCAGTTATCTCATATCTGTAACAGGGTCAAGGCTCTTATGGAATGGCCTATGCTGATGAATGTCCCAGAAGTGTGTAGCTTCATGGGTTTAGCATGATACTATCGACGGTTCATCAAGGGTTTCTCAAAGATAACAAATTCGATTGTGGAATTGCATAAGAAGAACAAGAAGTTGTTTGGACTGAGGAATGCGCGAAATAATTTCGGAGGCTCAAGGAGCTGTTGTGATGTAGGAGCATCACCAACTCATCAAGGAGCATCACCCAAGACAAGCAAGCCAGCGTGGAAGACAGTGAACAACTGGATGTGTCCAGCCGAAACTTTTTGAATTCTCATTCAAGAGAATGTGCCAATGTATAAATGCACCATTTATGAGAGAGCGCTTTTGAATATTGTATCAGAACTCAAGCCATACGCTCTTGTCTGAAGTAAGTAGGAGGAATTTATTTAATTAAATGCAGGTAGATAGGATTTATTTCTATATTAGACAGTTTTAGATGGAAGGAGGGAAAATGGATATAGAAACTCTCATTGTATCATTGTAACATTAGCCAACATTCAGGAAGAGAAGAGTAGATAGAGAATATTGTATGAAGAACATCCATGTACAGATATTGAATTAATAGAAGAAAGCTTTGATTCAAATCCATGGTTATGTGTCTATTCTCTGTGTGTTGATGTTATGCTCATGAATATTTGTTTTCTGGTTATGCATTTGCTTTGTATATGCTCTGCATGTGATTTCATGTTTCGAAACTGAAGTCTGAAAGAGGGAGAGAATAAGTTTCAATTGTTTCTCTGTCTGAGCCAGGAGATTCCTGCAAAGTGTGCAGTTGAATTCATCCGCAAGGAGTGCGTTGATGAAGGCTCAGTAGTTAACTTTTGTTCTCATTCACCCATAAGTTGATTTGGGTTATTGAAGCCGTGCAAGGAGTGCACAGGCAAAAGGATAAGCCTCAGTTGTTAATCTGAGCAAAAGAGGTTGAAGACTGCTGCTGCAGAAAGTGCGCAGAGTTGGAAGGATTCAACACTTAAGAAGATGTTGAACGTCGAGCACGAGGAGTGCGCTCGAATCCATCTGAAAGAATCAGAGTGGGAAAATCTTAGGAGGTTTAGTACCTTTGTGACATCATTACCACAGAGCATTGGAGTCTGTGTAGAAGAAGGTTTGAACCGGGTTGCAAGTGCAGACATCGGAGGAGACAAGTTCTGGGAGGAACACTTAGTCATCCCCAAGAAGTTTTCAAAGAGGAGGAATCGATGGCTAGGATCCACAGAGGAGACTGACGAAGTCTCGTCAGCCGTCAGATCTCCGGGAAGTTGCACAGGATTTAAGCTTAGCAAGCAGAGAAGGAGTCAGGGAGTCATCGGGACTTGACTCATCGGAGAATCGGGGTTTTCGGAGACAAGAGGATTGAGCATATTGAAATCGTGATCCACGATTTCCCAAGGGGATCAGAACCACTGATCACAGTAAAGACACATGGCGCAAGATCCCAGATAGTTCGGAGTTCGACATTTTGGGATTTCTGGAGTCAAGAGTTTCATGTAGATTGAAATCACGATCTGTGATTTCTCGATAGGGTTAAAGGCACCTAGTGGAGGACAGGTGTCGGAGGATTGAGTCTTTCTCTGAGGTGATGATAGGTGGCATCGCATATCGGATTTCGGGATCTGGAAGGGTCTGTGACATTTCGCAAGAGGAATCGTGAATTCCCGAAACGCGATTTCCTGAATTACCTGGAAGCGTGGGTCCCAGGTGGCAGAGTAGAGGACAGGTGGCATCGGGGGTCGGGAATCGGGGAAACAAGAGGTAAGTGATTTGTGACATCGTAAGTTCTGATTTCCCGATGAGTGAAATCCCGACAAGAGCAAGGAAAGCCTTGGCAAATACTCATCGAGTTTCAGGGTTTTGTGAGACCCGGATCTGTGCTTTCAGGACTCGCGATATGGCGAGGTCCGATTTCCCGATTGGAGGAAGGGAGGTCATTAAGTGAGTTCTGTGGGTATTGAAAACTCCCAGAAAAGGGGTTTTGAAGAGCAATTTTGTTCTTTGGGCCTAGGGAAAAGAAGGTCCTGGTGGGAGCGATCATACCCCGAGGAGTGCGGTTGTGTCAGTGTGGTATCAGAGCGGGAAGTTCTTTGCTTTCTAAAGGAGAGAGGAAGAGAGAATTCACCATGCCGCCCAGAAGAGAAAGACAGTCACCCGACCCAAAAGACAGGGAGGTGAGAAGAAGAGGCAGGCCGACAGGAAATCCAGAGCTGGAAAGGCAAATGAGAGATCTTCGAGCAAGACTAGAAGATATGGAGGCAGCGCAGAGATGCACAACCAATGCTGGAGATCTGAGTGACTCCGAAGGCGAAGCTGAAGCTAAACAACAAGGAGAAGTTGCAACCAAAGATGCAGCCAATGAGCGACTGATTAAATCCATTGCTAGGATGGGTGTGAAGGCAAAGATGGACATTCCAGTCTATGAAGGAAATCTGGATGCAGAGGAGCTACTGGATTGGATCCGAGCTCTTGACACCTACTTCGACTATGAGGATATTGAAGAGGATAAAAAAGTTAGGCATGCTATCACCCGATTGAAGGGACACGCAGCATTATGGTGGGACGAGCTTCAAGTGGACAAACGTTCCAAAGGTAAGCAAAAGATCAAAAGCTGGGATCGAATGATTGCGAAGATGAAAGTGAAATTCATCCCAAGGGACTATCAAATTACTCTGTTTAGGAGGATGTAGAACCTGAGACAGAAACTGATGACAGTGAAAGAATACACTGAGGAATTCTATCAACTGAACATCAGAGTAGGTCATCGAGAGAGCGATGATGAGAAGGTTTCCAGATATCTGAATGGTCTGAGATATGACATTCAGGATGAATTAAGCATGGTTACCATCAGGATGGTGGAGGATGCTTATCAGATGGCTCTGAAAGCCGAAGAGAAGCTAAGCTGAAAACAAGGTCAGCGAGGGTGAGGCAGGAGTCAGCCTAGAGGCAAGGCAGTTGCCCAGGAGAAACATCAGAAACCCAAGGAGGAATGGAAGAAAACTCATGGTAAGATTGAAAGCGGTGGAACCTCACAGCGAGGACAGCCACATGTTGAACAGAGGGGACAACATAATGAGCAGAGAGGATATTATGCTGACGCAAATACTTTTCCTCGTACCAGAGGTAGGGGAAGAGGCAGAGGTGGAGTAATCACATGCTTCACATGTGGAAAGAATGGACACAAGGCAGTTGACTGTCCAAATAGGAAAAATGATGGAGGAGAAGCTCACATCGCCGAGGCACAGAGGCGAGATGCTGAAGCAGAAGACGCAGAAGATGGAAGCTCACTTCTGATGCAAAAATTCCTTTTGACACCTGAGAAAGAGGTGCAGGAAAGTTCGGCTCAAAGGATCAGACTGTTCAGGACAGCTTGCAAAACCAAGGATAGGAAATGCAAGGTTATCGTGGATAGCGGAAGCACAGATAATCTCATTTCGACCAAGATGGTAGAAAAGATGGAATTGGAGACAATTGATTACCCGAGTCCATACAAAGTCTCGTGGCTACAGAAGGGACATCAGGTGAGTGTCACTAAACAGTGCTTAGTTGACATCAAGATAGGGGGATATAATGATAAAATACTCTGTGATGTCATTCCCATGGATGTATGTCATTTATTGTTGGGTAGACCATGGCAATATGACCGAAATGTGGTTCATGATGGGAGGATGAACACATATACTTTGGAGAAGGATGGGAGGACACACAGGTTGCTTCCGATAAAGGATAAGGAAGTGAAGGCGGAAGTAAGAAACACGATACTTCTCATGAGTGGGAAGGAACTTCTTACGGGATGGAGAAGAAGGAAGATCCACAATTCTTTGTTTTCAGAAAGCCGAGGATAGTTCTGACTAGCACAAGAGTGGATGACTTACCAGACGAGATTCAGGAACTGCTGGAAGAGTTTGTTGACATCATAGTGGATGAATTACCTCATTCATTGCCACCAATGAGGAGTGTGAGCCATCACATAGACCTCATACCAGGAGCAAGTTTTCCAAACAAAGCTGCGTACAGGTTGACACCACAGGAGAACGAGGAGGTCAAGAAACAGGTCCAGGAGTTGTTGGACAAAGGATTAGTCAGAGAAAGCCTGAGTCCGTGTGCCATTCCAACGGTACTGAATCCGAAGAAGGATGGAGGTTGGAGAATGTGCACTGATTCAAGGGTGATCAACAAAATTACCATCAGGTACAGATTTCCATTGCCGAGAATGGATGATCTAATGGATTGCCTGAGTGGGGCAAATTATTTTTCTAAGATTGATTTGAAAAGCGGATATCACCAGATTCGCATGAGGGAAGGTAATGAATGGAAGACAGCATTCAAGACAATCGAAGGTTTGTATGAATGGCTGGTCATGCCGTTTGGTTTGACAAACGCGCCAAGCACATTCATGAGACTAATGAATGAAGTCCTGAGGGAATTCATCGAAAAGTTTGTCGTCGTATATCTGGATGATATATTGATTTTCAGTAAGACAAAGGCTGAACATTTGAAGCATTTGGCCATTGTGATGAGAAAACTATAGCAGGAGAAGCTATTGACTAATATGAAGAAGTCCTCATTTATGAAGACATAGCTCATTTATTTCGGTTTTGTTATTTCAGTGAATGAGTTGAAAATGGATCCAAGTAAGGTGGAAGTGATCAAGAATTGGCCATCACCGAGAAATGTTTTCGAGGTGAGAAGTTTCCATGGTTTAGCTAGTTTCTACCGAAAGTTCATCAGGAATTTCAGTGGAATTAGTGCAGCGACGATGGACACAGTAAAGAAGCGACATAAATCTTTTCATTGGACAATAGAGGCTGAGAAGAGCTTCAATCTGTTGAAGTGGAAGATCACAGAGCAACCAATTCTGGTGTTGCCAGATTTTCAAAAGACGTTTCAGGTGAAATGTGATGCAAGTCGATATGCCATAGGAGCGGTCCTGAGTCAGGAAGACAGACCGATTTCATATTTCAGTGAGAAGTTGGATGAAGCAAAGCTGAAATACTCCACGTATGATAAAGAATTTTATGCAATCATACAGGCATTGAAGAAGTGGAGGCATTACTTGATCCCAAAAGAGTTTGTTTTGTATAATGATAATCATGCATTGCAGTTTGTGAGTCAACAAGAGAAGTTGAATCAGAAACATGCAAAATGGGTAGAGTATATGGAGAATTTCACATTTGTGATCAAACACATTTCAGGAATTGCTAACAAAGTAGCTGATGCTTTGAGCAGGAAATGTTTGTTGCTGCAGGAGTTCCGAGTCAAAACATTGGGTTTTGAAAATCTGAAGGACATGTATGCAGGTGATGCAGATTTTGCAGAGGCATATGAGGCAGTTGAGAATCCAGTCCTCAGAGATAGGAGTCCTTGGATATATTATATGATCTAGGAGGGATTGTTGTTCAGAGGCAATCAATTATGTATTCCAAATTGCTCCATGAGGGAGAACTTGTTGAAAGAGAAGCACAGTGGTGGATTAGCAGGACATTTTGGCCATGAAAAAACATTCGCGAAGCTGAGCGAATCATATTTTTGGCCAGGGATGCGAGCAGAGGTCAAGAGATTTGTTGACAAATGCAGGATTTGCCAGCGTTCGAAAGGGAGAAAGAAGAATGCAGGGTTTTATCAGCCATTTCCCATACCAGAGAGACCATGGGAGGCAATACGCATGGATTTTGTATTGGGTTTGCCGAGGACGCAAAGAGGTGTTGATTCCATCTTTGTGGTGGTGGAAAGGTTTTCAAAGATGGCACATTTCATTCCCTGCCAGAAAACCAGCGATGCGACACACATCACGAATTTGTTTTTCAAGGAGGTCATTCGACTTCATGGATTGCCGAGAAGCATAGTATCGGACAGGTATACAAAATTCATAGGGCATTTCTGGAGGACACTATGGAAGAAGCTAGGAACTAACTTGGCATTTAGTTCATCTTACCATCCTCAGATGGATGGACAGACAGAGGTGGTCAACATAAGTCTAGGAGACTTGCTGAGGAGCTTGGTGACAGAACACCATAGGAGCTGGGACAACATATTGCCACAGGCAGCGTTTGCATACAACGATTCAGTGAATCAAAGTATAGGGAAAATCCCATTTCATATTGTGTATGGGACACAACCGAGGGGAGTTTCTGAACACAGGGAGTCAGAGCAAGCTACTACTAGCAACGCTAGTGCAGAAGAGTTCGCTGAAGCAATGAAAGAACTTCACAACAAGGTGAAGCAGTGACTGATTGATTCAAATCAGGAGTACAAGCAAAGAGCAGATCAACATTAGAGACAACTTTAGTTCGAGGTTGGTGATCTGGTTTTGGCACATTTAAGGAAGGAAAGGTTACCAAGGGGAACATACAATAAGCTGAAAATGAAGAAAATTGGGCCATGCAGGGTCCTGAAGAAATTCGGAGAGAATTCTTATGAGATTGAATTGTCGGATGACATCGGAATATCTCCGACATTCAATGTCTCAGACTTGTATCCATATAAATTTGAGGAAGCAGGAGCTGGAAGTGATGAACAACCAGAAATCCATTGGCAGAAGCAGATGCCGATTGCAGAAAAGCCATAGATGGAGTGCATACTAGACAATTGAGTGGGTAAGAAGACCAGGAGGAAAGAGTATTATGAGTATCTGGTCAAGTGGAAGAACCATCCAGTGGAAGATGCTAGCTGGGAAAATGAAGCAGTAATACAGAAGCATGGATAGACCGTGCAGGAGCTCATGGACAGGAGCCTGTGAAAATTTTCAAGCTGAGGAGTATGATGCAAGAGCATCACCAACTCATCAAGGAGCATCGCCCAAGACAAGCAAGCCAGCGTGGAAGACAGCGAACAACTGGACGAGTCCAGGCGAAACTTTTTGAATTCTCATTCAAGAGGATGCGCCAATGTATAAATGCACCATTTATGAGAGAGCGCTTTTGAATATTGTATCAGACCTCGAGCCATATGCTCTGGTCTGAAGTAGATAGGAGGAATTTATTTGATTTAATTCAGGTAGATAGGATTTATTTCTAAATTAGACAGTTTTAGATGGAAGGAGGGAAAATGGATATAGACACCCTCATTGTATCATTGTAACATTAGCTAGCATTCAGGAAGAGAAGAGCAGATCGAGAATATTGTATGAAGAACATCCATGTATAGATATTGAATTAATAGAAGAAAGCTTTGATTCAAATCCATGGTTATCTGTCTATTCTCTGTGTGTTGATGTTATGCTCATGAATATTTGTTTTCTGGTTATGCATTTGCTTTGTATATGCTGTGCATGTGATTTCATGTTTTGAAACTGAAGTCTAAAAGAGGGAGAGAATAAGTTTCAATTGTTTCTCTGTCTGAGCCAGGAGATTCCTGCAAAGTGTGCAGTTGAATTCATCCGCAAGGAGTGCATTGATGAAGGCTCAGTAGTTAACTTTTTTTCTCATTTGCCCAGAAGTTGATTTGGGTTATTGAAGCCGTGCAAGAAGTGTGTAGGCAAAAGGAGAAGCCTCAGTTGTTAATCTGAGCAAAAGAGGTTGAAGACTGCTACTACAAAAAGTGCGCAGAGTTGGAAGGATTCAACACTTAAGAAATTGTTGAACATCGAGCGCGAGGAGTGTGCCCGAATCCATCTGAAAGAATCAGAGTGGGAAAAGCTCAGGAGGTTTAGTACCTTTGTGACATCGTTACCACAGAGCATTGGAGTCTGTGTAGAAGAAGGTTTGAACCGGTTTGCAAGTGCAGACATCAAAGGAGACAAGTTCTGGGAGGAACACTCAGTCATCCCCAAGAAGTTTTCAAAGAGGAGGAATCGACGGCCAGGATCCACAGAGGAGACTGATGAAGTCCCGTCAGCCATCAAATCTCGGGGAAGTTGTGCAGGATTTAAGCCTAGCGAGCAGAGAAGGAGTCAGGGAGTCATCGGGACTTGACTCATCGAAGAATCGGGGTTTCCAGAGACAAGAGGATTGAGCATATTGAAATCGTGATCCTCGATTTCCCGAGGGGATTGGAACCATTGATCACAACAGAGACACGTGGCGCAAGATCCCAGATAGTTCGGAGTTCGGCATTTTGGGATTTCCGGAGTCAAGAGTTTCATGCAGATTGAAATCGCGATCCACGATTTCCCGATAGGATTAAAGGCACCTAGTGGAGGACAGGTGTCGGAGGATTGAGTCTCGCCCTAAGGTGACGACAGGTGGTGTCTCATATCAGAGTTCGGGATCTGGAAGGGTCTGTGACATTTCGCAAGAGGAATCGTGAATTCCCGAAACGCGATTTCCCGAATTACCCGGAAGTGTGGGTCCCAGGTGGCAGAGTAGAGGACAGGTAGCATTGGGGGTTGAGATTCAGGGACACAAGAGGTAAGTGATTTGTGACATCGTAAGTTCCGATTTCTAGACGAGTGAAATCCCGACAAGAGCAAGGAAAGCCTTGGCAAATACTCATCGGGTTTCGGGGTTTTGTGAGACCCGGATTTGTGCTTTCAGGACTTGTGATACGACGAGGTCCGATTTCCTGATTGGAGGAAGGGAGGTCATTAAGTGAGTTCTGTGGGTATTGAAAACTCCCGAAAAAGGGGTTTTGAAGAGCAATTTTGTTCTTCGGGCCTAGGGAAAAGAAGGTCCTGGTGGGAGCGATCGTACCCCAAGGAGTGCGGTTGCGTCATGTTGACAACAACATCGATACTAAAGGTCCTTGACATGGACATGGACTTCTTGGTATGTACTGACACATCCAAAGAAGGCTTAGGAGGAATCTTGATGTAAGACAGTCGAGTGATTGCTTACATCTCAAGAAAGTTGAGAAGGCATGAGGAAAAATATGCGATGCATGAATTGGAGTTGTTAGCCATTGTTTATGCCTTGAGAGATTGGAGCCACTACCTTATTGGATGGAAATTGAACTAAAAATGGACGCACGACAACGACGTTGGTTGGAATTGATTACAGAGTATGATTTTGAGATTTATTACATAAAAGGGACAATGAACAGAGTGGCGGGTGCATTGATTCGAAGACCATGCATCTTTTCGATGATTGCCTCTTCAGACGAATGTATGTGAAAATATTCTAACTTTACAGCACGATGATGATTGGTACAAGGAGGTCAAGGATTATATCGGACAAAACACAATTTTGGTACCAAAATTTGAAGGATTTACTATGGAAAACGAAAAATCATTGATATTTAAAGGTCAAATTTACATACCACCCAACGATGAGTTGAGAATTTTGATCCTAAACAAGGCTCACAAAGCAGTGTGCATGGCTCACTCAGGAGTCAAGAAGATGAGTGCAGACCTTAAACCCTTATTCTTCTGGAGAGGAATGAAGGCAGACATAGTCAACTACATGGGAATATATCTAGAATGTCAACAGGTGAAGTCTAAATATAGACGTCCAACGAGATTGCTACACCCACACGCTATTCTGGAATCGAAATGGGAGGTCATTTCAATGGATTTCATTGTTGGATTTCCACCGACGGAAATGAGACACAAATTGATTTTGTGGTAGTCGACACTATGAAGAAGAGTGTTCATTTTATTCCTGTGCATACTACGTATCAGGAACCTGACATATCTAGAGTTTTCATCAGTGATATTGTGAGGCTGCATGGCATGCCTAAGAGGATTATATCTGATCGAGGATCGGTGTTTACTGGACGATTTTGGACTAGTTTCCAAGAGGCCTTGGGAACCCAACTTAACTTTAGTACCGCATATCACCCAGAGACAGACGGGCAGACAAAACAAGCAAACCAAATCTTGGAGAACATGTTGTGTATGTATGTGATGGACCAACAGAAGCATTAGGAAGAATTCTTGCGACTGGTATAATTCGCATATAACCACAGTTATCAAACCACCATTAAGATGGCGCCTTTCAAGTTTCTTTATGGGCGACCATGTCGGACGCCTTTGAGTTGGGATTGGCTTGAGGATAGGGTCCTGGTGGGACCAGAAGTGATCTAAGAAATGGAATATCAATGAAAACAATAAGACAAAGGATCGAGGAAGCACAATATCGGTAGAAGAGTTATGTCGATGTGCATCATGTCGACCATAGTTATGATGTTGGTGATCGAGTATTCTTGTGGGAGAAACCGCATAAGAGTTTGATCAAGTTTGGAAAGGGTGCTAAACTATCTCCTAGGTTTGTGGGATCTTGCGATATTGTGGAAAGGAGAGGGCCATGTCCTATTGACTAGCCTTGCCTGATCCTTGAGGCGTATGCACGATGACTTTCATGTCTCTATTTGAGACATTATGTTAGTGATCCTACACATGTTTGACTTGAGTAACTTGCAGGTATCAGATCAGGGTGCACTCATGATAGATTCAATCCGTATTTTGGACCATCACATTCGACATCTATGACATCGAACAATAGATCAGGTCAAGGTCCAGTGGGACAACTATAGTCCACACTCAGCAACCTGGGAGAACGCATATGATATGCACCAACAGTTTCCATTTTTGTTTGATTGATAGAATTATGATACTGTGATACACATTATTTCAACATTTATATACTATGAAACTTCGGGACGAAGTTTAAACCAAAAGGGGGTGTATGTAACATCTTGCTCTTGCGCGCACTGAGCAAAATTATTCTTGAGGACACTTTCTTGCAAGTGATCTAGATTATTATAATATCGATCATTCGATTATGATTATGAGACATTATGGATCAACGATATGTTATTTTTTTGTATTCACATAGACAGGTGCTATTGATAGGGTTCTCCTAAGTGTGCAGGACTTTGGACATTGAGGATGCAGAAGCATCGATGAAACCCCTTGGACTTGGGATCGAGTTAGGGAGAGGACTATTGGGTTTGAATGTTATTGATGTGACACATATACATATGATTAGATGTTATGATGATTGATTATTGTTGTTGACATGATTCGTTGATGGATGTAGGTTGACGATAGCTTGTCGACCAGACTCACATGTGGAGTAGAGGGGTCACATAGGACAACCAGAGACTTGAGGGAGAGGTGTGGACAGCAGCCCTGCCACAACCTACTAGCACTATCGTTGTGGCTCTAAATTTAGTTTAACGATTACCTAGTTCAAGAAAACCCACAATGTCGTGAGGACATACTGCGAAAATCACTCACGATGATTCTAAGGGGTGCGTAATAAGGCAGGGGCCTTATTCCTTAGAGGCCCCTAGTCTCCCATAAGATCACCTGGTGGAGTATTCACTCCAGGGGTTTTTGATGTCTACCAAGTAAGTCAAGATATTAGTGGCATCCTTGGAGCACGTAGTGCGTCCTGAAAGGCACATCATGCAAGGAAAACAAAAAGAGGTGAGTGGAACCCTTGGATCACGTAGTGCGTCCTAAAGGGCACGTAGGGAAAGGAAAATGGAAACAGGCGAGTGGCACCCTTAGATCACGTATTTCATCTTGAAGGGAACATCATGAAAGGAAAGAAGAAAGAGGCGAGTGGCACCCTTGGAGGACCTAGTATGTTATGAAGAGCACGTTGCGATTTTAACTGATAAGTGAATAAACCTAGTCGACCCTAAAATGAATGATGTGATAAGTAAGAATTAAAAAAAAAAAATTCCCTAATGAAATTGTCGCCCATCCTAGAGAAATTAAAAACTAGGTCTAATTAGAACATGTGGTAAAAAATTATTAGTAAATAAATGATGTAGGAGCATCGCCAACAAAGCACAAGCATGGAAGACAGTTGGGCGCACTAGTGCACATTTTGAAATATTTTGAATTTCAAATGATCAATGTATTAATGTGATATGTGACAAACCTTTTAAGCCATGAATGTCTTAAATGATCAGAGGTTGATCCATCACGTAAGGGTGATGAGGGAATGTATTTTGCTTTAATGAATCAGATCGCAGTATAGATTTAGAGATTCTGCTCTTATCTGTCTGGCTCGATATTTATTGTAATAAGAGCTGAGTAGTTGATAGCATTAAATTTCATTAAGATAGTGTAGAGTATTTGGAGGGAAGAACTCGAGAGAGTCCCTTTGTATAAATATTTGTAATATTGTCTAGTCGTTGTTGTTGTTGAAGGTTGTTGAATCTAGTATGTAGATTGCCATTGTAAGCTAAGAACAGGGAGATGTAGAGAAAACTTTTATGGATGTATGTAAGTTTCAATTTGATGAATATAATAGAGATATATCATCCCAAATATGTGTTGAGTATGTGCCTATATGAATGAATGGTAGAGTCTGTGTTATTTTTCAATTTTCTGTTATTTTTGTTCTTGAATCCATGACTGCATTTACTTTATTGAATGTATGAGTCATTGTGAGGAATAGATAAGTTTCAATCACTCTCTTCAGTGAGAAAGTGCAAGGTGTACATAGTGTCCGCAAGGAGTGCATGACCAAGTCTGTTTCGAATCAAAAGCTCATAAGAGGTAGTGAAACTCATATGTATGCAAGGACTACATCGACGTCTGCAAGGAGTGCGAAAAAGAGTTTTCAGACTCGAAATATTAGGAGGATTAGCATGATTTAGTCAGGAGAGATAGAAGTGGTTGGAGAACAGTCACAAGGAGTGTGAAGTCATCCATGAAAGTTGAAGTGTGGAGATAAATCTGTTGCAAGGTGTGCACAGATCGAGTTCTCGACTAAATGTCGAAGAGATTGTTCAAAGGAAAAAAGGAAAAACGAAGAAGGAAAGATCCGGAGGGAGAGCGGCGAAAATATTCAAGGAAAGGAGTCCTTGAAGTTCTCGTCAAAGCTAGTGGGAAAGATTCATCCTCAGAGGGAGGCGAACGATCCTAAACCATCGAATTTGGTGAAGTTGCAAGGAGAAGAACCATGAAGTATTTTAGTACCTTAGAGGTTTGACAAGATGAAAACTTAATGAAGGTCGAGTCTGTTAGCACTCTGTAATTTTCCCAAGGCTGCGGAGGCAGTCACAAAGGCAACATCAAAACAACTTCGAGTCTTGGATCTAGCCCTCCAAGACTCAGATAGGGATTTCTCTGTTTGATGTAACTTTGTTTGAAAAGAATATTAGGCTAGTTGTGCAGAATAGGTTATGTTCTTGGGGTTTTCTGGTTGAGACAGCAAAAGAAGACCATTGGGCTATGGGGTCTATGACAAGTTTGAAATTGAACACAGGTCTATAAGGTATCTCCACAGGGCAAGGTAACCCAGATGTTGGATCCTTTAAAAATAAAGTGATGTAAAAGAGGAACAGAGGAGATGATCAACTACAACAAAAAAACATTCAAGAATTTCTTCATTGTAGTATCAGAGGAAAACATTAAGATTCTCAAAAGCACTGCACAGAGTATCAAGGATAAATTATGTGTTAAATCTCCTTTTGAAAATTAGAAAGAGAAAAACATCATGAAGACTGATTAGAATCACATTCGACAAAGAAAGAAAAACTTCACCAATCATCGACATATAGGAATCCTGTGAAAAAATCCCTTTGTATTCCTGGTGAATTAGAAAAATGTTACAGAGAATAGCCTTCCAGGGCGTGAGATCATCAACCTTTACATTAAAAATCACCTCTGAATAAATAGGGGAGATCCCCCAACAAGTTTTGAGAGTCGGTTTTAACCACCTCGGCCAAAAATAGCCACAAATCTCCCAAAATCTGGAACTGCCTGCTATGAAAGATGGGCCTAATTTCTACGAAAAAGGGGTCCGAAAAGACATTGTTTTCTCTTGAATGCTGACACCTGGGAAAAAACTGAAGGATTTTATTGTATATGGGCATGTGCTGGACAAAAAACTCCTTTGGTTTCACTAAATTCGCCTCTAGCTGGCTGTAACAGCTCCTGCAAGATCGGGACTGTAACAAAAAAACCGAAAATACGAAAAAAGGGCCTGGAAGATGGCTTTGATTATCCCTTCTCGTGGCACCTATGAAAAAACTGAGAGAGGTTTTTGTTCTTCATCTAGTTATGGATAGAAACCTCTCTTGGTTTCTTAAAATTCATTTTCATTTGCCCAAAAACTGCCTCGGACGAAGACATGCTAAACAGGCGAAAATAGGGAAAAAAATGGAAAAGGCGAATTTTTTTTTGGGATGGGTGGTATTCCAAACCCCCCCTAAGGTGGTAAGCGGTTTTAGGGGGGGGTCCCACTGAAATATGGAGGTGACACGTGGATGGGGGCTGGTATTGGAAGACCATTATTCTGGACCCCCCTCTCGTTAAAGTTTGGATGGTGAGGGGGGGTTCGGAAAATTTCCCATTCGTTGATTTAATTTTATGTTTTTCACGGGGGCTTAGATGTGAGCGGGAGTTGAGGGTGGGTAGACTTAGGATAGTGTAGGTTTTTAATGTTTTTGTTTTTTAGTTTTTTATTATTATTTTATTACATGTTACGTTTAATGTATTTGCTTTTTGTTTATTTTTTTATGTTTTTTGTTTTTATATGTTTTGTTTTATATTTTTATTTAAATGTTTTTATATTGTTTTATGTTTTGTTTTATATTTTTATTATATTTATTTAATGTTTGGTTTTTTATGTTTTTATTTTAATATTGTTTTATTTAACATTAATTAATAAAAACTAACCTAGCTACTAAACTAACTAATTAACAATTGATTAATTACTAACATGCTAACTCAATTATTAATTAATTAATAATTAATTTATTATTAATAGGTTTAATCATGACTATTAACCTAATGTTTTTATCCTAAACCTGTTTATTCATGGAGGGGTAAGATTGGCGAAGGGTTGAATGAATGGAGGGTGAGGAAACGGACAGGTGCAACATGAATGAAGGATGTAGCATGGAGCAAAGGAGGCCTGATGCAATGGATGGATGACACGTTGGGATAGGGCTCGCCGAAAAAAACCACTTCATTCCGACCCCCCC
>ML781740.1:341340-357044 GCA_009831015.1 Picea engelmannii | reverse complement strand
TGGTTGGGGGGGTCCAGAATTCAATCTCAGCCTTTGATGAAAATGCCGACCTCTCCGCCGTTCAGATGCACACCTTCTTTATACCCGATTCCAGACCCCCCCCCCCCTGTTGTTAAAGGTAGAACGGTCGAGGGGGTCCGAAAAAGCTTGTGGACTGTAGATCTCAGCGCCAGCCTCTAAACCGTTCACTATGCGTTGTCTTTACTCAGTGAGCACAAAATCATATTTTCTCCAAAACTTAGGATAAGTGCATTATGTGGATTTTGTGCATTGTTTCCCTTGAAAATAATTTGCAAAGATGAAATATTATTTGCAAACCTATACACCCAGAGTGAAAAATTTCCAGTCAACAGATGATCCTATGAATTATAGGGTTATAATAGAGTCACAAAGTACGAAGTCGCAATTCAATCTCGACCATTGATCGTAGGAGAGCACATGGCAACGGATTGAGGAGTTTGAGAATTAGAAGGTTGGAGGTTGTGAGCGAAAGACCTAGAGTTCACGAGGTCATGAAGTCTGAACCATAGTGGGGTCGGTGAATCTAAGGAGATGCATGGCAACGGTTCGGAACATCAGAGAAGAGTATTCCAGGAAAAGTTGAGGGAAGGATTCGAGATATCCCTGAAGTCTGAACCGCGAAGGAGATAGACCCACAGTCATATCTGTGTTCACTTGCGGAAGATACCTATGCGTGTGGGTAAAGAAATTTTGGGTGCCCGCAGGGACCCAAGGAGTCGCTTTGACTCAATAAAATTAACGATCCAAGGCTGGGAGGCCGAGAAGCCCTTTGGAGAGAAGGGGGGTTTGCGTCAATAAACATGTAAAAAGAAGGGGGTAAGAAATTCAAATTAATTTATTTAAGTCAAATTATCATGAAGAATTAAAATTTTAAAAAGGGAAATGGTTGTGTTTATCTTTTATTGCTAATTTAATTTTAATTAACAATAAAAAAGGGTAAATGGTTGTTTCATCTACACTTGCTAAATTAAATAATAAAAATGGTAATTGGTTGTTTTATCTACACTTACTAAATTTGATTTTTAGTTAAAAAGGAAAAAGAGGGAAACTTAAAAGAAATAAGAAACTTAAGGAAAAAGGGGAAACCTAAAAAGGGTGGGAAGGCAAAGAAAAAGATGAATTTCTAACTTAATAAGGAATATTTCCATTGGAACTTTCTAATTATGAACTCAACTAGGAATTAAGTAAGGCATAAGTCATTTAAGAAGTGTAAAGGAATTTTGGGACACCTAGGAGCGTTTTTAGGAATGCTTTTAGGGGGGTGAGGGAAATAGGAATAATTAATTAATTAATAAAATTAATTTTCTAGTGCAACTAGGGGATCGGGCAACATATGTACAAGGGAGTTTTTTCCTAATTAAAATTAATGAAAAATGAATTTAATGAGAATTTGGGAAACTAATTACTTAAAAACTCTATAAAAGGGATTGAGGAGGAGGAGTATGGATATGATCTTTATGCGTAATTTTACGTTGTTGAATTTTTATCTTGACTGAGCTTTCTATTGCGGGAGTTGGGATACCCAACTCGAGTAACGAGTGGTAGCTTGACCTTGCGAGGCAATCTGGGTGCTAGTTGTTCTCTGGTATTGTGTGTGTGACCCCTTTGTGTATCAGGGGCTCAGGGGGAAGAATAGTACCCCTAGCATTGGGTGGGAGGTAGTGGTGAGGTCACATCGGTTGGAAAGTGGGAGCTAGACAAAGCGAATGTGGGACAACAACTTCGAAGATTTCGTGTTTGGCTAAGGTATGTTATTAAAGTTGTTACTTGCAATGAATTTAATTTACACATGTTATTTATCTGTGTTGGGTTGAAGATTTCATTTCCATGTGCTTTCTCGCACCTGATTTCCTCTGGTATTTGTAATCCCCTTGCTTGTTGTATTTTGAATTGTTTTCCCTTGGTGAACCCAACTTCTAATTGCCATGACTTCACTATGTGGGTTTTATTGATTTTATGAAGAGATTATGTGTTTATATTCCGTCCCTTATGCCTTTAATCATCATTCCATGCCTAAGCAGTTGGCTGGGAGCCGAATGGACAGTCGTCACTTCGATGTTTAAATACCTATAGATTCAAATTCCCTCCTTTTCTGTGCATGGATGATGAGTGAAGGATAAATTTTTCCCAGCTATCTATTCCTTATTTATCTCTGTGTTGGATTGATTCTTGTTGAATTCTTCATCTGTGTGCTTTTTGTGATTGATTACTTCCCCGTTTTTTAGTGATTTATTACTTTGCATTTTTTTTTATTTCTTACACTTGATAATCTTTGCATGTTTATCATTGAACCCCAATGTTTTGAGTGGGAAAAATATTTGTGTTTTGATCCATGATTTACCGAGCATTCAACACGATTTCCTGGGCATTTTACCCAACATCCAACCCCGATTTTTTGTGACACATTGCTCAGATTTTGCACCAAGATTATGGCGATTTTGCTATGAGATTTCATCTATAATTGTGCCAACAATACCATTTAATATGACAATGATTTACCATTTAATATTGACTGCGATTTACCATTTTATAGTTAGCGATTTACTTTTACTATTGACTGTGATTTGCCATTACTATAGACAACGGTTACCATTCATTATGACAACAGTATTTTATGGTAGGATTATATACAACAATTTTAATGTGAATGTCGAAAAAATGATTATATTCAACATATTTTATATTCAAATATTTTATATTCAGCATATTTAATATTTTAATGTGAATGTAGACAACGATTATATTCAACGTATTTTATATTCAATGTCAATGTAGACATCAATTATAATCAATTATAGACAACAATTTTATAAGCAATGTGAATGTAGACAACATGTTGACAACAATTATATTCAGCATATTACTCTTTATTTTTGAATACGTGATTTATAACTTAAATTATAGTGAAATTACACTTTGAATGGCAGCGAAATTCAACCTTGAAAGACTGTGGGTTTTTTTTTACATTAAATGATAGCGAATTCATGCCTTGAATGGCAGCGAATTTCATCCTTGAATGACTATGTTTTTCTTACATTAAATTAAAGTGAAATCATGCCTTGAATGGAAACGAATTTCATCCTTGATTGACTGCATTTTTCTTACATTAAATGACAACAAATTCATGCTTTCAATGGAAGCAAATTTCAACTTTGAATGACTGTGTTTTTATACAGTAATTGACAGCGAAATTATCATTGAGTGTGACCGCATTGAATGGTTCTTGTGCATAGCAAAATTGTTGATTTCTCTGTGTTTTCCTTGGATAGCGAATTTAATCTTATTAACAGTGATTTTATATCTAATGCAAGAAAGATATATTTACACAGATTTCAGTGATAGTGTTTTATATTTAATGTATGACCAAGAATTAATTTATATAATGTGTGACAATAGATTTTTGTAAACAACAACTTCTATGTTCATATTTTATATTTACACCACTACATCATATATAGTTGTTCCTTTTAAAGGACAATGACTTTGTGTCGTGTCAAAGACAACGATTAGTGATAAATCGATATTGCTTAATGACAACATATATTTGGTTGATAACTCATAACATTTACCCCAATCACAGCATTCACAAATTTACCCATAGCAGTTACAAATGTTTCGATATAATTGTTATAGGAATAATCTACTTTTTCAGTTTCACTAAAACAATCATATTTGATATATAGTTTCAGTTTGAAAAGATAACAAATTCATAAGATTGCTTTATAATTTCAATATTAAATAGTGATATAAGACATCGAATTTGTTTCTAGACAGATGTTTATTGGGTAGTGATTTCCCTTATTGTTTTCACACCACGACCTTGCTGGGTAGAGATCCATGTTTGGAAGAGTTTTGAATTCTCTTTTGAATGTATTCACCTAATGATATGGCTAGGCAACGAATTTTGTTTCTAGATAAGCATTGGTTAGATAGCTTGTTGGTTAGATAGCCTATTCTGGTTATGGATGTTATTGTTCCTTAGTTATATATCCTTGTTGTTGTTTAACTCAACAATATATCATATATTTACACTCTGCAATTTCATATATTTAAATGACAGCAACATAATATTTTTACTTAGCGATATCATGCAGTTAATAGATAGAGATTTTACAGTTAGATTGTGTTACCAATGTTAGACATAGATCTCTTGATAGGAAGAAATGTGTATTATTGACAACAAACATTAACGGACAACGCTATTAATGTTATTTAGTGATTTCACCATTGATACCCAAAAGGGATTAACTCATAGATGGCCAATCACGTCCCTTAATTGATGTATGTTTGCCTTAGAATTTGTTGCGCCAAGAATTTAATGTGATATGTGATTGTTTAGTAGTCATATTTCCCTTGTGTCTTGTTGACTTGTCCTTTGGGTGTTTGGGTATAGTATTCTTGTATTCTCAGTTATTTAGGTATCCTAGCGCATTGGATTTTCTTGGGTTATTGGTCTAGATAGGTTGTGTTGTGCTTGGTTATTGTCGCTCCTATCACCTTGGGACAACATGATTCCTAATGAGGGAATCATTGCATGCCCTAACAGACAAATGCAAATGATAACCTGGTCGGAGTCTTGTGCCTCCTGATGTGCGCGTATTGTTCGTTATAGTTGATGATGGTACTTAGTTGTAGCACATTAATGCGTTTTGTTTTGCGCATTGTAGAGGTATCTATTTACTGGTCATCGACGCCATTGTGTCGGGTTGATGATGTTGACCTTTAGTTGGTAGGCGTTATCTTGCTTGTGTCGGGCGGGTAGCCATTTTCATCTGTCAATTGATTATCACATGTTTTGTCTAGTTGCATGATGTGCTAGTATGTTTTGTCATTGTTGTCTATTGCATGAATGTGTATGTTGTGTTCATCATCTCATTGTGTTGATTAATTGTTTTCGTCATTTTCCTTCCTACTTAAAACAAAACAAAAAATAAATTGCACTTCCTACGTCGCATGTAGTCGTAACATATGGGGTTGTTACACCCCTTCTCAATTTTCATACATCTCTTTGGTTGGTGGAAGGTCTAGTGCTCTCATGCCAGAAATCTTGTACTAGTCCCTTAACTACTCCAATTAACTTCATGTCAGAATGAGGTAGTCTACCAGTGAAATCCTAAAAATATGTTGGGCCACCTGTGTTGAGGCCTTCTCACCTATTAGAATACTTTCGAAGGGTTTTGACATTTCATTTCAAGAGGTGAGAGGTTTATTGTAGAAAATGGTGTTTTCTTGTGATCTTGCTAACAATTGATTGTGACAAGACACACCGGATTGAATTGTGGTCTTTAAAACAAGATTTATTACCAATTATTTGAAAAGCATCTACAAGGCTTCTAACAATATGATTCCTTTTTTCTACACTTTTGACTATTTTAATGCCTAAAATTCTCCTAACAACAATCAAACTTCTAGATTTTAACAAAGCTAAAAATAATTGACATTTAGCAGCATCGGATTTTGGTTCAAAATATTATTTAATGATTTTATAAGAGTGATAATGAATAGTACGGTAAGATATCTTAACTTCAAGTGATGCTAGAGGAATTTCATCGACCTGAATGCATTTAGGAGTTCTTCACTGCATAGTGTTCAATCTAGATAGGGATGATGAACACCTATTCTAGAAGTCTTGACCTCCTTGTCTTGGAGTTAACAATGTTGTAGTTATTTCCCCTTCAATCAAAGGAGGATCAACTATGGGAGGAGAATGGACATGGGATTGACTATTTTCTGGAACATTTGACTGTCCAACAAGAGATTTCACCACAATGTTGTACACCAGTTGCTTCTCTAATCTCATCCATTGTATAATGAGCTCCATGTAAATCCTCCATCATCTTGTCATCCACAACAAGTTATCTTGATGAGATACTGGATGTATTTCTCTCTAATGAAATTTTGCACTTTGCTTCTCGTGATGGAGGAGAAACAACAATGACATATATTCTGTTAGAAGTTGGATTTCCCTTTTCTTAAAGCCTATGCCTTGACATACATAACTTTTCCTTTTCTCTTTCTTCTTCTACCTTTTCGATTAGTTTCTCTTTTCTGGATGAATTTCTTTCTCGAATCCGTAAAGAGAAAAAAATGGCTTCCAAACACCCCACCACAAATTTGTCTTTGTATTATGTAATAAGGCACAACTAAATATAAAATTTATATAATTAATTCCTAAATTTATTCTTTTCAATGATTAATCATAAAATTTATATAGTTAATTACTTTACAACTATTAATTACAAAATTTATTCTGGAGAACCATTAACAATAAAATTTATATAATTAATTATTAAATTGTATAGAATATTGAAATATATTTTTAAAAATTATGAAAAAAATATTTATTAGATAATAACTTTATCCATAAAATTTGATGAAATGAAAGTTGAAATAATGTAAGGATGAGAATTACAACTTTCAGTCGTATTAATTTGATAATAAAATTTATTTAAACTTTTAAAACCATAAATTTTTTCCATTATTAAAAAATGTGTAAATATAATTAAAATAATATTAATTATGGAACATAAAAAAGTATTATAATGAAGAATAAAAATGATTAATAATTATAAATTATTAAAAAATTATAAGTAGAATTAAAATAAAATAGAAATAGAAATATGATGATGATGATGACGATGATGATGATGATGATGATGATGATGATGATGATGATGATGATGATGATGATGATGATGAAGAATGTCCACTAAGACCTAATTGGTCTATTGGACCTTAAGAGGGTAAGTGATTACTTGATTCTTTAGAAAAAAAAAATTGTGCTAAAAAAGCATTAAGAGAAGCTTTCGAAGATCACCATAGTTTTGTTCAGTTAAGAGGTTAGGAAGGTTCGTAGTGTGACAAATATTTTGAAAATGAGATCTAATCTTGGTATAGGTTGTACATTCTAAGAGAAAATTATTTTCATCTTCAACCTTCTTCATGTCACAAAGGTGACACACTCTTTCATCCCATGGCATTTTAGGAATTGACCAATGCCCGGTATCACTATGGAGCTCATGAGAATTTTTTCTTATCTTAGAAATGATTATTTTTTTCTTTACACTTGTCAAAACAGATAAATAATTTTTATCTTCTAGATTAGGGTTGATCACATCCTTATAATACCTTAATTTTTTTTCCTCTAATGCTTTATCAAACAACATTTTCTCCTTAAATTTTGATTTGATGGTATTTTTAATAGTATATTTATTTTGGAAAATGGTGTCTTCCATGATTCCCCAATAATTTAGCCAAGACGGGGAATCTTTATGCCATCCTCGCTTGAGTCGATGGTGGTTACGACTTGATTTTGAAGCAATTTTAGGAAGCCTTTTGTCTACCATTTTGTTAAACTTTTTATTACACATTAGGTATCTATTCATAGCCATGCTCTCAATGGGGAAGAGGCTTGTTTCTAAGAGGAGGATGGGATGGGGCGTATTTCCTTTAATTTTGATATTATAGGTCATAAAATTCTTTTGTATTTTCTCTATCTTTCTCTAGGATTGACGAGAGATACTGCAACCCCATACTTCTCATACATAAAGAATAACAGTTGTACTGAGAGTCTCAAATAGGACTTTCTTCTTATCCCAAATCCAAATATCGACTGATTTACAATTATTTTCAAGCCCGTATTAAGTTTTCCATCCCCCAATAATCCTTTTCTCAATGCTATAATTCTAGGTGAGCTTGTGGTGAATATCAATTCCAAGGTATTTGTATGATGTCACTTCCTCCAAGTTGTTGTTGTCATATAAAAAGGTATAATAAGTGATCTTTTTGGATTTAATAATCATGACCTTAGTCTTACCAGTATTAATAGTCATATCCATATTGGAGAAAAAATCCTTGAGGATTCTTAGTTGGTTTTCAAGATCATGGGGACTCATTTCCATAAGAATGATATCATCAGCCTAAATAAGAAGATTGATGACTATACCATTGAGAGTAGGGCCGACACAACCTACTTTTTCCAATAAATCTTCTAACTTGTCAATGCATATGACAAAAAGGGTAGGGGACAAGGGACAACCTTGCTTTACTCCAAAATTGTAGTTAACCTCTTTCGACTAGCCCTCAATGTTTTAAAACTTAGCAATAATGTTCTCATACATTCTTATTGCAACATCCCTCAACTCAAGAGACACGTTAATCTCTTCTATCCTATTCCGAATGTTTTTCCTAGGAACCATGTCAAAAGATTTTCTAAAGTCAATAAAATAACAAAAAATATTGTTTTTCATATTTCGGAATTCCTTTGCAATGATCCTAAAGGTAAAAAGATGGTCCACATTTGAATGATATCTCCTAAACCCATCTTGGAATTTATATCTTTTACCGTGACTTTCTAGCCAAAGGATAATCTTCTTTTCCAAAATAATTTCATAAATCTTGGCTAAAATCAGGCTAATCATAATGGTCCTATAATTAGAGGGAATTTTTCTATCCCCATTTTTAAAAATATGAACAATGAGGATTTGCATACAGGGTTTAGGGAAGCCTTGCTTGACTTCTAAATTGAATATATTTTGTATGTGAAGGATAAGGATAGGCCCTCCAATTTTAAAAACTTCATCCTGGTAGCCTTCAATGTCCTTAGCTTTCCCATTTACAATTCTCTTAACCCTGAAATCTATGTCATCTAAAGAAAAAACTCCATCCTCTATAGGGACAATAGGAACAATGTACATGGAATTAGGGAACTCGTAAATACTTTAATGTAGGAATTCCAGTCCCTTAAGGGAATCATATTATTTTATTTATTATTGTGGTTTAGAATTTGGCACCAAAACTTCTTAGGATCCAACTTAGATAGTTGTGAAAGCTTCTCTTTTCTTTTATTGATATAGTACTTTTTTTCCTTTTAATTAGGGATTTGTACGTATTGATCTTATCGAGTTTTAAGGAATTATTAAAAGCATCCATAATGGCTTTCCTAGCAATTTTACATTATTTATCATACCAAGGGTTGGTCATTCTATTATTATTTTTACATGACACCTTGAAAGAGAACTTGTTAATATAAGTGGAAAGGGTAGTTGTAAAATTATGATAGAGTTCTTCAATGTTGTGCTTATAAGTTAGGAGATGTAATTTACTATTTAAATCCTTTAAGAAAAGGTCAACTTTAATTTTTTCAAAGTGGAATTTCCTTTGATTATCATAATTCTCTTCAATGGCACTCTTGTGCATGGAAAATTTTAGAGTCAGGGTTAAAGGTTTATGTTCAGAGTCAGGTTCATGGTCATTTAAAAGATCAAAATTTTCTATTTTGTTGGAAACAATTATATAACATATCAAATAATCTGAGACACTACTACCTAGCCCATGAATACAAGTCATCTGGTTGGAGTTTGGACACTTCATTACTCCATTGCAAATTATTAGGTCTTGAGAGTTGCAAATCTTGACCAACTCAATACCAAACAAAATCTCAGTTAGGTCTTCAAAGCTTCTTTTGTAGCTATTATATAAAACAAGTTCCTCGTCTAGCCATAAAGGATTATGGTTGGAATCAATGCTTAAAAGAGTTGCTTGTTTAGTTGTAACCCTAGCATTAAAGTCTCCTAGCATGAGGATATTACCTTCATTTTTCAAACTATAAATATCTTGTTCTAAATTATTATAGGGACAATTGCTATCTAGATTGTTTTTCTTATAAAAAATAGAATTAATAGGTGAAAAATAGAAAATTTCTATATACATCTTCTTATAATTGATGTTTGAAATTTCTATCAAAATGTACTAATTGAGAGGGTCGATCTTATGAAGTTGAATGTAAGGAGAAATGTTCTTTCTAATATAAAAAGATATGCCTCCTATCCCTCTATAGTGGGATTTTGTGTTCCATGCTGACCAAAAGATATATCCTTCTATGCTAGAGACCTTAGACTCGTCATGCTCCCAAGTTTCAACTAGACAAGTAATATCACTAACTCGGGATCCAACTTATCATAGGAAATTTGCACAATGGAAATCCACGACAGTTCCAAAAAATGATCATGAGTGTCCCAAATTCCTATTTATTATTATCCTTTTGATCTATGTCCCTAACAATATCTTTTCGATTTCTAATTATTTCCCATTTTCCTTCTTTCTTGGCTTCTTTTACCTTTTGAATTTCCTTCCTTAATTCAACTTAGTCGTCGGGAATGAGGTCTTAGTTTATAAATATTCTTGACCCTTTTAAGCTCGTAGATTTACTGAGTATGCTATATTTATGGTAATTACAACTTAGTTTGACACAGATCAACCTATCTTTGTGATCAATTATTTTTCCTAGCCTCTTTACTTCTATGAGGTAAGTAGTATTGGCTTGTGATTTATTATTTAATTCTTCTTTTACTATTTCTAGTGTATCTTCCTCTTGTTGTTATTTTATACCAAAAATTATGAGGTTCAAGGATATTTTATTACGCTCATGGTCCAGTTCAATTATATTATTCATTTCCTCTTTTATGGGTTTGATATCCACTTTGTTTTCCATATTACTCAAGGTCAAATTGTTGGTTATTTTTTCTTCTATCTCTTTAATCTTATCTCTCAAGCTGTGATTTTCTCCATCCTCTCCTTCTTGAGTTGATTGTTTATGTTTTTCCATTTCATGAATCCTATCCTTCATCTTCTGCAATTTACTCTTGAACCCTAAGAATCTATCCTCTATTTGAGTTTGAATGGTATCTTTGAAGAGACTAATTTTTTATATCAAGCATTGCCTCTAGATCTATTTGGAGCTTTACGTCTCTTTCTTTGCTCATTTTTTCTAATGATTCTAACTCTATTTGGATTTTGGCATCTCTCTCTTCTCTCATTTTTTCTAATGATTTCATATAATCATAAAGAATCTCTACTTCCCCCTGATAGCCTATTTTTTTGGAATAGGTGGTGGAGTGCTCATATTGAAAAGAAGATAAACAAAAGTAACAATTATTATTTTGGATTGATTTTAAAAATGAAAAGTATTTTTTTTAATTGATAAGAATGATATAAATTATTATCTCTCAAATCAACTTTTACTTATTAAACTTAAATAAATAAATAAAACATATTTAAATATCTTTAGTTTTCACATGTTACTAGATTATAAATATATTCAAGTATCTAGGTTTTTTCCTAAAACCAAACTGTTATAACAGGGCTGATTGGAACTAGCTAGAGAGAACACTTGAAAAAAAAAATCAAATTGGAGTCACAGGTGGATTTCTTTAGGGGGAAGGGTTACTCTTGTAAAATCTATATTAGAGAGCATACCTGTGTACTAGATATCATTGGCAAAAATAACAAAAAGTCTCTTAAATAAAATTAGGAGCAGAATGTTCAGTTTCCTGTGGACTGGAAAAAAAGTAAAAGAAGGGATGCATTTGGTTAGTTGGAAAAATATTACAAAACCAAAAAAGGTAGGAGGTTTGGGTGTTAAAAATATATTTTCTTTTGAAAAATCTTTGGTAGCTAAAATCATGTGGAGGTGTTTAATGATGCCTGGACTATGGCATGAGGTGATTCATAAAAAATATCTTAAGAAGAAAATTATTGTTGAATGGTTCAAGGATGGATGGAAAAAATGTAATTTTAGTTCAAATAGTTGGAGGGCCCTTACATCATCATTAAGTATTATTTATGATTGGTTGGTATGGAAGCCTGGTAATGGAAAGGATATCAGAATTGGAGCTAATCCAATGTTTGGATCTCAAAATTATTATAAACTATCAAGGAATCTCATAAATACACTGAAGGCACAATGTATAGAGTACCTTGCACAAGCAGGGGACAATGATTTGGAGGATACAAGTTATATAAGATGGAAGAAGGAAAAATCTTTAGGACTAGAAGGAGAACAAAAAGAGGAATGGACTATGTTTGTAAGGGGACTAATTGGTTCAAGATTTGAATTAAATAATGAGAAAGATACTTTATTTTGGTCATGGGATACTAAAAGAGGACATGTAAGTGCCAAAGTAGCTTATGATGTACAAGTGATGGAGGATATGGAGGAAGATGCAGTTTTCTGGTATAATGACCTTTAGAGGTGGTAGTTACCATACAAAGTCATCCTTTTTATTTGGTTAATGTTAGAACAAAAAATTCTTACATGGGAAAATGTGATTAAATGAGGTATAATTGGGCCTAGTAGATGTGCATTATGTGGAAACAGTGAGGAACCAATGTATCATCTCTTTGTGGAGTGAAAATTTACTAAAAACATTTGGTTTACAATAATAAAGGAGCTAAAAATAAATAGTACTTGGAAAGGAGGACATATTACATAATGCTTCCAAAACTGGATAAGGAAAGGTGAAAACTGTAAGGAAATCCCTTGTTATATTTTTTGGGAGATTTGGAAGCAAAGGAACTTAGTTATTTTTGAAGATCATCCTCTATCGACGGTTAGGGTGTGCAACAAAATACTTCAAGGCTTGGGTGAATTAAAAATTGCCCAACCTATTAAGCACAATAGGATTGATAGGCCTCCTATTATTAACTAGGATCTGACAGTGGGATCCTTTGATGGTGTGTCTCAAGATATAGGTAATAAATGTGGGGCTAGAGCTCTTTTAAAATGTCTAGTCTTGGGGACATTCATATTCAAGATGAATTGTGGCAAAGGAACTAATACCAGGGGTGAACTACTAGCTTTGTGGTGTATCTTATATTTTGCATGTTATAAAAAGGTATCAAGGTTACAATTGGTAGGGGACTCAAAGATTATAATTAATTGGTTTACTAATGAAAATAATCTACAGGTGGTTACTTTGCAGCCATGGATGTCAAAAATAAAAGTATTGAGAGGGAAGTTTCTACAACTCAAAGCTCAACACATTTACAGAGAATATAATAAAGAAGTTGACCAACTCTCAAAAGAAGCATTGCAATTGGAAGAGGATGGAATATTTTATGCAGAGGGAACATAAATACAAACAAAGACATTTGAAAGATTGGTTATCAGTTAAGATGATCGTGTTTTGAAAAGATGAAGAACTGGTACCTTTTTTGTATGCTGATTTCTAGAAACTTTAATAGCTGACAAATACTTTTGTATTTATTTAAGAAGTTTGGTATTTTTTTTGTTGAAAAATGTAAAAAGAATAGAATTAAAGTGAATCACTTGATTTCACGTGTCCAGGTGCTCATCCGGGTTGAAACTAATTTATGAACACGTACCCAAGTGCTCAACTAGTGGAGGAAACCAAAAACAACAGGGAAGTATTATTCATTTTCAAAACCGCAAAAATATAATGTTAGAAATAAAAATATCTCCTTCAAAACCGCATAGAAGAGAGGTATATATATAATAATATTAATAATCTATTTTAAGGTCACAACCAAGCTAGACACCAAATTTGTGTATGCGACCCCCTCCACCCAACGATTTAACTGGTAAATTCTATGGAGGTATACATACCCTTCTCTAGATTTGAACTTGTGACCGCTTAGGAGGAAACACATGTTCTTAACCATATATATATTATTTTCTTAAATAGATACACACATTTTTTATTATTTAAAAATTTCCCAAATAGATGGAAATTGGTTAAATAAAATGTGTATAGATTAGAAATATGAAATATAATAAATAAAAGTAAATTATAATGCTTAATAAGAATGTATATTTCTCAAATTTAATATTTCTCAAATAAATAAATTTGTATATTTAATCATGGTTCAAATTTAAATGGTCTCTAAAATATATAATTTAGAATCATTTATAAGTAACGAAATGTCAATTTTCTTTTTAAGAGGAAGAAAAAAAAAAGTGTAATTATAACCTAAGGACACAATAATAAAATTTATTGTAAAATCCTAGGAAAAGAGGAATTTTCACTGCTATCTGTGTGGCAGAAAAAGGTTGAGTCCCAATGGCCCTCTATTGCAGCTTCATTACCTCCATTGCACATGCAGGGTGTTCAAATTACAATTTCATGACTCTCCGCGGGCGAAAGAGATGCATCTAGGTAATTCACCCTAGCCCCTCAATGTCCTTTATTGGTACATGGCTAGAATATAATCTCCCCCAGATGGTGTGCATTGTCATAAGGTGTGCTTTGTCATAGGCTATAGTTCTATGAAAAAGATGCGTTGGGAGGGGCAACAACGGATATGTGTTGCATTGATCTTGTTCACCTATAAACAAAGGAGATGGTTAGTACGATAGTTTTAATGCCTTAGTGTGTGATTGGGAGGCGATATTGATTGAGCACAAACAGTTTCATTACATAGCATGCAAATATAGACTAAGGACAAGAGCATTTTTGAAGAGCATGGATGGAATATCTTAACAAATTGGATCTTATAGGGAAATAATGGTGTGTACTCTAGCGCATGCATTGGTTAATTAGTGGAAAATTTTTCATGAATCGATTATGGTGCATAATGGTTGAGAGTGCGACCATAGAATTTAAACCAAAGGGATTTCTTAAGCTCCTCAGTTCTTTTGGGAATGTTGTTTTGTTAATCTCTTTGGTTAGGTTGCATTGGAAACCTTGGGGGACCCTTTGTAGGTTGATACGAGCTGGACTTTTTCTAGTTATCCTCTCTTGTGACTTGTCCTTCTTGGATTTTTAGGTAGGATACTACCTCCATCTATGTTGATGTTTGGTTTGGGAGGATTGATTCTACACCTCCCATGGTCTAGTATGTCTCCCTCAAAGGAATTCGTGGGATTTGGGTGTAGGATCTCTCTTGTTGAACTCGTGAAAATATTTTATCAGCTTGATAAGTGAGTCTTTTCACTCTACATTAGCTCGCTCTCAGTCCCCTTCGATGTTGTGGTTCTACTATGTTACCCTCCCTTGAGTCATCCTTTTGTTCACATGGTAGAAAAGGGTGTTGTGCCTCACATGTGAGGTGCCAAGAAGAGGCAAGTTTCCAAGATTCCTCCCCGCCAATGTACTACCATATGTGCTTAGGTTATAGGCATTGAAAGGGTTGTTGAGAAATCCAAGGGACTTTATCACTCAAGAACTTCATCAAAAGTGAAAGGGAAACTAGATGCATTAGTGGGTGAGGCTATGCAACTAAGAGATCAAACCTGCAATCAACATATCAAAGAAGAGTTTTAGGAATGGATAGTGTGTACCGAATTCTCCAACTTGAGGGACACTAAAGTTTTCCATGCCATGGAATTCTATTGGATGGTGAAAATCAATACAACTCTATCCTCAAAGGATGCATAGACCAATAAAGACAAGTAGGAGGAGACTCTAGATTGGATTTATAGGCTCGAAGAAAAATTCAATGTTCTTTATAGGATATCCTTAGGAATCATCTTCAAGATGACCAACTAGGGAGAGGATGATGACAATGAGTATGTTGAAGTCATTTGGTCAGTGATCCCCAACCACCAATTTAAATCCAATTATACTCAAAGTTGACATGGAAAGGTATGCCAAAGGCAAGGCTAAACTAACTGATACATGCCATGCAAGCCTAATCTAATTTATCCCAAGTTAATCATATGTTATGGACTCCTTTCTGGTTTCTTTTGGTTAGTTATTTTTTTCATATTAGTTTATATGTATATGCTATACAAACCTTTTGGTTCTGGTTCTGGTTTTTCTTGTTTTGGACATAATGTAGTTACTAAGAAGTTGAACTATGATTAACATGGCTATATATATCTTTTTGTATAATATTAATGTATAAGTACCTTAACATAATATATATATATATATATATATATA
>ML781740.1:295274-310314 GCA_009831015.1 Picea engelmannii | reverse complement strand
TAGGGAGATCTTCTTGAGATCTGAGCCCGAAACTTCTCCCACGGGATTCTCATAGCCCGATCTATATTCTTGGAGAGTTTCAGAGCATTTGGAGGCCTCCTTCATCAGGGCTGAACCATCTAGGGTTTCAGTCATCCAGTGGGGTGCGCCATTCAGTGGAGAATTCAAATCTATGGGGTTTGATAGTGGATTTGGGAATTTGGACATCTGGGTTGTCCTTACAGTTGCCCGATCTATCATTTGGCATATTTCTCGGGATGATTGGACACTTTTGGTAGCAAGGTAGAATTATTGAGGGCTTCAGCATTCTAGCAGGACATGGCACTTTCCAGCTTGGAGGTTGAGCATTAGTATGCCTCAGATCTGCTTGATTCAGTCTTCATTGTATATCCAACCTTTGGAGGCTTATTTTGTATTGTCGGGAGCATTTTGTAGCAGCTCATATCTATTTCTTGTACGGTCATCTGAGGTTTATGCCAGATCGGCCATCTATTGTATTGATCTTACATTGCTCATAAAAAAAAGGTCAGATCTTTGCTTGTGCTTCTTTATATTGAATATATTGTGATCTCCATGTGTTGATGAATCTTGTATGCACTTAATAACTCAATAAATTAGTAGTAGTTAGTGATTCCAAGAAAGAATTTGGCTTGGGATCATTACAATATAAATGGTCATACAAATAATAAATGAGACAAAGGACTGCAAAGTTTATATTATGATGTCTCTACATATTACAAAGGTCAAATGTGGTTGAATAAAATGACAACACTTGGCTAGATCAAAAGACAAAAGGATCTTAGCCGGAATACAAATAAACAACTAAAGATAATACCCGGAATATGTGAGCACTGCGTAACTGCTGCTGAATAATGATGGAAGACTTGTGTGATCTTCCCGGTGACTAGGGTGTGTCTCTCAACACCAAAATCAACCAACCGGTGTCTTCCTCCTAGAATCCACTGAACTATCTCTCCTGAGATGCGCCTCTCTCCTCAATGAAAATTCATAATCTGCATAATCCTGAATTAGGTCATTGACCCTTCCTTTATATCTTTCCAAAACCCTAAATCATGTTGAAACCCTAATTCACTGTTGACTTCCAAAACCCTAAATCACTGTTGAAACCCTAATTCATTGTTGACTTCTATTTTTAACTCATAATGACTTAAAAGTGCCTTTAACCCTTTTTAGCTCAATGTCACTTTTTGAATATAACACCTGTGACTGGAGTGAAATCTAGTAAAATCTTGTTTACCCCTCTTTGGCCCTGGCTATAGTCTAACGGGGCAGTTTAGACCAATAAGCCTCCTGTCTCGAGCTCCTATTTGGAAATGGACATTACAAATATCCAACTTTAATTTAAGATATGAACCCAAGTTGACCAAATTTTGACCTAAAAGATTTGACTTTGAGGTGCTCAACCCTGGGAGAGATGCTACATAGAAATAATTTTCCAGAGAAGATTTCCACTTCTGGTTAAAAATCACATGGGTCCCTTACATATCCAACCTCCATGATCTCAAAGAATGTTTATTCGAACTTCATCCTAGATGTCAAAGGGAACACATGGATGTCTTCCAATAATTGAGCTAGTTCACCGAAGGTATTGTTGGTAACGAGTCAACCTAAGGCTAAGAGGAGCCACTCTCCCTTCATATTGACAATCTCCCTTAGATGGCTTTGCCATGATCAAATCAAGCTCTTGTGATCTCAATATTCCCATAAATGGATCTGCACATGCCTCAAGAAACACGTATGCTGATGAATAATTGACCCATTTCTATGTTGACCACTAATGAAACCATTTATCCCAGCGACCAAAAACGCATTCTTCTCCTTATGCTTCATATACCCATCGATCCACCATTAGCCCCTAAAAACATGCCCTTTGTGGATCGATCTCTTCCTCATCTAGCTGATTTAGATCGATTGAGAATTAGTTTCTCTTTAGAGGGAAATCATGAAACAAATCACATGTTTTTAACAAAAAACAATGTCGAGAGGGAATATTTTCACAGTCCAAGATCTATCTCTAATTGTGGCCTTCCCATTCAAAACAATTCTTCTAGAAAACCCTCTTTGATCAAATTCATGATCATAACAAGATGAGTACCGTTCACAGTTAGGTTTTCCTATATCACACACTAAAAAAATCCCCAAGTTATCTCTAGCCACCTATAGAATATTTGGATTGCAGAGATGAAGTAATATCCTTGGGAAATGAACTTGTAGACATTTCTTATCCTTCTCTTCCCTCCTTATATCAAATGAGTCTTACCAAGTCACCCAAACTAACCTCGAATTCTTCGACCATTGTTGAGAATGACCTCCTTATCCACTAGATTATCAAAGAAAAGTAAATATCCAAAACTTATAGTTACTATCATCCATGATGAAATGATCTACACCATATTAGAAATGTTCGATTTTGGATCCCAAAATTACATGATGAAAGATATGCTCGTGCGTGCCCTTGCACTCTCCACAATACAATTTTACATATTCATAGTAATCCTTCCTAAGACAACTGACATTATGCACTACTTATTTCACTCATATACCCTCACTCAAACCCTATTTTACCTGCCTTTCATACTCCCCCATCATGATAACTCTTATCCTTCATACATATATCAATCTATCTATATGTTACAGGGATTTAGATGAAATATTTTCTCTCTATATATATTACAATGGATTACTATATATTAATGGATTACTATATATTACAATGGGTTAGGTAGTGTAATAAACAATAACTAATTTACATTAAATACCATCCATAAAATGTGAATATTTCCTTAAACAAAAAAACATTGATTAAAAACCATTTCCAAAAGAATTGAGCAAGCCCTTGATTTAAATTCTTGTAGCCGCACTCTCAGCCATTATGCACTTGATCGATTCATGGAAATTTTTATGAGAACCACTCTACTGTGAGCTTCCACCCATACAGATATAGCCTACGACCAACCACCATATTCGGGGGAGATTATAATACAATTTTATTTATGTATGTAAGTAGGAGATTTTACTTTTCAAAATATTGAAGTTATCACAATATTGAAATGACTAATTTTGAAAAAAATGCAGCCCGATCTCAATAAAGGGAATCGAGGGGCTAGGGCGAATACCCTAGATGCATCTCTTGCTCCCGCGAAGAATGATATGGTATATCTTCTCAAAAGAGATGGTATATATTCCTAGTCATAATGATATACCATCTCTTTTTAAATATAATCTTTACTTTCTAATTTTATTTATCTTTATTGATTTGAAATTATAATACTTTTGTAAATTTAAAATAAAATATTTTTACTTCTAGTTTTATTTATAATATTAAAATAATAATTTTTTTTTTCATCGAGGTTGGTTGATTCAGTCGATCCATAAGTTTATCCAGTAGCACCAGCAGCACTAGCAGTATATCTAGTTGCAGACCCAGTTCCAAAAGCCCGCATTGGTTTTTTTGTAGAAAGCTTTATCGCCAAGACCGAGCAAGGCGAGTTCTTGGCCGAAACCAATAAAAGGTTTACCCACTTCATTTTCATTTTCCGAGCACGCTTTGCGAGAACAACAAAAACCTGTTGGTCCATACCGCTCTTTCCTTTTTATTCCCAAGGGAGAACCTTAGGGTGCCCAATAACAAAATTGGTGATGCCCCACCACTAAGGGAACAACTCCTAAAAAACGTATCTATTTTTTCTAAGTATATTTAAAAGGTTTATTCGCTTATCTTTAGGTTTTGTTCTTTCATTTTTATTTTTTTTAAATAATAAATTTTTTATCTAAATATTTTATCACCATTTTTTAAAAATTAGAAAAATATATTTTTAATATTTCGTCATATATTTCAAAAGGTTTTATTGTCTTATATCTTTTTAAGGTAATAAATATCATCTTAAGTAATAAATATTTATATAAATCCACTGAATTTTTTTTTTTTTAAATATATATTTAATATTTCATCATATATTTCAAAAGGTTTTATTATCTTATATCTTTTTAAGGTAATAAACATCATCTTTTTAGGTAATAAATATTTATATAAATCCATTGAATATTATTTTTTTTAAATAAATTTATTACATTTATAAAAGTTAAATACATTTTATAACCTAGTATATATACGATGTGTTATTTGTATTTTTTCAATCAAAACGATTAAAAAAAATAATATAAAAAATATATATATAAAAATATCATACTAACTAAGATATATAAATATCAAACATCTTAATTCTAAATATTTTATATGTAAATATATTTGTATTTTAATATATTTTTAATATTAAAATATTTGTGTTTTTTTTTTCATAAATTGAATTTAATAAATGGGATAAACAAACAAATAAAACCATTATGAACACTCATTATACTTATAATCATGATGTCTATTCTATATTTTTTATATTTTATATAGAATGGATGATGCTAATGGTTCCTCCTCTTAATAGTTTCTTTGCTAGATGATCATAAACTTATGAGGTTGTATTAAGATTAGGAATTTATATTATCCTAGGTTAATTTTTTTCTAGAAATTTGTAAGATAATTTGAATTTGAATTGTTGTTTTTATAAATTTGGAAAAAAAATTAAACTCCAACAATTTACCTTAAAATTTTATAAAATTATTTCAATAAATTAATTTAATTTAATTCTTCACAAATATAATTATATAAAAAATAAAAATTAAATAGTAAACATATTTCCACAAATATAATTAGATAAAAAATAAAAAACAAATATTAAACAAAATTAAACCAAGAAGAATTCAAAATAAAATTAAATAAAACAAGTACATATCTTATTCTCTATCTTCCAAAATTGAAATCAATTAATATGCATATCTTATTTTCAACCTTCCAAAATTTGAAATCAATCAATATGTATAAATATTATACATAGATTTATATCAAACTATCATTATAGAAGGATACATTTTGAATCCATATATACATATAAATCAATATATGCATACTCTCTAGAATAATACATGGATCTAAATCCTAAATCCATATATATATACTCTTTAGAAAAAATTTAGGTACACTAGTCAAAGGAAAAAATGAACAAAAGTGCTTATAACGGATGTGAAGTTAAAACATCTAGAAACACCTCTGAAGATTAACTATGATGCTCACAACCAGGGATGGATTTTTAAGGGTAAATTGTCCACAAGGTGATTTTCTATTTGATAGACTATTTCATTATGAAATTCTTACCCACAACCTACGATGCGATTTCTACATTGCTCGAGGAAACCTAGAATAATTTCATCTAACAACCTAGTAATATGACAAAGCCAACACCATATCATAAAAGGTCCAAAGGTGCTTTAGGCAGAGCACATATCAAAGTGTTGGAGAATCACTTTCTCCCACAAGAAAAAGGTGGCCTAGCGAATTAAGTTTGGATATGTTGGGAAAAAATGTGAGATTTAATGCCTCCCATGACATTGCAAGCTCCTACTATGAGGTTTGGGGGCCCTAAATTATCAATATTGTAATGTTCCTGACTTGGCTAGTCTGGGAAACACTGATAATGTGTGTGTAGGATCAATCGTTTACAACATATAAATGGTCATACAAATAATAAATGTGACAAAGGACTGCAAAGTTTATATTATGATATCTCTGTGGATTACAAATGCCGAATGCGGCGGAATAAAATGACAACACTTGTCTAGATCAAAAGACAAAAGGATCTTAGTAGGAATACAATTAAACAACTAAAGATAATACCTAGAATATGTGAACACTGCGTAACTACTGCTGAAGAATGATGGAAGACCTGTGTGATCTTCCTGGTGACTAGGGTGTGTCTCCCAACACCGAAATCAGCCAACTGGTCTCTTCCTCCTAGAATCCACTGAACTATCTCTCCTGAGATGCCCCTCTCTCCTCAATGACAAGTCATAATCTGCATAATCCTGAATTAGGTCCCTGATCCTTCCTTTATAGCTTTCCAAAACCCTAAATCATGTTGAAACCCTAATTCATCGTTGACTTCCAAAACCCTAAATCAGTGCTGAAACCCTAATTCACTGTTGACTTCTATTTTTAGCTCATAATGACTTAAAAGCACTTTTAACCCCTTTTAGATCAATGTCACTTTCTGAATATAACACCTATGACTGGAGTGAACTCTGGTAAAACCCTGTTGACCCCTCTTTGGCCCTAACTATAGTCTAACGGGGCGATTTAGACCATTAAGCCTCCTCTCTGGAACTCCTATTTGGAAAGGGACATTACAATCCTCCCTTCCCGAAATTGCTTGTCCTTAATCAATACCAGTCTAAGGTGTTACAACACCTTCTCTCTCTCCAAAGTAGTGTCCTCTACTGGAAGCCCTCTCCATCTGATCAAACACTCTCTGATGACCCTGCTCCTCAGTTTCTGCTCCCGAAACTCCAAAACCTCCTCTGGAACTAACTCCAACTGTCCCTCCTCATCCAACGGGGGAAGCTCCTCGGATGTTCTAATGAATTGTCTCACTACCTTTTTTAGGCAAGACACGTGGAATACGTTATGAATTTTGCTCACCTCTGGAAGCTCTAGCTCGTAAGAAACCTCGCCTACTCGATGCATGATTCTGTAAGGACCATAAAATCTGGGCTTGAGCTTCTCGGCCCCACTCTTCTTCAGAGATGACTGTCTATAGGGTTGAAGTCTCAAGAAAACCAAATCTCCAACCTCAAAGTTGCACTCTATCCTGTGCCTGTCCGCACTTATCTTCTATCATTTTTGCATCATTTGCAGGTTCTCTTTCAACAACTTGAGAATCTTATGACTCTCTATGATATAATTCTTGGCCTTGGGAGCTCTTCTCTCCCTGAAGACCAAGTCTACCAAAGTGGGAGCATCATATCTATACAATGGTCGAAAGGGTGTCATACCAATGGACATGTGGAAGGTGGTGTTGTATCAATGTTCTCCTGAATGTAACCACTTTACCCACATTTTCTGTTGTCCTCCCACATAGCTCCTCAAATAACCTTCAACCCATTTGTTGAAAATCTCGGTCTACTCATCTGTCTAAGGGTGATAGCTAGTGCTAGGTGTCAACTCTGTCCCCACCAACCAAAACAACTCTCTCCAAAATGTCCCTATGAACCAACTGTCCTTGTCATTGATGATGTTCTTCGACAACCCAACCTCCTTGAAGAAAAGCTCGACTACCTGAACTGCGTTGTGCTTTGTTGGTATGGCATAGAAGTGAGCAAACTTGGTCAATCTGCCTACCACTACATAGATACAATCCTTACCCTGGACCTTGGGTAGACCTGTGATGAAGTCCATAGATATACTCTCCCATTTATTCTCTGGAATGGGGAGTGGCTGAAGTAGCCCTGCTGGAAGAGCATGCTCTGACTTGTTCTGTTGGCAAGTCACACACTCACTGACATGTCTCATAACGTCCTGTTTGAGGCCCTTCCATGAGAACCTCTCTCTGATCTGTCTATAGGTTTTGAAAAAACCCTGATAGCCTGCTACAGGTGAATCATGATTTGTGGTGAGGATATTCTTCTTGAGCCCTGAATCTAGCACCAAGTAGACTCTATCCTTATAAAATATGACATTGTCAATGACCCTATACCGGTCATCCTATATCTGTCCATCCATCACCTCACAAGCAAACTTGCTCTTGGAATATTCCACTAACAAGTGGGATTTCTAATCTGCTGAAATCTCCATCTAAGAATATGCCACAGGTCTCCTCGATAATTCATCGGCCACAATGTTCTTTTCCCCTTGACATACTCCATGTCAAAGTCGAATGCCTGTATCTTCGTCACCCATTTCTATTGGTGCTCACTGAGGTTCTTCTTCTCAAGGAAACACTTCAAATTGTTTTGATCGGTCTGGACCACGAATTCGTTGCCCACCAAATATTGTCTGAACTTGGTCAAGGCATGCATGATTGCCAACATTTACTTGTCATAAATGGATTACAACCTCTCAATTTGACTAAGCTTTCGGATCTCGAATATAATGGGGTATCCTCCCTGCATCAAAACTACACCGATCCCTTCGCCAGATGTGTCACACTCTAGTACAAATGGCAAGGTGAAGTCTGGTAGTTCCAAAACTAGACAAGTGCCTATGACTTCCTTTATGTGATCAAAGGATTCCTGTGATTTCTTGGTCCATATGAAGGCCCCATGCTTGCTAAGATATGTCAGTGGTGCTCCAAGTTGAGAAAAACCCCAGACTAACCACTTGTAATAGCTGCACAACCCGAAGAAGCTCCTCAATTCTGTCAGGTTCCTGGGCATCGACCAATCTAGAATGGACCTGATATTCTCTTGATGCACCTGTACCCCCTGTGCACTAATGATGTGGCCTAAGTAAAGAAGCTCTGTCATACCAAACTCACACGTGGACTCTTTGGCATATAATGACTATGCATCGATGATGCTCAATACCTCATCCAGGTGCCTCATATGCTCTTGCCATGACTAACTATAGATCAATATGTCGTCAAAGAAAACCAAGACTAATTTTCTTAACTGGTCCCTGAATATATGGTTCGTGCAAGACTGGAATGTAGCAGGTGCACTGGTTAGCCCAAATGGCATAGCCAAGAACTCGAAGTATCCAAAATGACATTGAAATGTCGTCATCTCTATGTCCTTCTCTCAGATGTTGATCTGATGATATCCAAAGCGTAGATCAATTTTTGAGATGAAAACTGCCCCATGCAGTTCATCCAACAACTCGTCAATGCATGGGATAGGGTACTGGTTCTTGATGGTTTTCTTGTTTAAGGATTGGTAATCAATGCACATCCTTATGATGCCATCCTTCTTCAGAACTAAGATAACTGAAGAAGCAAATGGGTTGCTGCTCGGTCTAATGTGTCCCATCGCCAACAATTCCTTGATTTCCTTATCTATCTCATCCTTGAACCTCCTAGGATGATGATAGGGGGGGAGGGGGGGTGATCATAGGTTTGGCACCCTCCTCCAACTCAATGGTGTGCTCAAAGCCCTTGTCAGGTGGTCTCCCTGGTGGAATTGCCTCAAAGACCTGCTAATGTCGTCCCAATAAATTATTGATCTTTGTATGGTACTGTTGTCGACCTTCTGAATCCTTTTGAGTAGTGATCAAGCATTCTGCAACATATTCTACCTCCCCATGTCTGAATATCCTCTCCATCCTCTTGGCTAAAACTGTTCTGGGTGCTCCTGTCGACATACCTCTTAGAACAACCTTCTTCCCATCCTGATCTCTGAATCCCATTTCCAAGGTTTGGTAGTTGGTAGTGATTTTTTCCAAGGTAATCATCCACTAAAATCCTAACACCACATCCATGTCCGATAGGTCAACCACATAAAATGTGCCTCTCACTGTGTAGTTTCCTAACTTCATCTCTAAGTTTGGAACTCTATCTAGACACTCCACTGTGTGGCCATCTGCTATCGCAACATCAAACCCCTCAAACTCCTCTGTATGAAGTGCCCGTCTCGATATTAGTGAATCTTCGATGAAGTTGTGGGTGGCCCCACCATCTATCAGGGTGATTGTCAATTGCCCCTGAATAATCCCTTTGATACAGAGGATATCATACTTGGGAACACCAGAAAGGGTCACTATGACTCCTCCCTTTGTTGGTTTTCTCTTGTTATCCTTCTTTGGAGGTTGTGGGACTACTGGAGGATGGGCTCCCGCTAGTGTCAGTGGTCTACGAGGAGGATGCTCCTCTACTAGTGCTGACTCCTCCTCTAAACTAGTGGATCCACTGTCCTGCTCCTCCTCCTCACTGTCCATGTTGTCTGCTGCTACCTCAATATAATGAATCTCTCCCTTGCCCATGCACCTGTGGCCTGGTACCCAAGGATCTCTATAGATGAAGCAAATCTTCTTCCTCATAAGATCTTGCCTAATATCATCATCCAACTTCTCCTTTCCCTTCCATTCTCTCTAGAAAGGATTCCTGTCTAGATCCCTCTGGGAAAAAATGGTTTGGAGAGAGTTTTAGTCTATGGCACTGAGTCTTCCAGATATCGAGTGCAAAGGATGGCATCCTGCAAAGTGGGAGGCCTATATGCATTCACCCATCTTCTCAAAGGCTCTGTGAGTCCTTCTGTGAATAGCATAATCATCCTGGGCTCTGATATATTTGTCACTGCCATGGCTACCCGCTGAAACTCTGTGATGAACTCCTCTGCTATGTCGGTTTGTCTCAACTGGGCTAGATCCCCGAAGTGTATCTCGGGATCCTTCCTGTCAAACATGTCCATGAGCCTATTTGTAAACTCCCTATAGGAGGTGATGAAACTGTGACCCAATGTCACCAGTCCATGATACCACTCATGTGCCTCACCCTCCAAGTGTAAGGTCGCAAAACTAATAGCCTCTATCTTGGTCATCTAGTTGAGCTTGTAATACATGTCTATCTTCTGTACCCAAGCTCTGGTGGTGTATTGGACGATCCGTCGAAACAAGGGATGGTGAGTTTCCCAACTTTTCGGATGAAATCGAGGTTATTCCCCTACTGTTGTTGTGGTCCTCCCCTCTACAGCTCTCTGGGGAAGTTCCTGAGTCTATGTCCACAGTACTCAACTAAGGTCATGCCTTGATGGAATTCATGACCTAATGCTGCATACTCCCTCCTATAATCTGCAATGTCATCTGCATGAGTGGGTGGCCTATGTGCTATCAGTGGTGGTGTTGTTGCTGGGGGTGCCCTCTGGAAACTGGGAAACAAGGGTTTGGGAATCCTACTCGCATAGATTGTCCCATTGGGTAGCGGTGCGTCGGGGGTCAGATCGATAGGATGCTTGACCTGACAGTGAAGAGGTACCCCAATAGGGGATGATAATATGTCTTATTATTCTTCCATGACCTTATCCACTTGCTTCTATTGTGTAGAGAGGTTGATCATGGAGGCCATGGATGTGGTTTAAACATTTCACTCAATCTGAGAGAGAATCATGAAGAAGACAAACTTCTCGGTATGAGAAATGACATTCATGCATTGCTTGGAAGAGATTAAGGAAATAACGCTAGGTGGGACTACCTCAAGTATCCTGTACAATTTCTTGTTCAAAGTAATACTAACATTGCGAGGCCTAGACTCATATAGAACATGACTTTTCCAAAAATAAGGTTGTCCCAAAAGAGAATCACAAATTCAAGGGGAGAAGCATCACACAATACCTCATCTTTGAATGGCTTGATGTCGTACAACAGGAGGCATTGTTGGTTGACGCAAAGATCACTTCCTTGACGAAGCCATCTGATGGTGTAGGGTTGCGGGTGCGGCATTATCGACAGGCCTAGCCACTTGACGACCTCTGCTGAGATGAGGTTATTTTGGCTACTGCTATCAACGATGAAGTGCAACATAGTTCCTTTCAACCACATCTGTGAATGAAAGAGGCACTCTCCTTCCTTGGGCTCATTGAGTTCACTGGGCTGGATCTTGGTGGTAGTAATGGTGGCACTAAGTTCTGTGTCAATGATCTATCTCCCCTTTTCTGGTTTTGAATTAGATTTGGAAACAACATTTGATTCAGAGGATTTCACCTCAGCCACCAATGACTACTTTGAGTGGAAATCAACAGTGTTATGGAAGGGGCTCTTATGGAAGTCGCACCACTTCTCGGTATCTTTCTTCGTCTTTCCATTGTCCTTCTTTTCTTATGTCTTGGACTGGTTGTCTTGATGTTTCCCATATTTGTTATTTCCTTTGTTCTACGAGTTGGGGTTTCTCTTTCCCTACTTATGCTATGAGGGGTTCCCAGACCCAAACTGTCAGGTCTTTTGTTTAAGCTTCTTCTCTATTTTGATGACATATCAATAGGTCACGCCCAAAGATAGATGTCCAAAAACTCCATTTCTATTTGGATGTATCTATGCAGATCGTCGTGGTACTTGAGCACTAGATGTCACTCAGAATATTTGATATCCAGCTTGGTGCACAAGGTATGGAATACATTGGTGAACTCTAGGAATGTTTGGTCTCTTTCCTACCGCAGTATGGTCCATCTTGTATACAAGTCATCATAACTTCCAATAGGGTAGTATTGTTCCTTAATAACATCCCTAAAGGAACCCCAAGTGGGTGAAACTATAGATAATGTGGATCCCTCTATTTCCTTTTGTTCACGGAAAGTCTCCCACCAATATTTGACATGGGGGATGGCCTTGAGGAGAGCAAATATAATATTTTCTCTATCAAAAAAGTTGTAGACAGAAAATACCCTTATAGAATGTTTAATCATCTATCTATGGAATCCTCATCTATTTGACCTCCAAATATAGGAATATCAAAATTGATCTATACCTTGAAGGGGGAGGCACCTCTGCTTGAGGTGGATGTGTCAGTTGTCAACAATCATCGAAGGATTTGTGCAAATTTTTCCATCATCTCATTCCTCTGTTGCTCAAGGGCTTCCTCGAACAACATTTTGAAAGGATATCATATCCCATCATATTTATTTTCTCCCACCATGGATGTTTTCTTAGGCGTGTGAGAGCAGATTTTCCTCAAGAGAAACAAGCTCGAGACCCAACTCTCTATACCATGACCGCGTAGGGGACATGCACTAAAAAACGATAAGGATTCGACCGCTCTAATACCACTAATTTAGATTTATGAGAAGAACGAAATGAAAACACATATTTATAAAATTAACACAGAGACATAGTGAATAATAACATAGATACAGTAAAACTTGACTTCTATTAATAAGAAATATCTTGAAACTGAAAAATGCAAACTAAAAACAAGCTTGCTATAATGGTGGCAACTTATCTCTGAGAAGAGATGCGACGGCTATGCTAATTTGCAAGAAGATGAGTACAATGAAGCTCTGAAGGAATTTTTACAATAACATGAATTCCAAAACCCTAGACATCCAAAAACCTAACTCTAGGAGATGAAGCACCAAAAGTCATGTGGGCTCTGTTGGGGTAAGTTAGTACATCAACTTCTCAAGGTCGTAACTTTTACATATGATCTTCGTTTAGGGTGCATGATAGCTCGTTGGAAAGGTATTGTAACACCTTGTTTCCCCGGGTCTATAAATATAAATATATTGGCAAAGAAACTATGGAAAACCTAAAAGTGTGAATGTTTGATTTGATGGACCTTTGTACAAAAGGTCGATGAATGTAAATTATGTTATTTTAATAGAAAATGGTTACGTGTTGCATGAATGTTGAAAGAAGGGATGTACTAAGACAAAACCACTGATGTTATGAAAGGTGGTGGAGGGGACCCAGAATGGTTGCGTTAACCTCCACCGAACCAGTACCTTGTTGGAATTAATTGCTCAAATTAGAACAATCCTCTGACCCGGGAATGATTTGCAGTCGGGTTGGTAGGTGGGAAGACCTCCTCAAGCATTAATGAGTGGATGGGGCAGACCACCCATCTGTAAGGCTTCCAAACCTGACCACGGACTAAGAATTTGAGCCACGCGTAATCTTGTCAAGGAAGGAAAGAAAGGAAGTGTAGTGGGTAGAGGAAGACCTACGAGAAAAATGCAGAGACAAGAGTGGAAACTCTCGGGTACGAGGAAGGATTGAAAGAGGAACAATGATTTATGATCACAGAAAATAGAGATTGATCTAGGAGAAGGAGAGTAACCTTCATCCTTATCTATTTATTTATTGGGAGAAGGAGAGTAACCTTCGTCCCTAACTTTTGTTTAGCTGGAAGTAAGAGATTGAATCTCAAAGAATAGTGGCTTAAGCTTGAGGGTGGCCAGTGATAAATCCATCGGGAATGATTGAGCCTATGGTTGGGTGGAAACGAGCACCCCTTTCAGCAGTCGCATCACACTCTATGGTTCTGATAAGTTTTTTCTTTCCTTATGCTTTGAATTCTAAATAATGGATGCATGCGAGTATTTACATGTATATAAAGGGTTCTTTCTCTATATTAATTGATTAAGTTATGAGTATGAGTTTTTTTCCTTCAGAACCTATATTTCTTCTTAAATTTCCATATGTCCCAGTTTAATCACTTGAAGGTGTTTTCCCTAGGAATTTACATCATTATTTCAGAGTCGAAGCTAGCCTCTGGACATAGCTACCATTTTGGTATCCTCATAAGTTACTTTTCCTTGATTCAGAGCTTAAATTTTTGTGAGTTGGGAAGGTGTTCCCTTCATACCAGTAGTCTAGGAGACTCTGAACTTGTGCCTATCCCCTTAACCAAAAACTCGACTAAGAGCGGGGATTATAACCCAAGAGTTATATGAAGATCCATGTGACCTGGGTCTAGGAACCTTGGAGATTGAGGCTCCGAGATGTCAATTTTCACAATAGTCAAGTTGAACCCCGCAATCGTTATGAACCATCGATCTATGAATGAAGATCAAGGGTGGGGAATCACTATGCAGTGTGAAGGTGAAAATAGCGGACGCTCTATTTCGTGGCCCGTAATTCACTTTTGTTGTTGATCTTGATGGGATGGAAGATCAATGATCCTGGTTAGACTAGAATCGAGTGAGAACCTCGATCTTGAAAAACCTTCATTTGGACCCTCAAAATGGCCCCGGAAGTTAAAACCTGCTAAAAATAGTAAATTGCCAAAATGGCCAGAAAATTGTTTTGAGCCATTTGGAAAAGGTGGGTGGCCACCGATATCCACCTGGATCAATCCTCCCTCCTTAGGAAGCAATGGTCTCCATTGCATTGAGTTTCCGGGGGAGAGGGAAAAGCATTTGTTGAATCTGCATCTTGGTGAGCTTCTTGTCTTGCTGGAGAAGTCATGCTGCTTAGTTTGTGGAAATCTGTCACGAACCTGTGGCTGGAAGGTTTGGACCTTTTTAACCAGTCTGGCTATTTTAGATGAATGTGTGCAGAAGGAATCTTCATGCTTTGCTGCAACCTTGTCGACCTGCTTTTGTTGGATAGAAGGTGCTTTGGCTGAAGATGTGGTGGCTGCAGTATCCTTCTGTTCACCCTTTGAACAAATTGTGGAGAAGATGAATTTTGTAGTATGAGATACTACCTTGCAGCACTGTTTAGGTGGGGCAGTAGTTGGAACTACCTCTGGTATCCTATAGAGATGACCCC
>ML781740.1:238563-256068 GCA_009831015.1 Picea engelmannii | reverse complement strand
TATATATATATATATATATATATATATATATATATATATATAATTTTAAATTATTAAGATGATGATCAATATATTTACATAAGAATCGATTAAGTCCTAAATTTATTACCTCTATAGATTTAGCTTATTGATATGGTGATCAATGTGTTTGTATAGATTTATTATTCTCTTATAAATAGAGATAAGTCAACTAAATAAGAAATAAGGTAGCAAAATCTTTTGAGATGTTCTAAAGTATCTATTAATAATTTGGGACTGGTTAAGGCCAAACCATACATAAGGTAAAGTTTAAGGAGATATACATACTCTATTTCATCTTCATTTGAATTTATAACTTTTTGAGAAAAAACATATATTCTTAACCATTACCTAATTATAATTATAATTTATATTCAAAATGGTGTGATTAACTACAACAAATTTGAAAAGAAAGAAAAGGATTCATTGACATAAGAATATTCTTACTTGGAGTAGGATATAAAAATTGATCTTATCAATGAAAAAACAATTTAACCATGGTAATAAGAGTGTTTCACTTTACTCCCTCCCTGGATTTATTGAAAAAAAAAAATTATATTTAAGTAGCTTTTTAGTGGCATCGGAATTAAAATGAAAAAATAAAACAACGTTTGCTCCCTCCCTAGATTTTTTTACGTAGCTTTTTAGTTGCATCGGAATTAGAATGAAAAATTAAAACAAAGTTTACTGCGGTATCCAAAGCAGAGGTACATCGGATTCGCTATGCGGATGCCTCCATCGTACACTATCAGAGATTTTACTATATATATATAAATATGACAGCAACCTAATACTGCTAATCGAACACTATCCAACTGTAGAAACTTCGCAGTATGATTATGATAATACTGTTAATCGTACGCTATCCAACTGTAGAAACTTCGCAGTATGGTTATGATAAAGAAACTAATTACCACGACTTTCCATTTGGGGAGAGGTTAAGGTCGAAATGCTTTAACTTTATTGCTAAAAATAGATGGTATATCTTCTCAGGCCACCTTTCATGGCGACTGTGAAGAAACTTACCATACATCGTAAGCAGGGTATCTTTTGACCTGGTATTTGAGTAAAATGTAAAAATCCAATCAGGGTAAACGAACTGGTAGTGGTTTAAGGAAGGAAAACAAAAAAGTAAAAAAACAGATGGAAAGAAAAGCTTAAAAAGCCACCGTGGATGACTTCTATATAGAGAATTGGGCTTCCCTTTTCATCATTGCATTGCACATGATTTTTTGTTAGAACGTGTTGTTTTGTTGCAGTATTAAAACATGGAGGACATTTACAGGGAGATGGAGAAAATTTTCAAGGAGATGAAGGCCATATGTCCCAGGTGTAAATCGTGGGAATACTGCATCTATAGATATCTGAACAACAAGGGACGTTCAAAAACCTTGCAGCCGAGATATAACTGTACGAGGTGTGACAAATACTTCACTCTTGGAGGAAAATTGTACGACGCTTCTTTACGTTCGCCTTCAAACGGTAGAATATTTCGCCAGCGCAAGGTTTCCGTTGCGTCTCCTCCTTGCCTGAGTTCGGGTAATCAATATGGAAATGGATTGCATGTACAAGCTTCTTCAAATAGTTGTTGCATGCGAAGAACGGTTATGGCAGGATCCTACAAGCCGTTTCAGAGAGCTCATGGGGAAGGATGTTGCGGGACGCAGCCTGCCTTAAGCTTGCAGTCACATGGCAGAGATTTTTGTGGGTATTCAGGAAGAAATTTATGTCATCGTTCTTTGGAGAATCCATGCAGTATTATTAATGCTGGAAACTCTAATGAAAACCTGGGAATGTGGTGGCCACATGATGATAGATCATCACAGATTTATGGCTCAGCTTGTCTCCCTCCTTATGATCCTGGAAGCTCCAATGGAAACCTGGGAATGTGGTGGCCTCATGATGATAGATCATCACAGATTTATGGTACAGCTTGTTTTCCTCTTTATGATAGTCATTCAGGAGCTGAGCTCATTCCTTTCACATTTCCACAAAATTTTCAAGATGTGATGGCAGGAAATCAAGGGATTAGCAACGGCCTGAGTATTATTCCACCATTCAATAATATTGAGCCAATGGAACCGTTTGAGGTATGCCAGGCAAAAGATGTGAACGCTGGCATGTTGTTGTCGGAATCCTTTGTAGGAAATGTTGCCAATGGAATATCAGTCGATGGAGGAGGACAAGAGGAGGAGATTGGAGACAGCAGCACTAATTTTCTTGGCAGAGAAGACACAGAGTTACATTCAGAATTGGATAATGTTTTCCCTGCAGGATCATACGAGCTGAAAGAAGAAAATGATTGGTTAATGGACATTGTTGCACAGGGCGAAGAAGAAAAGAGCAGCGCGAATGGAGCAGACAGTACAATTTATGGTTCAGAATTAGAAGATAATTTAGACCTATGCCTGGAATTGGAACCATACGATTTTAACTGGCTGGAGGCACCAACTGATTCAGCAGTTGATGCAAATCACGTGGGTGTAAACTACTTGGGTGATTTTGAAGGAGATTGTAACCTGGGTGATATTGCCAATCTGTGGATGTTTTGATAACGGAATTCAATATGCATCTAGTTTTAAGACATTGAACCCTATTTAATTCAGGAAATTTTCTTCATCAATCCCTTATAAGTCAAAGCATAGATTTGTATGAAACAAGTACAGAAACAAGCAACGCAAATAGAACCTGTAGGGTATGAATGCCACGGCATCTCGGAAATATATTGTGGTTTAATTATTTTGATTCATTGGTTCATATATATAGATATATGAATGATAATTTCCTATTATATGATAATGCATTTTGGCATTGGCTGGGAGAATATAAACCCTTCGTAATAGTATTTTTTTAACTGAGTCAACGGCCTCTTTTATTCAAAGGCCAGGAGTAAATTCTTTATATATATGCCTGCAATGGTTTATGTTCATTGAGTATCATATGCAGTAAAACAAAATTCCTGGTTAATGCTTCTGATATTGCAAAGAATTTTGGAATGCTTTTGGATTCAATAACTGAATAAAGCATCAGCTTCCATTTGCATTTAACCTGTTTTTATCTTGGGAAAGAGCGAACTGGATTAATTGTTAATGGCGGTCCCAAGCCACCGCCTGTGGCAATCTTCAAGCCACGTTTACGCATCAAAATTTTAAAAATAAAATTACTAATATTTAATACTGGACATTGATCTCACGTAGTTTTTGAAAGAGACGGAATCTTCGATCAAGGTGGAAGGCTTTATTTTATTTTGGTAATTATTATTGGAATTTCTGCTAGCTTTAGTTTATTTTGGTAATTATTATTGGAATTTAATTATTATTAGAATTTGGTTATAAGATTTGTTTGTTTTTAATTATTATTGAAATTTGGTTATAAAAAAATGATTTGAATTGTAATCTTTTATTATAAAATTAATAATTAAAATTTTAATTATTAATTTTATAATAAAAAATTATACAATCTTAATAATTAATATCTATAATTTTGATGATTTTTATTTTAATCTAGTAATTATTATTTCAAGATTTATTAATTATTATTGAAATTTGATTATAAAAGAATGATTTGAATTGTAATTTTTTATTATAAAAATAATATTTAAAATTTTAAACTTTTTATTACATTTTGGTTATACAATCTTTATAATTAATATTTATAATTTTGATGATTCTTTTAGTTTTTAAGGTAAAATATTTAAATTCTAAGATATTTAAATTAAACCATTTTTAGTGATTAAATGGTTAAATATATTTAATTAGATATTGAGAGTTTACAATATTATTTATGGTAAATTTGTTTAGTGGTTAAGGTTGGGAATCTTGAAGTGGTGTGTTTGTTTATAATTTTGCAAGTAAATTTTATATGTTTAAAAAAAATCAACACTATCATATTGAAATATTAAAATATTAAGTAATATAATTTTAAAAAAATTATATATTTAAAAAAAAATCAATATTATAATATTGAAATAATATATTTAAAAGAAATTATATGAAATAATATATTTAAAAAGAAATTATATATTTGTATGTATGAAATTATATATCTGTGTGTATGAGAGAAATTTAAGATGAAAAAGAATTTATTATTTTAATATTATAAATAAAATTAGAAAGTAAAAACATTTTATTTAAAATTTATAAAAATATTATAATTTCAAATCAATAAAAATAAATAAAATTAGAAAGTAAAATATTATATTTAAAATTCACAAAAGTTATTATAATTTCAATTAATAATAAAAATCAATAAAAACAAATAAAATTAGAAAGTAAAAATATTATATTTAAAATTTACATAAATTATTATAATTTCAATTGATAATAAAAACCTATAAGAACAAATAAAATTAAAAATGAAAATATTATATTTAAAATTCACAAAAGTTATTATAATTTCAATTGATAATACAAACCAATAAGGACAAATATTGATAGAATAATTTCAATGACAATAAGAACAAATATTGATAGTTGTTATCTAATAAGGCGAATATTGAATATTGATAGTCTTTTATATGTAAAAGACATACTTATAATATATTTTTTATATTAAAAATAAAAACCTTTATTTCATTAAAAGTAATTTAAAGTTTTATTTAAATTTATTTTTATATCTTTGTAATCTAACAAATATTGATAGTTGTTATCTAATAAGGCGAATATTGAATATTGATAGTCTTTTATATGTAAAAGACATACTTATAATATATTTTTTATATTAAAAATAAAAACCTTTATTTCATTAAAAGTAATTTAAAATTTTATTTAAATTTATTTTTATATCTTTGTAATCTTGAATTAGAAGATGATTTATAAACGATTTTAAAATGATAACTTATATTTTGATTATTAAATTTATTCTTTGAAAAGATTAAACATAAAATTTTATATAATTAATTATTTTATAATTATTAATTACAAAATTTATTTTGATAACTATTAAATATGTTAGAACAAATTTTATGGATAGAACTTTGTATTAAGATTAAACATGTTTTATCATCAAGGATAAATGAAGTTCATATGGTGGAAAAGAGTGTTGAGGTAGGTATTTAAAGGAGAAAATGTGAGATAATAAACTATTTTCATTATTTTGATTATAAGTTTTTCATAAATCCTAGTATTTTTGAGACATTCCTCTAAATAGAGGTTTGAAATATGAGTATGATCCGGATTTATGAGCGAAACAAGGATTTATAATAACATAGAGACACAATGAATAAAATGCACACTCAAAACAAGCTTGTTGAAATGGGGGCAGCTTATTTGTGAGAAGAGATGTAACAACTACGCTCATTCGCAAGAAAATGAGTACAATTAGGATATAAAGGTCTTTTTACAATAATCATGAATGTCAAAACCCTATTTATCCAAAAACCTAACCCTAGGAGATGAAGCGTCAAAAATCATGTGGGCCCTGTTGGGGTAAGTTAGTACCAACTTCCAGAGGTCGTAACTTATGCATATGATCTTCGTTTAGGGGACACGATAGCTCGTTGAAAATGTATTGATGAGGAGCTTCATTCCATAGGCTATTATTAAGGTGATTGATCATGAAAAAATTTCGTTTAGGCTCTCAAAATGGCCTCAGAAATTTGGGACCCGAAAAACTACTAAAAATAGTAAGCTGTCAAAAACTTGTTTTGAGCCAGTTGGAATAGGTGGGTGACCATCGAGATCCTCCTGGATCAATCCTCCCCCCTTAGAAAGAAATGGTCTCAAAAAGACCTTATTTTGACTTGAAGGTAATCTTCCATACATATGTTTGTTATATTGGGACCTGATGGTAGCTAGACTTCATATCAATCTTACTGAAGTATTTTCCCCCCTAGAGGATATCAAGGAGATCCTCGATTCGGGAAATCGGGTACCGATTCGTGACTATGATTTTATTTAGGGCCCAGTATTCAATGCAGAGTCGCCAGGTCTCGTCTTTCTTCTGCACCAGCACGATTGCACTTCCACAATGTGATGAGTTTGGTCAAAAGTGCCCCTTGTGGAGCATTTATTAGATCTGATGCTTGATCTCCTCTTTTTCTAACAGAGAGCGATGATAGATTGACCCATTGGGTAGCAGTGCATCGGGGGTCAAATCGATAGGATGCTTAACCTGACAGTGCAGAGGTACCCCAATAGGGGATGATAATATGTCTTATTATTCTTCCATGACTTTATCCACTTGCTTCTATTGTGTAGAGAGGTCGACCGTGGAGGCCATGGATGTGGTTTCAACCTTTCACTCAATCTGAGAAAGAATCACGAAGAAGATAAACTTCTCGGTCTGAGAAATGACATTCATGCATTGCTTGGAAGAGATCAAGGAAATAACACTAGGTGGGACTACCTCAAGTATCCTGTACAATTTCCCGTTCAAAGTAATACTAACATTGCAAGGCCTAGACTTATATAGAACATGACTTTTCCAAAAATAAGTTTGGCCCAAAAGAGCATCACAAATTCAAGGGGAGAAGCATCACACAATACCTCATCTTTGAATGGCTTGATGTCGTACGACAAACGACATTATTGGTTGACGCGAAGATCACTTCCTTGGCGAAGCCATCCAATGGTGTAAGGTTGCGGGTGTGGCATTGTCGTTAGGGCTAGTCGCTTGATAACCTCTGCTGAGATGAGGTTCTTTTGGCTACTGCTATCAATGATGAAGTGCAACATAGTGCCTTTCACCCACATCTATGAATGAAAGAGGCACTCTCCTTCCTTTGGCTCATCGAGTTCACCGGGCTAGATCTTGGTGGTAACAACGGTGGCACTAGGTTCCACGTCAATGATCTATCTCCCCTTTTCTGGTTCTGAATCAGAGTTGGAACCCGCATCTGATTCAAAGTATTTCACCTCAGCCACCAATGACTACTTTGAGCAGAAATAAACAATGTTTTGGAAGGGGCTCTTATGGAAGTTGCACCACTTCTCGATATCTTTCTTCGTCTTTCCATTGTCCTTCTTTTCTTGTGTCTTGGACTGGTTGTCTTGATGTTTCCCATATTTGTTATTTCCTTTGTTCTACGAGTTGGGGTTTCTCTTTCCCTACTTATGCTATGAGGGGTTCCCAGACTCAAACTGTCGAGTCTTTTGTTTAAGCTTCTTCTCTATTTTGACGACATATCAATAGGTCGCGCCCAAAGATAAGATGTCCAAAAACTCCATTTCTATTTGGATGTATCTATGCAAATCATCGTGGTACTTGAGCACCAGATGTCACTCAGAATATTTGATACCCATCTTGGTGCATAAGGTATGGAATACATTGGTGAAATCTAGCAATGTTTAGTCTCTTTCCTACTGCAGTATGGTCCATCTTGTATACAAGTCGTCATAACTTCAAACAGGGTAGTATTGTTCTATAATAACATCCCTAAAGGAAGCCCAAGTAGGTGCAACTATAAATAATGTGGATCCCTCTATTTCCTTTTGTTCTCAGAAAGTCTCCCACCAATATTTGACATGGGGGACGGCCTTGAGGAGCGCAAATGTAATATTTTCTCTATCGAAAAAGTTGTGGACAGAAAAATACCCTTATAGAATGTTTAATCATCTATCTATGGAATCCTCATCTATTTGACCTCCAAATATAGGAATATCAAAATCGATCTATACCTTGAAGGGGGTGACACCTTCACTTGAGGTGGATGTGTCAGTTGTCAACAATCATCGAAGGATTTGTGCAAAGGTATCCATCATCTCGTTCCTCTGTCGCTCGAGGGCTTCCTTGAACAACATTTTGAAAGGATATCATGTCTCATCGTCTTTATTTTCTCCCACCATGGATGTTTTCTTGGGCGTGTGAGAGCATTTTTCCTCAAGAGAAACAAGCTCGAGACCCAACTCTCTATATCGTGACCGCGTAGGGGACATGCACTAAAAAACGATAAGGAGTCGACTGCTCTAATACCACTAATTCATATTTATGAGCGGAATGAAATGAAAACACAGATTTATAATATTAACACAGAGACATAGTGAATAATAACATAGATACAGTAAAACTTGACTTCTATTAATAAGAAATATCTTGAAACTGAAAAATGCAGACTAAAAACAAGCTTGTTATAATGGTGGCAGCTTATCTCTGAGAAGAGATGCGACGACTACGCTCATTCGAAAGAAGATGAGTACAATGAAGCTCTGAAGGAATTTTTACAATAACATGAATGCCAAAACCCTAGACATCCAAAAACCTAACTCTAGGAGATGAAGCGCCAAAAGTCATGTGGGTTCTGTTGGGGTAAGTTAGTACATCAACTTCTCGGGGTCGTAACTTTTGCATACGATCTTCGTTTAGGGTGCATGATAGCTCGTTGGAAAGTTATTGTAACACCCTGTTTCCCCCAGTCTGTAAATATAAATATATTGGTGAAGGAACTATGGAAAACCTAAAAGTGTGAATGTTTGATTTGATGGACCTTTGTACAAAAGGTCGATGAATGTAAATCATGTTATTTTAATAGAAAATGGTTACGTGTTGCATGAATGTTGAAAGAAGGGATGTGATAAGAGAAAACCTCTAATGTTATGAAAGGTGGTGGGGGGGATCTAGAATGGTTGCATTAACCTCCACCGAACCAGTACCTTGCTAGAATTAATTGCTCAAATCAGAACAATCCTCTGACCCAGGAATGATTTACAGTCGAGCTGGTAGGTGGGAAGACCTCCTCAAGAGTTAATGAGGGGATGGGGTAGACCGCCCATCCGTAAGGCTTCCAGACCTGACCACAGACTGGGAATTTGAGCCACACGCAATCTTGTCGAGGAAGGAAAGAAAGGAAGTGTGGTGGGCAAAGGAAGACCTGCGAGAAAAATGCAGAGACGAGAGTGGAAACTCTCGAGTGCGAGGAAGGACTGAAAGAGGAATAGTGAGTTATGATCACAAAAAACAAAGATTGAGCTAGGAGAAGGAGAGTAACCTTCATCCTTATCTATTTATGTATTGGGAGAAGGCGAGTAACCTTCATCCCTAACTTTCGTTTAGTTGGAAGTAAGAGATTGAATCTCAAAGCATCATGGCTTAAGCTCGGGGGTGGCCAGTGATAAATCCATTGGGAGTGACTGAGCCTATGGTTGGGTGGAAACGAGCACCCCTTTCAGCAGTTGCATCACACTCTATGGTTCTGATAATTTTTTTCTTGCCTTATGCTTTGAATTGTAAATAATGGATGCATGCGAGTATTTACATGTATATAAAGGGTTATTTCTCTGTATTAATTGATTAAGTTATGAGTATGCATTTTTTCCCTTGAGAACCTATATTTCTTCTTGAATTTCTAAACGTCCCAGTTTAATCACTCGAAGGTGTTTTCCCCAAGAATTTACATCATCATTTTGGAGTTGGAGCCAGCCTCTGGTCATAGCTAACATTTTGGTAACCTCATAAGTTACTTTTCCTTGATTCAGAGCTTAAATTTTTGTGAGTTGGGAAGGTTTTCCCTTCATATCAGTAGTCTAGGAGACTCTAAACTTGCACCTATTCCCTTAACCAAAAACTTGACTAAGAGTGGGGATTATAGCCCAAGAGTTATATGAAGATCCATGTGACCTAGGTCTAGGAACCTTGGAGCTCGAGGCTCTAAGATGTCAATTTTCACAATAGTCAAGTTGAACCCTACAATCATTATGAATTGTCAATCTATGAATGAAGATCAAGGGTGGGGAATCACTACGGAGCACGGAGGTGAAAATAGTGGATGCCCTAGTTCGCGGCCTGCTATTCACCCTTGTTGTTGATCTTAACGGGATGGAAGATCAATGATCCCAGTTAGACTAGAATTGAGTGAGAACTTTCCAGATTGCGTAGTTTGAACTCTCTAGTAAAGAGTACGCATGTTGGGGCCCCACAATTTCTGTGAGCTGTCGATTGTCGTTGACCTTCGATCTGAGTTTGAAGCGATCCCTAAAACAGAAGGAGAACGTGGGATGGAGAAATATTCAAGGAGATCAATCTCAAAAGAGATAGCATTTTCAAGAGTGCAGATGAAATCTAGGAGACGGGCCTGTAGGAGGAGCAAAGGTCAAATCCTTCAAACACTTAGAAAATATTCTAAGTTAGAGTAAGTTAGAAGCTCAGGAGGAGGAGCGATAGTGGTCGTTGGATCACAATGCCAAGGATCAATAGTCGTTTGATCCAAGCAAGGTGCACAAACCTTAGCACTTGGCACAAGAAGGAGAAGGGAACTTACCAAATTTTCGAAGTCCCAAAGTAATTTAAGGTCGTCCATCACTAGGAGGTGAATATGGACCGCAAGATCCATAGGGATACATGGCGATGGATCACAGACTTCAAAGGAATATGTTCGAGGGCTTTCAGTTGAAATTTTAGATTCCCGAACCTCGAAGACCCAAATTGAATCTGGACTGCCAGATCCAGAGGGACACGTGGTGATAGATCGTGGACTCTGGGGAAATTTGTGAGAGAGTTTTTAGTTGAGATCAGAGACTCTCGAAGTCTAGAGAGTCTAAGTGCTAAAGTAAATCTCAGTCGTCAGATCACCCGAAGTAGGATCCTAACTGTTGATTGCTAGGAGATACGTGTTAGCATATCAGCAACTCCAGGAAATCTATTTGTGAGTTTTTAGTTGAGATTTGAGACTCCCGAAGTGCGAAGAGCCGAAGAGCCGAAGCAAATCTCAATCGTCAAATCGTCCGAAGTAAATCTCCAGTGTCGGATCATCCCAAGTGAATATGGACCGTCTAATCCAGAAGGGATGTGGCATGAATATGTGGACTCCGGATAGAGTCCCAAAGTAATTCATAGCCGTCAGATTAAGAAGGGACGTGGCATGAATCTATGGATTCCGGATAAATTCTCAAGGTAATTCATAGTCGTTATATTAAGAAGGGAGGTGGCATGAATCTGTGGACTCCGGATAAAGTCCTGAAGTAATTCATAGATGTCATATTAAGAAGGGACGTGGCGTGAATCTGTGGACTCCGGGTAAAGTACCGTAGTAATTCATAGTTGTTAGATCTAGAGGAGACATGGTGTAAATCTATGAACACTAGGTAAATACCTGAAGCAATCCTTGATCATCAGATCCAAAGGATAGGTGGCACAAATCTGTGGACTCCGGGTAAAGACCCAAAGTAATCCTTGATCGTCATATCAAGTGGACACATGTCAGTGGATTATACCTTTGAATAAAAGCCATTGGGAAAAAGGGGTGAAGTTTGAGATTTGATATCTCAGAAGTCTGAAGACCCGAAGGAGATCTCGATCGTTGATTGAGAAGAGGGCCACAGGACCATTGATCTAGTTGAAAGTAAAAACACCCGAAGTAGGAGCCTGGCTGTTGATTTAGGAGGACAAGCGTCAGCAAATCGTCAAATCTGGAAGATTGATGTATGAAGGAAAGTAGGGTTTGAGATTTGAAAATTCCAAAGTCCAGAATCACAAAGGAGATCACATTCGTTGATTTAGGAGGGGCAGATCTAGTCCATGGACTTGAAAAGGGTGGATAAAAACCATCAGTTCAGAAATTACCATCAATATCGGGAGATCGACGGTCCCATAGAATTGCAGGGATTGGAGGTGCACGATCTTTAAAAATTTGAGGGCAGGCTACAATCCAAACCCCATTTTTGGAGAAAGGACACATGGAGGCTCGAGGAGAATTGTGGGCTGAAAATTAGTTTGGTTTTGAAACCGCCTTTGGTCGCACCCACAATTGTGTGTTTGTGTGATTTCATCTCCCAAGGTCACATCCGAGGAGGGGCCAAGAGAAAAGGGGCTAACACCAACTTCGAGACTTCGCTGAAGTGCGAAGGAGAAGGTCGCAGGTATCATAAGACCTGCACCAGAAGTCGGAAGGGCCTATGTTTGAGTAAGAGGTGAGACTATCAAGGTATCTAAGTATTGTTTGACTTAGAGAATCAGAGAACCTTGACCAGAGGGTCGGGCTGAGTCCCAGAATTCCCAAATTAGGAATCATAGAGGGAAAGGATCTGTTTCTGTAAGGAGGAAATTTTTTTTTTATTTTCTCCCCATTGTGGGTGTGTTACAAATTGTTATCAGAGCATGGTTACAACACTTGGACTGCTTGGGCTCATGGATGAGTCACTTAAAAACTCTATTTGGAGTAATTTTAAAAGAGTGACACTCTACCTTACCTCTTTCTTAAAAGTCTGGTTAAAAATGTTATTAAAGAAAAGAATGAAACTTTCTACTATGTGTGTGCATTTAAGAAATTGAACTGTGTATTGTTCATTAACTAATAGAATGTTAAATAACAATGAGTGTTTTTGTCAACACTCGAGTAGTCAATAAACATGAGAAAACTTCAAGAATAAAGGATGGTGACATGTCATGAAGTGGGGGATGGCTCCTATAATAGAGACAAAGAATGTGATGAAAGGAGGGCAGTGGAGACCCCTCTAGATCTGGCTGAAACTGTATGGAGCCTCATGGCCGAATTAGAGAGTTGCAAGGCTGACAATGAAAGATTGATAAAGGAGCAAGAAAAACAAACAGAAATTAACGTAGTCTTGTTGCAGAGTTGTCTGACTACAACATGAACCCAAAACCAGTCATGTGGAATGACGACATAAGAAGAGAAGTCAAAGTCCACCTGAGATCCAAAAACATGACTCCATAAGTGACCACACTAGGAGAAGCGCCTCAAATAATTCCCAACTTGGAGGCAGGGGAAACTCATCGGTAGAGTCCTCTAGAAAGGAAGATGGAAAATTTGAAGGATCTTCTAGTGTCGGAGCAAGCTCACATTCTCAAAGGAAAGGAAAGAAGCAGAAGCATTCCAAAAATCATGATCTTGAAGAATTCAAGAAATCCAAACCACCCTCTTTCGATGGAGAGATTAGGAAGGGAGAAGAGGTTGAAGTGTGGCTTCTTGGTTTAAAGAAATACTTCAGAGTCCATGACTACTCTGAAAACTTGAAGGTTTGAATAGCCATATTTAACCTAAATGGAAAGGCTTCCATTTGGTGGGAAGACCTTAGGAATGTGAAAGGAGTCTGTGAGAAGGACTTGTCATGGAAACGGTTTGAGAAATACTTCAGGAAGCAGTATCTGTCAGAGAGATACATGGATGGGAAGACTAAGGAATTCTATGAACTCAGGCTGGAGCAGCTCACCATAGATGAATTTGTCAATAAATTCCTTGAACTACTGAGGTATATACCCTACATAAAAGATTAAAAAGTAAAAACGCAGTGATTCATTAGTGAGTTACCTCAGACCTACCAGGACAGTATTGAGTTCAATGAACCAAAGACCTTAGAAGAAACTATCCGGAAGGAAAGGTATTTTTATGAATAGTTTGGGAGTAAGACAAGACCTCACGAGGACTGGAAGAAGAGGAGTAGTTCAGGATTCCAAAAGAAGGGGTTTAAATCCTCAATATTTAAGAACTATGGAAAATATTCTAGAAGGATCCTTCCTACTAGAAGTTTATATTAGCAAAATTTCCCCTCTCAAAGTGGAAATGAACCTCTTAAGACAATCCCAGAAAAGATCGATAACCTAAAGAAGGAACCCTTAAAATGTTGGGGTTGTGGAGAAGATCATCGATTGAGGGACTGCCCACACAGACAACAGAACAGTAAGAGAATCTACAATATACAAGAAGCTACCACCGTCAATGATGTGGGTAGGAGCAGGCCACGAATCCATGCAGCCTTGGACAATAATCAAGCCGACCACCAAGCTTCAGTAGTGAAGATGGAAGGTATGATCACCAACCATCTAGTTTCTATTTTAATTGACCCGGGTTCTAATTTGAGTTATGTGACCCCTCAGACTGTTGATAAGTGTAAACTGCAACCAATTAGACATGTTAAACTGTGGTTGGTGCAATTAGCCACTGGGACCAAAAGAAAGGTGGCAGAGGTCATACCAGCCTGTCAATTCATCATGGGTGGATTGACCACCCGAGCAACCCTTAACATACTTCCCCTAGGATATTATGACTTGTTGATTGGTATATATTGGTTAGCTGCTTATAAAACCAAATTGGACTACTATCATAAAACTTTAGAATGTGTAAATGAAGAAGGGAGAAAAATGACCCTCCAAGGGATTCAGAAGCTTGTCTCAGTGAGACAAATATCAGCCCTTCAAATGAAAAAGTATTGCAGAAAGGGGTGTTCCTTAAATTCCATACATGTACTAGAATCTGTTGAGAATGACAAACCAAACCTAGGGGACCACCCCATATTAAGAGAATACAAGGACATGTTCCCAGAAGAGGTATTAGGTCTACGTCCAAGAATGGATATCGACTTCTCGATAGAACTTACACCAGGAGCGGTACCAGCATCTAGAACGCCATATAGAATGAGAATTCCATAGTTGGTTGAGATCAAGATACAACTAAAGGAGATGATTGATAAAGGCTACATCTGACCTAGTGTATCTTTGTGGGGAGCACCTATCTTGTTTGTGAAAAAGAAAGATGGCACACTCTGACTATGCATAGATTACACACAACTCAATAAGACAACCATCAAGAGAAAGTACCCCTTACCAAGAATCGATGACCTGTTCAACCAATTGGGAGGTGCTTCCATATTCTCGAAGATCAAATTAAGGTCTGGATACCACCAAGTCTGGATTAAGGATGAAGGCATCCAAAAAACAACCTTCAGGATGAGGTATGGTCACTATGAATTCGTGGTGATGCCATTTGGGTTAACAAATTCCCCCGCCACTTTTATGTGCTTGATGAATAATGTACTCAGCAAATTACTGGACAAATTTGTATTGGTTTTCATTGATGATATCCTAATATACTCCAAGAATAGGGAGGATCATGAAGAACATCTTAGACTCGTACTCCAAGTACTAAGAGAGAATCATCTCTACGCTAAGTTTAGCAAGTGCGATTTATTTCAGAAGCAAGTCCATTACTTAGGCCATGTCATATCTAAGGAAGGGGTGGCAGTAGACCCTGACAAGATCATATCTATTATGGAATGTCCTACTCCGAAGGATGTATCCGATATTAGGTCCTTCATGGGCTTAGCAGGATACTATAGAAGGTTCATAAAAGGGTTTTCCAAGATTGGTTGTCTAATCATTGCCCTTCAGAAAAAGGGGATTAAATTCATTTGGACATCAAAATGTGAAGAAATATTTCAGGAATTGAAATACCTCCTGACCCATGCACCCATGCTAAAGATTGCAGACTCGGATAATGATTTCCTTGTGTGTACAGATGCCTGCAAGGAAGGACTCAGAGGAGTCCTTATGCAAGAGGGACGTGTAATTTGCTATGTGTCTAGGAAATTAAATGAGCATGAGATCAATTATGTGACCCATGATGATCCAAGTGGATATCGGTGGCCACCCACCTTTTTCGACTAGCTCAAAATAGTTTTTTGGCAATTTTGGCAATTACTATTTTTAGCAGGTTTTAACTTTCAAAGCCATTTTGAGGGACTAAATGAAGGTTTTTCGAGATAGATGTTCTCAATGATATATGAATACATTATTGATCCCCCAAAATGAATCTCCTCGATGATACCTTTCCAACGAGCTATCATACGCCTAAAACGGAGATCGTATGCAAAAGTTACGACCCGGGGAAGTTGATGTACTAACTTACCCAAACGAGACCCACATGACTTTTGGCGCTTCATCTCCTAGGGTTAGGTTTTTGGATGTCTAGGGTTTTTGGTATTCTTGTTTATTGTAAAATATCCTTCAGAGCCTCATTGTAATCATCTTCTTTCGAATGCAAGTAGCCATCACATCTCTTCTCAGAGATAAGCTGCCACCATTCTAGCGAGTCTTTCACTCTATATTTTTATAGTCTCTGTACATTTCTTTCATTAATAGAAATCATGTATTACTGTATCTCTGTTTTTATGGTTGCATCTCTGATATATTTCTGTTATATTATTGGATATACGTGATATCTCTATGCATTTCTTTATTATATCTCCACTCTCATTTCGTGCCGGAAATAACTTGGATCAGTGGTATCAGAGCAGGCTGCTCTTGATCATTTTTTTAGTGCATGTCCCCGACGAGGTCCGAGTATAGAAAGTTGGGTTTCGAGCTTGTCTCTCTTGAAGACAATCACTCTCACACACCCAAGAAACCCTCAATGGCGGAAGAAAAGAGAAACGACGGAGAAGAAGATCCTATCAATCTGTTGCTTGAGCAAGCTCTCACACGACAGAGGGACGAAATGATGGAGAATTTTGCCCACATCCTTAAACACCTGCCGATAGCATCAGGCGCATCTTCATCAAGAGACCACTTTGGAGGAACCTCAGATTTCAATGTACAATTTAATTTTGATATTCCTGTATTTGAAGGACAGATAGATGCAGAAGCCCTAGAAAAATGGTTAATTATGCTAGAAGGTTATTTCTCTGTTCACAATTTTTTTGACAAAGAAAAGATCACCTACGCACTCCCTAAAGCTCTCCCTCATGTCAAACATTGGTGGGAAACTTACTGGGAGAAAAGTTCCACAGAGGAGTCTGGAATATATGGGGTCGATCCCACTTGGGATTTTTTGTGGACGCGGTAAAGGAATAGTATTACCCTGTTGGCAACTATGAGGACTAGTACATGAGATGGACCACACTGCAGAAAGAGAGGGGCCAAATAGTTCTGGAGTTCACCAATACCGTCCATACCTTGCGCACCGAGCTAGGTATCAAAGACTTCGAGTGAAATTTGGTTCTGAAATACCGTGGGGCTCTACATAGATACATCCAGACTGAAATGGATTTTCTGGACATCCCATCACTCGGTGATGCTTATCGATATGATGTTAAAATTGAGAAGAAATTTAAGCACCAGAACAAATGAGAATTCGGGTCTGCAAATCTGCAACAACCAAAGTATGACAAAGACGGCCCTAACAAACAGTCTCCCGAAAACGAATCCAAGACACAGGAAAAGAAGGGTCACGAGAAGACAAAGAAGGACACCGAAAAATGTTGTGATTTCCACAAAAGCCCCTAGCACAACACCGATGAATGTTGCTCAAAACAATCATTGGTGGCCGAGATCAAAGATAAGGAGGCAAACCCTGATTTAGAATCTGATTCTGAAAATACTGGTAAAGGACAGATCATTGATGCGGACCCCACTGCTATTATCGCTACCACAACAATTCAACCAGAAGAACCAACACATCCTGAAGAGGGGGAGCACCTTTTTCATTCACAGATGTGGGTGAAGGGGACCCCGCTGCATTTTATTGTTGATAGCGGAAGCCAGAATAACCTCATATCAACAGAGGTCGTCAAACAGTTGAGATTGTTAACAACACCACACCCACAACCATACAACATTGGGTGGCTTCGGCAAGGACGAGATCTCCGTGTCAGCCAATAGTGTCGATTGTCATACAGCATCCAACCCTTCAAGGATGAGGTATTATGTGATGTTTCCCCATCGGATGTCTCTGATGTTCTCTTGGGACAACCATATATGTGGAGACGCCATGTTGTTTATGAGTCTCGACCCCGTAGTGTCATTGTTACTTTGGGGGGTCATCTC
>ML781740.1:160642-238513 GCA_009831015.1 Picea engelmannii | reverse complement strand
GGGGTCATCTCTACAGAATACCAGAGGTAGTTCCAACTATTGTTCCACCTAAAAAGTGTCGCAAGGTAGTATCTCATACTGCAAAATTTAGCTTCTTCACAATCTGTTCAAAAGGGGAACAGAAGGACACTGCAACCACTACATCCTCACCCCCTACACCTTCTATCCAACAGAAGTAGGTCGACAAGGTTGCAGCAAAGTGCAAATATTCCTTCTGCACACCTTCCTCTCATGTAGCTCAACTTTTTGAATAGCCTGAACTTCAACAGGTTCATGACAGACTTCCACAAACTAAGCAGCGCGATGTCTCCAACAATACAAGAAGCTCACCTAGATGCAGATCTAGCAAACGCTTTTCCCTCTCCCCCAGGAACTCAAAGCAATGGAGACCATTGCTTCCTAAGGAGGGAGGATTGATCCAGGTGGATATCGGTGGCCACCCACCTTTTCCGACTGGCTCAAAATAGTTTTCTAGCAATTTTGGCAATTTGCTATTTTTAGCAGGTTTTAACTTCCGGGGCCATTTTGAGGGCCTAAATGAAGGTTTTTCGAGATCGAATTTCTCAATAATATCCAAAGACATAATTGAGCCCCCAAAATGAATATCCTCAATGATACCTTTCCAATGAGCTATCATACACCTAAAACAAAGATCATATGCAAAAGTTACGACCCCGGGAAGTTGATGTACTAACTTACCCAAACGGGGCCCACATGACTTTTGGCACTTCATCTCCTAGGGTTAGGTTTTTGGATGTCTAGGGTTTTTGGCATTCCTGTTTGTTGTAAAAAGGTCTTCATAGCCTCATTGTAATCATCTTCTTGCGAATGCGAGTAGCCATCACATCTCTTCTCAGAGATAATCTGCCACCATTCTAGCGAGTCTTTCACTCTATATTTTTACAGTCTCTGTACATTTCTTTCATTAATAGAAATCGTGTATTAATGTATCTCTGTGTTTATGGTTGCATCTCTGATATATTTCTATTATATTATTGGATATACGTGATATCTCTGTGCATTTCTTTATTATATCTCCGCTCTCATTTCGTGCATAAAATAATCCGGATCACATGACCTAGAGTTGGATGCCATAGTACATGATTTAAAAATGTGGAGGCACGACCTCCTAGGTAGGAAATTTGTTCTTATGACATACCATTTTGGATTGAGACATCTATTTTATCAACCAAAACTCAATGTCAGGCAAGCTAGGTGGATGGCTCTCCTAAGTGAATTCGATTTCAAAATAAAACACACAAAAGGAAATGAAAATAGGGTGGTCGATGCCCTTAGCAAAAGTATAAAAATGATTCATGTAGTAGCAGTAAGCACCTGTAAAACAGATGTCAGGGAAAGATTTAGAATTCACAAGAGACATATGTATTCTTCAAGACTGTGACTTCATATCTAAGGCAAGAGCCTACAAGGCTAAAGTATGAAGGCTACCAGATGCTCGAAGAAGGGTCGTTGACTTACATAAACATATTGTATATTCCAAATTGTGATGACTTGACGAGTTTCATAATGGATGAACTACATAAGAGACCATATATTGGTCACCCAGGATATTAGAAGATGATCACAACAACTAGGAAACAATTCTATTGGCCTGGATTGAAGAAAGACATAACTAACTATTTATCTAAGTGCCTAGAATGCCAACAAGTTAAGGAAGAACACCGACATCTAGCAGGGTTGTTACAATCCCTACCGATCCCAGAATGGAAATGGAAAACCATCTCCATGGACTTCATCACCAGATTACCAAAGTCGACCAAGAAAAATGAGTCCATCATGGTTGTGGTGGACAAAATGAGTAAGTCTGCACATTTCATTCCTATCAAATCAACTTGCAAGGCCATAGATATTGCCAACATCTTCCTGAAGGAGATATTTAGACTGCATGGCATGCCCAAGGAAATTGTATCTGATCGAGATACCAAATTCACTTCAAGATTTTGGAAATCCCTAATGGCTGGTTTTGAGACAAAATTTTTGTTCAGCATAGCTTACCATCTTCAAACTGATGGACAGGTAGAAAGAGTGAACCAAATAGTAGAATACATGCTAAGGATGCAAGTAATGCATCAACCTAAGAAGTGGGAATACTACCTACCATTGGTAGAGTTTACCTACAACAACGGTTATCAGGAATCCTTGAAGATGGGCCCTTTTTAAGCCCTCTATGGTAGACAGTGCAAGATTCCAATCAGCTGGAGTGACCCAATGGATAGAATTACAATCGGACCTAACATGCTAAAAGAAATGGAACAACAAGTGGTTCAGATAAGACAAAATATGAATATTTCTTAGGATAGACAAAAAAGCTACGCTGACAGAAAGAGGACTCCCAGAAAGTTCAAGACCAGAGACCATATCTATCTCAGAGTTAGACCCAGGAAGACTTCCCTGAGAATGGAAGCCTGTGCCAAATTGGCACCTCGGTATTGTGGACCCTTTGAAGTCTTAGATAGAGTGGGACCTATAGCCTATAGGCTAGCAATCCCTCCCACTGTAAAGGCACATAATGTTTTTCTTGTTTCATTATTGAAGAAATATGTACATGATGCTAATCATATAATTGACTGGTCTATGATCCAAGTGGAGTCAAAGGGAGAATTCCTTCCATAACCCCAATGCATATTAGATAGGAAGGAAACCTCACTCAGGAACCAAACCATTGCACAGGTCAAGGTGTAGTGGAAACATTTTGGCCCAGATGAGGCTACGTGGGAAATGGAGGATGTCATGGGACATGCATATCCGATTTTGTTTACTCCTGTACATACATGTCATGTTGATAGATAGAACATTAAGGACGATGTTCCTTTAAGGGGGAGGGAATTGTAACACCCGGTTTCCCCCAGTCTATAAATATAACTATATTGTCTAAGGAACTATGGAAAACCTAAAAGTGTGAATGTTTGATTTGATGGACCTTTGTACAAAAGGTCAATGAATGTAAATTCTGTTATTTTAATATAAAATGGTTACCTGCTGCGTGACTGCTGAAAGAGGGGATGTGCTAAGAGAAAACCATGAATTCTATGAAAGGTTGTGGAGGGGACCCAAAATGGTTGCGTTAACCTCCACCAAACCAGTACTGTGCTAGAATTAATTGCTCAGATCAGAGCAACCCTCTGACCTAGGAATGAATTACAGTCAGGCTGGTAGGTGGGAAGACCTCCTCAAGAGTTAATGATAGGATGGGGAATACTGCCCATCCGTAAGGCTTCCAAACCTGACCATAGGCTGGGAATTCAAGCCACATGCAATATTGCCGAGGAAGGCAAGAAAGGAAGTGTGGTGTGCAAAGGAAGACCTGTAGGAAAAATGTAGAGACGAGAGAGAAAACTCTCGGGTCCGAGGAAGGACTAAAAGAGGAACACTTAGTTATGATCACAAAAAATAGATATTGAGCTAGGAGAAGGAGAGTAACCTTCATCCTTATCTATTTCTATATTGGGAGAAGGAGAGTAACCTTCGTCCCTAACTTTTGTTGAGCTGGAAGTAAGAGATTGAATCTCAAAGCATCATGGCTTAAGCTCGGGGGTGGCCAATGATAAATCCATTGGGAGTGATTGAACCTATGGTTGGGTGGAAACGAGCACCCCTTTCAGCAGTTGCATCACACTCTACGGTTCTAATAAGTGTTTTCTTGCCTTATGATTTGAATTGTAAATAATGGATGCATGCGATTATTTACATGTCTATAAAGGGTTCTTTCTCTGTATTAAATGACTAAGTTATGAGTATGTGTTCGTTCCCTTGAGAACCTATATTTCTACTTGAATTTCCATACATCCTAGTTTGATCACTCGAAGGTGTTTTCCCCAGGAATTTACATCACCATTCCAGAGTTGGAGCCAACCTCTGGGCATAGCTACCGTTTTGGTAACCTCATAAGTTACTTTTCCTTGATTCAAATCTTAAATTTTTGCGAGTTAGGAAGGTGTTCCCTTCAGACCAGTAGTATAGGAGACTCTGAACTTGCGTCTATTCCCTTAACCAAAAACCCAACTAAGAGCGGGGATTATAGCCCAGGAGTTATATGAAGATCCACGTGACCTAGGTCTAGGAACCATGGGGCTCGAGGCTCTGAGATGTCAATTTTCACAATAGTCAAGTTGAACCCCGCAATCTCTATGAACCGTCGATCTATGAACAGAGATCGAGGGTGGGGAATCACTGCAGAGTGCGAAGGTGAAAATAGCAGACGCGCTAGTTCGTAGCTCATAATTCACCCTTGTCGTTGATCTCAATGGGATAGAAGATCAACTATCCTAGTTAGACTAGAATCGAGTGAGCACTTTCCAGATTGCGGAGGTCAAACTCTCTAGTAAAGAGTACGCATGTTGGGGCCCCACAATTTCTGTGAACCATTGATTGTTGTTGACCTTCGATCCAAGTTTGATGCAATCCCTGAAATGCAAGGAGCATGTGGGATGGTGAAATCTTCAAGGAGATCAAGCTCATAAGAGATAGAGTTTTTAGGAGTGCAGACGAAATCTAGGAGATGTGCCCGTAGGAGGAGAAAAGGTCGAATCCTTCGTGCACTTAGAAAATCTTCTAAGTCAGAGTAAGTCGGAATCTCAGGAGGAGGAGCGACAGTGGTCGTTGGCTCACAAAGCCAAGGATCGACATCCATATGATCCAAGGAAGGTGCACGAACCTTATCACTTGGCACACGCAGGAGAAGGGAACTTACCAAAGTTCTGAAGTCCTGAAGTAATTTGAGGTCGTCCATCACCAGGAGGTGAATTTGGACCACCAGATACAGAGGGATATGTGGCGATAGATCGTGGACCCCGGAGAAATATGTTTGAGGGTTTTTAGTTCAAAGTTGAGATTCCCGAACCCCAAAGACCCGAAGTGAATCTAGACTGCCAGATCCAAAGGGACATGTGGTGACAGATCGTGGACTCGGGGGAAATATCTGTGAGATTTTTTTAGTTGAGATATGAGACTCCCAAAGTTTGGAGAGCCGGAGAGCCGAAGTAAATCTCAGTCATCAGATCACCCGAAGTAGGATCCTAACCATTGATTGCCAGGAGATACGTGTCAGCATATCAACAGCTTCAGGAAATATATTCAAGAGTTTGCAGCTGATATTTGAGACTCTCGAAGTGCGAAGAGTTGGAGAGCCGAAGAAAATCTCAATCATCAGATTGTTCGATGTAAATATCCAGCATTGGATCGTCCAAAGTGAATCTGGACCGTCTAATCTAGAAGGGACGTGTCTTGGATCTGTGGACTCCGTATAGACCCCCGAAGTAATTCATAGCCGTTAGATTAAGAAGGGATGTGGCATGAATCTGTGGACTCCGGATAAATTCCTGAAGTAATTCATAGTCGTCATATTAAGAAGGGATGTGGCATGAATATGTGGACTCTAGATAAATTCTAGAAGTAATTCATAGCCGTCAGATTAAGAAGGGATGTGGAGTGAATCTGTGGACTCCAGGTAAAGTCCCGAAGTAATTCATAGTCGTTAGATCTAGAGGAGACATGGAATAAATGTATGAACTCTGGGTAAAGACTCGAAGCAATCATCGATCGTTAGATCCAAAGGACAGGTGGCACAAATCTGTGGACTCTGGGTAAAGACCCGAATTAATCCTTGATCATCAAATCAAGTGGACACGCGTCAATGGATTATAGCCTTCAGATAAAATCCATTGGGAAAAAGGGTTGAAGTTTGAGATTTGAGATCTCAGAAGTCCGGAGACCCAAAGGAGATCTCGACCATTGATCGAGAAGAGGGCCACAGGACCGTTGATCTATTTGAAAGGTCAAACAACTGAAGTAGAAGCTTGGCCGTTGATTTAGGAGGACAGGTGTCCGCAGATCATCAACTCCGAAAGATTGATGTACGAAGGAAAGAAGGGTTTGATATTTGAAAAGTCTGAAGTCCAGAATCACGAAGGAGATCACATCCATTGATTTAGGAGGGGCAGATCTAGTCCGTGGACTTGAAAAGGGTGGATCTGAACCGTCATTTCAGATAGTACCATCAAGATTAGGAGATTTATGGTTCGGTAGCATTGCGGGGATTGGAGGTGTACGAACTTTAAAAAGTTGAGGGCGGGCCGCAATCCAAACCCTAGTTTTGGAGAAAGGACACGTGGAGGCTCGAGGAGAATTGTGGGCCGAAAAGTAGTTTGGTTTCAAACCGCCTTTGGCTACGCCTGAAATTATGTGTTTGTGTGATTTCATTGCCCAAGGTCACATCCGAGGAGGGGCCAAGAGAAAAGGGGCTAACGCCAACTCTGATACTTCGCTGAAGCGCGAAGGAGAAGGTCGCGGGTATCATAAGACCTGCACCAAAAGCTGGAAGGGCTTGTGTTTGAGTAAGAGGTGAGACTATCAAGGTCTCTAAGTCTTGTTTGAATTAGAGAATCGGATAACCTTGACTGGAGGGTCGGGCTGAGTCCCGGACTTCCCAAATTAGGAATCGTAGAGGGAAAGGATATGTTCCTGTAAGGAGGAATTTTTTTTTTTTTTTCTCCCCATCGTCGGTGTGTTATAGGTATTGACGAGGAACTTCATTTCATAGGCTCAATTATATCCTTCAGTTGTAATTGAGGTGCCCGATCATGAAAAAACATTGCTTAGGCCCTCAAAATGGCCCCGAAAGTTTGGAACCCGCAAAATGTTAAAAATAGTAAGTTATCAAAAAATGTTTTGAGTGAGTTGGAATAGGTAGGTGGCCACTGAGATCCTGTATTTGAGTATGTAGGTTTCCACACTTATTCATAATGTTAGAAAACAAATTCTAGATAAGATTGTGTATTAGGTTTTGAAAATCTTAAAATCAAAATAATGAAAAGAACTTTTACTCCTTTAAATACCTACCTTGACACCCTTTTCCACCATATGAGCTTCATTTGTCCCTCATGATGGGTGGAGTGTATATGGTGGAAAATACTCTTGAGTTAGGTATTTAAAGGAGAAAATGTGAGATCAACAAGTCTTTTCATTATTTTGATTCTAAGCTTTTCAAAAACTAATAGATGGTTCTATCATTATGACTAAGTGTGGAAACCTACATTACATCTAACTGTGGAAACCTACATACTCATATTTTGAACCTCTATGGAGAGGAATGTCTCAAAGAGAATCGAATCTTTGAAAAGCTTAGAATCAAAATAATAAAAAGAGTTGTTGATCTCACATTTTCTCCTTTAAATACAATATCGACCTCAACACTCGTTTCCACCATATAAGCTTCATTTTTTCATGATGATGTGTGGAGTGTCCACTAACGTTTCAAAAACTAATACACAATTCTATCCAGAAAATTTGTTCTAATGTTATGACTAACTATGAAAACCTACATACTCAAATTATTAAAGATAAAATTTATATAATTAATTTCTAAACTGTATAAATTATTATAAATTATTGACATGTACTTTTAAATTATGAAAAAAAAATAAAAATTTAAGTATTCACATGTCTTTTTAAAATTATGGAAAAAAATTAATAATTTTATCCATTAAATTTGATGAAGTGAAAGTTGAAATAATATAAGATTGAGAGTTACAAGTATCTTATTTATTTACTTGATAATAAAATTTATTTGAATTTTAAAAAATATAAATATTTTTCAAAATAAAACTTAAAAAATTACTTCACTAATACAAATTATCAATAATTATAAATTATTTAATATATATATATATATATATATATATATATATATATATATATATATATATATATATATATATATATATTTATTCAAATGGATGAGATTGATTAATTAAAATGTGTATATATTACACTCAATATTATTAAAATAATACAAAACAAAACATAATCAATAAAATAAAATAACTTTTAAGATTGGTTGAATAAAATGTGTATACATTAGATTCAATATAATTAAAATAATATAAAACATAAATTATCCAAAAACCGCTCAAAGTTAAATGGTCGAAAAAATAATATATAATTAGAATCACATATGTAACCAAATGTTGGTTCAAAGTTAAATGGTCGAAAAAATAATATATAATTAGAATCACATATGTAACCAAATGTTGGTTCAAAGTTAAATGGTCTCTAAAAGAAAAACTATAATACATAATTATAATTTAGAATCACTTATGTAACCAAATGTTGGTTCAAAATTAAATATAACTATAATATAATACATAATTATAATTTAGAATCACTCATGTAACCAAATGTTGGTTCAAAGTTAAATGTAACTATAATATAATACATAATTATAATTTAAATGTAACCTTATAATTTAGAATCATTTATGTAACCAAATGTTGGTTCAAAGTTAAATGTAACTAAATGTTGATTTTATTTTTAAGAGGAAGAAAAAAAATATAAGCAAAGGAATAATTATAATAATAATAATAATAATAATCTATTTTTAAGGTCACAGCCAAACCAACACACCAAATTGGTGTATGAGACCCCCTTGTTTGTGGGACAAGGGACCCCCCTCCGTCCAACGATTTGACTGGTAAAGTAATATAAGGACACAATAATATAATAAAATATATTGTAGACGCCTAGGAGAAGAGGATGTTTCACTATCAGAGAAAGGTTTAGTCCAAATGGATTTAATTACCTCCATTGCATAGGCAAGGTGTTCAAATTAGTTTTTCATGATTCTCTGCGGGAGCAAGAGATGTATCTAGGGCATTCGCCCTAGACCCTAGATTCCCTTTATTGAGATAGGGTTGCATTCTTTTCAAAGTTAGTCACTTCAATCCTCAAATGGGGTGGTTGGTCGTAGGCTATAGTTGTATGTAAAGGTTGGGAGGGATAGTTCTATGTAAAGGCTGGGAGGGGTGGCAATGAACACGGGTTTCATTGATCTTGTTCATATGTCAATGAAGGAGATGGTCAGTACAATAGTGTTTATGCCTTAGTGTGTTATCGGGAGGTGGCGTCGATTGAATACAAATGGATTTCATTATAGATCATGCAAATCCAGACTCAGGACATGAGCATGGGTGGAATCTCTTGATAGAGTGGCTCTCATATGGCAATAATGGTATGTACTCTAGCGCATTGGTTAAAAAGTAGAAAATTTTTCATGAATCGATGGGCGGTCACAGAATTTAAACCAGAGGGCTTTCTCGAGCTGCTCAGTTCTTTTGGGAATGTTGTTATATCAATCTCTTTGGTTGGGCCTGCAATGGAAACCTTGGTGGACTCTTTATTAGTTGATACAAGATAGACTCTTTCTAGATCCTTTCTTGCAACTTTCACTTCTTAGAGTCTTGGGTATGGTTTTTCCTCGGTCTATGTTGTTTTTTAGTTTGGGAGGACTGATACTGTGACTCTCGTGGTCTAGTATGTTTCCTTCAGAGGAAGTTATGGGATTTGGGTGCATGCTCTCTCTCTCTCTCTCTCTCTCTCTTCGAATATGCATAACACTTTTCTCGGCTTGATAAGCAAGGATTTTCTCCTTGCATTGGCTCTCTCTTGATCCCTATTGGTGCTATGGTTCTACTATTTTACCCTCCCTCGAGTGATCCTTGTGTCCACATGAAAGAAAAGGGTGGTGTTCCTCACATGCAAGGGGCCAAGAAGAAGGAAGATTATGAGTTGCCTCCCCACCAATGTACTACTAGATGTTCTTAGGTTACAGACGTTGAAAGGATTGTTGACCAAGCTAAGAGACTTCATCACTCAACCACTCCACCGAAGCTGCAAGGGAAAATGAACGTGTTAGTGGGTGAGGCTATGCAACTAAGATCCCAAACCTCCAGTGGACAAATCAAACAAGAGTTTTAGGAATGGATAGTGGATATCGACAGATCTATCCCTGAAGGATGCACAGACTAAGAAGTACAAGTAGGAGGAGACTCTAGATCATATTTGAAGGATGGAAGAAAAATTCAATTTTCTTTGAAGGGTATCCTTCGGAATTAGCTTCAAGGTTACAAATTGGGGAGAGGATGATCCAAAAAGGATCCATAGAATACTAAGAATAACTCAGAACTCCCAGAAGCAACTCAGGACGCTCAGAATGGCCTCAGTAGACAAAGAAAGGGAAAAATTCAAAGTTCTTAAAACTCAATGAAAATTACAGCATCACGAAGAGCGCGTCGCAAGCTTTCCAACGGTGAAAACAGAGTTATGGATCGAAAGATATTCATGATCAAAGTTTGGTCAACCTAGCCCAATCAACAGGGGGATGAGTTAGCATCCATACTGCTGACGTCAAAATCAGAACAGATGACATCAACATACATGGTATGTGAAGGAGGTGACACATGTCATGATGATGTTAGCATGGTGATGTAGCAACACTAGAGGCTGCAACGTGTCACCCATATTTGGCATTTCTGGGCCATTCTGTGGACCAATAAGATTTCACCACGTGGCAGTCTATACATTATGTACAGTGACGTGGCACTGACATGGCATGGTGATGTGGAAGGATGAGTTGGCATTTGAAGTGGCATCTATACAGTGACATGGCGTTGACATGGAAGTCTAACGGTGTAGTAGTTGACGTGGTCCAATAGGTGGTTGCCACATGGTAGTGGGAAAATTCCCAATGACAATCCATGATTCAACTTTCTAAAAAAATAGGATTTGGTGGATCCGCCAAATCTAGCGGGACCTCACCGAATCTGGGCACCAACCAATGGATAGAACCATCACCAAACTAGCGGAGAAACACATATCCAAATATATATATAAGTTACAACAGTCAAGCCAAAAGGGGAGGCCCACAGGCTTCACCCCGGGACCTCCCCCCTTATTAATGCCTTAACATATGCACCATAACCAACGGGCCAACGACCCAATGTTGTAAACAACGCCTCGTTAATTACTTAAAAGGTACATCCGTCGAAAGCTCAGGAGGGAGATGTGCATGTGGTACGATTGGGCATGTAGTTTGAGATAAAGTACGTCATCATTTATTGCAGGTTGTAGGGCACGTAAACCAAGACAAAATTCTTCTTGGGCCTATGAGTGCCAGAGTCGGATCGAGGCGTGGAGACAGTAATTTTTGAGTAATTCGACGTCACGAATTCAGTGGTGTTGTCTGTTTTCTGATCTGAGTAATATGTCTGCAGCTTGATTTTAGAATGAGGTATACTTATGTATTTTGCCAAATTCTTTTGATAAGTTAATGAAAAAGCCTACCCATTTGAGAGCAGGACACAGAGACTTAGTCCACTAGGGACTAACTTTGTTATCAAGTTTTTGTGTTCATATTTGATGCTTATTTCTCTTCATTATTGAGTTTTTCCATCTTTAATGGTGCACTTTAATTTATGCTCATTTAATGCAATTCTTTATAAGTCACTCAATGAAAAGATCTTGGATAATGTTGATATTAGAGCTATCATCTTTGAATTGAATTGTTGAGTGTGAATGTTTACTAGGGCCAAGCATAAGCAGGGTGAAGGAACTCTTAAGACTTTCAATCCCGAAGTTGGTTGTGCATCCCGAAGGAAGAAAATGGCAGAAGAAGACAAGCATGATGAACATGAGAAAAACTTTCATATGGTCTTTTATCGCATGTTAGAAATGGTCGAATGAATGTATGGAGACTATGAGAAGAGGATGAAGAATAAAGGGAAGAAAAAGGAATCACATGCTAATGATGATTCTTCGGTAAACCAAGGGGTTGGAGGAGACCCTCCTGAGCCTCCATATTGACCATCAATTTCTAGTTCATCTTCCTCTGAGCATTCTCATCATTCTAGCCATAAAGCCTCTTTTAAGAAAACATTATTAAATCTTGATGTAAAATTTGCTTTACCTATGTTTAATGGAGATGCTAATCCTAAAAATCTAGATAATTGGATCCAATAGGTTGAAGTATATTGTTGTGTTCAACATATTGATGAAGAGGAAGTTAAAGTGCAACTGGCTTCTCTTCGATTGGAAGGCACCGCTCTTGTATGGTGGGAGAGAAAACTTCAGGACATAAGTAAGTGTGGTAATCTTCTTTCCTCATGGTCAGAATTTAAATCGGCAATAAGGAAGAAATTTTATCCATTGGATTATTTACATAAAGAAATGATGGAATGGAAAACTTTAAGGCAAAGTAAAGGTCAAATTGTACAAAGTTTCACAGAAGAATTTAGGAAGAAAGTTCTTTCATTAAACATTCCTTTGGATTCTTATGAAACTTTAATGAAGTATATTGGCACACTTCACAGTTATATTCATCATACTTTTCTCTTGTTTAACCCCACCAGTCTTGACGAAGTTTGTGTGCAAGCCATTCACCTTGAGAACAGGGGAAAGCATGTTCAAGAAGATCCCACAAAGAAACCTTCCAATCTCCGACATAAACCTTTTAATAATTTTAAAAGGAAGGACAAGAATAATGCCACAGTGACGAGAGAAGGAGGAAAGCCATCTTGCACTCATTGCAAGAAAAACAGTCATGATGATGAAGATTGTTGGAAACTCTATCCAGAGAAGAGATTGAAACAGTTTGGTGGAAAAGGGAAGACAAAAACCATTTCTACAGTGCAAAAAGATCTTGGTTTTGATTCAAGAGATGAAGGAAATATCACATTGATTGGAGTACAAGGTAAAGATTCCCTTCATACTAGTTCAAATTCCAATAATGAATCACATGATGATGAACGAAAGAAGAATGAATTATTTCACATAAGAGTTGTATCTAAACACACTAAGATAGATACATTATTTGATTTGGGTTCCCAAGTAAACTTAATATCTAAAGCACTTGTCAAAAAGATGGGTCTTGAAACAAAACCACATTCAAAGCCTTATCCTCTTGGTTGGGTATGTGGTAAAGAAAAACTTAATGTCACCAAACAATGTACGGTCAGATATGCTATTTCTTCAAAGTTGATTGATGAAGTGGATTTGGATGTTGTATCACTTCATATGTGTGGCATAGTGTTGGGAAGTCCTTATCTTTATGATAGAAAAGAATTCTTCTTTCGTCATGAGAACAAGTACCACCTTACTAAAGGGGGAGTTTAATATATTATTAGAGCTCACAACATGAGGGTAAACACAACACTTGTTAGTGTAGGACAAATGAAGAGACTCATAAACACTAATAAGAGATATGTAATCATGGTCGTAAGAGAGAAAGATGTCAGAACATCCGATGCTTTCCAAGGATGTGATCCTTCTCATAAGAAATAATTAATTGATATTTTTTCTAAGTATGATGATATTTTTCAGGAACCAGATGGATTACCTCCTAAGAGGGAAATCCAACATGAGATACAAATTGAGCGGGATTATCCTCTTCCTAATGTGGGCATGTACAGGATTTCATTTGTGGAGATGACAAAGATCAAGAAGCAAGTACATGGCTTATTGGATCAAGGGGTCATCAGTCCCAATTCATCTCCTTTTGGTTCTCCGATTGTGATGATGCCAAAGAAATATGGAACATGGCGAATGTGTGTCGATTATCGGGCCTTAAATAAAATCATAGTGAAAAATCGATGCCCTCTTGCTCATATAGATGATTTACTTGATCAATTAAAGAATGTTGTTTATTTCACTAAGTTGTATTTGCGCAATGGATACCATCAAATCAGGGTTGCAAAACAGGATGCATGGAAGACTGCCTTTAAAACCAAACATGGATTGTTTGAGTGGTTAGTTATGTCATTCGGGATTTGTAATGCTCTGATAACTTTCATGTGTGTGATGAATGATGTATTCAGGCCTTTCCTAGATGATTTTGTGATTGTATATTTAGATGACATTCTTAATTTTAGAGGGACTTGGGATGAACATGTGAGGCATGTAAAACAAGTATTGGATACTTTGCAAAGGGAAATGTTGTATGTAAAATTGTCTAAATGTAAATTTGGAAAGATTGCACTTGTATACTTAGGTCATATTGTAGGAGGAGGGCAATTAAAAATTTATCCTTCCAAGATTGATGTAATTGTAAATTGGCCTAAGCCAAAAAGTGTAACCGACATCCGGAGCTTCTTAGGTACAGTCCATTATTGGAGGAGGTTTATTTTGAACTTCTCCTTTATAGCATCTCCTTTGCATGCCTTAACCAATGTGAAGAACATTTTTCCGTGTGGAGGAAAGAAAAAAAAATCTTTCAACACTCTGAAGGAGAATATCAGTATCGCACCAGTATTAGCATTGTCGAATCTTCAACAACTTTTTGAGATCAAGACAGATGCTAGCGGATACACCATGGGTGACGTATTGATGCAATATCGTAAGCCTATTTGTTACCACTCTGAAAATTTTAACCAAGTTGTTTTTAACTATCCTACATATGATAAAGAGTTGTATGCATTAGTTCAAAGCGTAAAGAAATGGAAGCACTACTTGTTAGGGAAGGAAACAATCATACATACAGATCACCAACCCTTATAGTATCTCCAAGCACAAACCAAACTGCAAAAATCTTGACACTACAGATGGATGGGTTTTCTACGACAATTTCATTTGGTAATCAAGTACAAAAAGGGTACAAGTAACAAGGCCATTGATATTCTTTCTAGACCCCCTATTGTTGCTTCTATTATTTTGAAGAATACTTCTTTATCTCATGATAGCTATGTGGAACAATATTCTATTGATGAATATTTTAAAGGATTATATGAGAAGATAACCCATGGTGCATAGGTAGAGAACTATTGTCTGCAAGGAAAACCACTCTACCATCTTGGAAACCTATGTATTACTACAAGTGAATGAGTCCATGTAATATGAGAAGCTCACACTTCTCTTGTGTCTGGCCATTTTGGGGTAGGAAAAACTGTGGTTCATTTGCAGAGGTTTTATTACTAGCCTCAAATGAAAGCAATTGTAACTAAATATGTAAAGGGGTGTGTGATGTGTTCTAATTGTAATCCCACTAATAGAAAATTGGGGCTATACTCACCACTTCATGTTCCATCCCATCCATGGGAAAGTATATCCATGTATTTTGTAGGGGGTTTACCAATGTCAAAGAGGGGTCATGACTATTTGTATGTTGTAGTGGATAGGTTCAACAAGATGTGTATCTTAATTCCATGTAAAAAATATATCACTGCTACACAAACTGCTAATCTTTGTTTTCATTATGTTTGGGTTCACTTTGGGTTACCCACATCCATTATCTCAGATCGAGATACTCGATTCCTTGGGGATTTTTGGACAAGCTTGTGGAGAATGATGGACACCAAATTGAAGAGGAGCACGACTTTCCATCCACAGACTGACGAACAGACAGAGATGGTAGACCAAACAATGGTACTTTTTCTCAGAGGATACTACAACAAGCATCACAAGTTATGGGATGAACAAATACCCTATGTACAACATACTTATAACCAAGCCTTACTTTCCTCCATTCAGAGTTCACCTTTTGAGACATGTTTTGGGTACCTATCTAAAGTTCCTTTGGACTTGATGTATGGGATATATGTTGATGCAAATGAATAAAGAACAGAGGACAGAGCCTGAAAATTCATCCAAAGGATCCAAAAGGTGCACCAAGCAGTCAGGGAATAGTTGGAGAAAAGTCAAGCACGATATAAATCTTGGAATGAGAACCACAGGGTTGATCATCAGTTCCAGGTTGGAGACCGGGTATGGCTTCACATCAACAAGAAGATATTGAAGGGTGAAGGCAAGAAACTCAAGCCCATTCATTATGGACCCTTCACTATCTTGGAGAAAAGTGGTACCAATTCTTTTCGTCTGGATCTTCCACCTTATATGCAAATTTACTCAGTTGTAAATGTAAAGAACTTGAAACTTTTTTAGCCTCCCATGATCATGGATCAGGATGAGGAAGTTTCAATACCTTCAGTTGATGAGTTTTCTCCTGAGTACTTGGATGAGTTAAAAGAAGATATCATCTTGGATAGAAGGACGAGGACTTCATGCAGGGGTTATGTTGATTATATTCTATTAGGCTTAAAGGGAACACATCCAAGCAAGACAAAGTGGATTGAGAAGGACAAGGTGAGGGAAATCTTCCCTCACTTATCTGTTGATTGATGAAAGATTTTGGTGGTCCAAAAAACTCTCAGTTGGAAGGCGTGATCCAAGAAGGATCCAGAGAAGACTAAAAAAACTCAGAATTCACAGAAGCAACTCAGGACACTCAGAATGGCCTCAGTAGATAGAGAATGGGAAAAAATTTAAAGTTCTCAAAACTCAGTGAAAATGACATCATCGAGAAGAGTGTGTCACAATATTTCCAACAGTGCAAACGACTCTTAAAACAAAGTTATGAATCGAAATATATTCACAATCAAAGTTTGGTCAACCTAGCCTAGTCAGTAGGGAGATGAGTCAACATACGTACTGTTGACATTAGAATTAGTACGGATGACATCATCATTCGTACAACATATGTGGCATGAGAAGGAGGTGACACTTGTCATACTAACGTCAACATGATTTCAACATGGTGACATGGCAACACTAGAGGCTACCACGTGTCACCCATATTTGGAATTTTTGGTCCATTTTGTGGACCAGTAAGATTTCACCATGTGGTAGTCCATACAATGATGTGGCACTGACATGACATGGTGACTTGACAGGATGAGTTGGCAAATGAAGTGGCATTCGTATAGTGACGTGGCACTGGCATGGCAGGCTGACAGTGTAGTGGTTGACGCGGTCCAATAGGTAGTTTCCATGTGGTCCAATAGGTGGCTTCCACATTGCAGTGGGAAAATGCCCAATGACAACCCGTGATCGAACTTTTGAAAAAAAATAGGATTTTGTGGGTCTGCCAAATCTGGCGGGACCTCGCCAAATCTAGGCACTAACCAACAGATAGAACCATCTCCAAACTAGCGGAGCATCACATATCCAAATATATATAAGTTACAATAGTCAATCCAAAAGGGGAGGCCCGCGAGCTTGACCCTGGGACCTCCCACCTTATTAACGCCTTAACATATGCACAATAACCAATGGGCCAACGACCCAACGTTGTAAACAACACCCTGTTAATTACTTAAAAGGTACATTCGCCTAGAGATCAGGAGGAAGGTGTGTGTGTGGTATGGTTAGGCATGCAGTTCAAGACAGAGTACGTCAGAATTTATTGCACACTGGAGGGCACGAAAACTGATACAAAATTATTTTTGGGCCTGGGAGTGCCAAAGTCGGATCGAGGCATGGAGAAAGTCATTTTTGGGTAATTTGACGCCATGAATTCAGTGGTATTGTTTGTTTTCTTATCTGAGCAATACTTCTGCAGCTTGGTTTTAGAATGAGGTATACTTATGTATTTTGCCAAATTCTTTTGCAGAATTAATGAAAAATCCTACCCATTTGAGAGCAAGACCCAGAGACGTATTCCACCAGGGATGAACTCCGTTATCAAGTTTTTGTGTTCAGATTTGATGCTTATGTTTCTTCATTATTGAGATTTTCCTTCTTTAATGGTGCACTTTAATTTATTCTCATTTAATGTAATTCTTTATAAGTCACTCAATGAAAAGATCCTAGATTAGAGGATGACGACAAGGAGTATGTTGAGGTCATTGGATCGGAGGGATCCCGGAGCACCAATTTGAATCCAATTTTACTCAAATATGACATGGAAAGAGACACCAAAGGCAAGGCTAAGCTAATTGATAGCTACCATGCCAACCCAATCTATTTTGTCCTTAGTTAATCATCTATTGTGGACTCCTTTATGGTTGTTTTTTGGTTAGCATTGTTTTCATATTAGTTGATATGTATATGTTATACAAAACTTTTAGTTATGAACATAATGTAGGCACTAAGAAGTTGAACTATGATGAACATGGCTATATATATCTTTTTGTATAATATTAATATATAAGTACCTTGGCTTTAAAAAACATATTGCAATTTATATATTTTTAAATAAAATTATGATTTATTTAAATGTTATTGTTGACTCTTAAAAGCGCAACGATGAATACTATGCTCACAAATGATTTCCAAGCTCTATTATGTATTTATATTAATAATAAACTAGTAGGTGGGACCCCCTTGTAGACTTATGACACTATGGTGGATATACTGCGTTTCTCTTTTGTTTTCCTATGTAATCGTGCCAACACAGTCATCTACAATTTACTTGTTTCAAATCATGATTTAAAAGTGTTGTGGTAACATATGGTGGTTGCATATTTAAACACGACATTAAATGGATATGATGATCTATGACAGAAAATGATAAGACTACCCTATGGATGAAAGAATTATAATCCAGTTTTGGTTTTGATATTGCATTAAACATGGCACTAAATGGTTTAATGATCTTGATAGAGGATAATAATGGAGTTATTTTGAATAAAAGAACTATACTTGGGTTCTAATGTTATATTATCATGCAAAGGATGGGTGCTCTTGACCCTTGTTATTATGGTTATGCATCTTGTTTGAATTTCATATATGGTTGCACATGGGGTTATGTTCCTAGCACATTATTATTTTAAATAAGTTGGACATTGCAAGGGGTGGCACACTATGAAAATGTGATATGGCAATGGAGATTTGGTTGATTAATTGTTTAGTGCTATGGTGAATCGACTTGGCACGTACGTTGAATTGAATGAGTTTGGAAGGGATAAGCGGCATGCATTTACTGCACATCACTCAAATTCCCCTCGAGCCCATCACCCTAGTCATTCTTGCATTTTGGTTTTGGCTCTAGTGGTTGTTGTTGTTCCGCTTTGTTCAACCATGAAGGAAATATACAGTCTTTTTTTTCCTTGCGCGAGATTTTTTCCAGGTATGGGTTTCTTACTCTTCCATCCATGATGGTTACTCTGCCCTCTGAATCAACTTTTGGCTCAGGATTTCTCGTGGTCTTTGTTTTTTTCTTAAGTTGTTATGAGATATTTGAACTATGTGTTGGTGTTGTGTCTGTGGTTTCTTATGGTGATTATTATGGACTATTGTCACTTTAAAAAATAAATGGTTATGCTCTCCTTACTGTGTGTAATGTTTGCATGGGTTTATTGATAAAATTGGCAGTGAAGCCTGCTCAGTCATAGATTGGGTTTTGAGTCTGGAACCTATGTTGAAATTGAGTATCATGGCTTGCCAAAGCTCTGAGCTTTGCGCGTATCCCGCTTATGGATTGTCATAACACGTCTCTTTGTGTTTAATTTTCCCACTCCATGCTCATCTCTATGGCTAGTATTTTTGACCCTGTAGGTTGCAATGTGAACTGATGAGATATTAAAGTAACTCGTGCCTTGTCTGGATAAAACTACTCATTGCTAAGTTGCTTTCTTATGCCCTTTGTTGAAGCAGTTTTTAAAGTTTTTATCTCTAAGACTAAAACTTTCCTTTTTCGGGTTTCGGATTTTCATAAAGCATAACCCTTGCTATCATTTCCAAAGTCCCGGTATCGAAATCCCGACAAGATTTATTCTTTAAATAATCAAAGGCAAAAAACCAAAAATGTTTTAGAAGTCCCAACCTGCATTCTGTAAATTTATTTTTAATCACGGTAATTTAAACCCTAAAGGAGTTGATTAACAATATTTAAACCTTTCGGGATTCGGGTCTACTCAAAACCATATGTTTTCCATACATATTGAATCACAAAATCCTGATCCCCGATTTCTCGAAATAATGGAAGTTAGTTTTTAATCCTGATTAATTAATTTACTAATACAAAAGTTAAGGCCTAACCTAATCTCATCGTGATTTCACAATTTTAGAAATCGGTGTTTAGCGATGACATACCTCATGTATCCACGATCCCCAAAACCCCGAAACACAAAGTATCGAACCATAATCAACATTTAAACTGAACTAACTCTGTTTTAAAAACACGATTAACGGTAATTAAACTTCTTAGGTATTTTCTTATTTCCGGTACCGTTGAATGAAATCTTTTGAATTTTGAATCTGGGATTGTCGAAATATGACCACATTAATAACGGATAACTGATGATTTATGTGACACTAATGTGTATCTCAGAAATATTCACTTCATTCAAGGTATTAAGTTCTTTTCAGTTGCGTCAGTACCTTCACCATTAAATGAGTTAAAAGAGAATTAAAGGTCTGTGTTTTACAACTTATCCTAGTTCATGCTATCAAGTGTAAGATGCATTCAGCTAAACTCATACACCTCTCTTCTATGAAATATTTTCATTCTGATACAAAATTCATGGCACCAAAGAAAGCACCTAAGAAGAGTGAAGATACAAATGAGATTTGCAGTCCAGCGAAAGATATCATATCCGACACAACACCACATGTTATCGACTCGATCAAATCCTGGAGACAAATCTATGAAATTATGGACTATGAAATCAAAAATTCCCCAAATGATTCTGAGAGTCACCTTCGAGACATAGCCAAATTCGAGCTTCACAAGATTGCAGCATGCCCACGGCTCATGGCGTACAATGACATGATCAGTTGGGCTCTAGAGAAGTTTGATATTCCGACGAGAAGTATTCTAAATGATCATTCGGTGGTTATCGGATCATTCAAACCTGAACATATCCAAGTAATGTACAAACTCTCATCCAATCCTAAATATATTTACAATGCCGAGTTTATAGTTGAATTTCAAAGGAAGGAGTGTACTGAGGCAGACCTAACTTATCCCAATTTAATCAAATGATGGTGGAGATGTCCATCAAAATTTAGGGCCAACACTCATGGAAATTATGCCACCGCATCTTTGAATGAATACATGGTTTATGTAGCCATGATGTTGTGCAGACTCTTTGGAAAAAAGAATCCCTGTCATTTTCCCACAGTTTGGGTACCCTTTTTAGAGGAGGCATCAAAAGGATATAGTTTCAACTGGAGCAAGATTTTATCCGATAACTTGGCCAAAGAGGTTTCAAATTACAAAGCCGCAAAAGCCCAAGGTCAACCAGTGGCCTTTTACATGTCAGCATACATAATGGATGCCATTTTTTTTTGACTCCGTTCCCTCTGATGAATTGGAATTGGAACATAACCTGCCCCCAACCCATTCACGAGTATCATTCAGAGCTATGGGAAGAAAATGGAAAAAAATCATTTTACGAAATTTGTCATTTCGTAATAACACCAATCCATAAAATGATTTATGGTTGTGATCCTCCTCGCATCTCTGAGATAGTCTCAGAAAAACTCAGGGCAATAGTCGACTGGTTCATCGAAGAAAGTTTCTCCTACATCAGGGTTTATGGGTGCTCAACCCCTCCTCATGCACTTCCAAAATTTCTCCCAAATAGACTGGTATTGAGAGAGGTAGCACACCAAATAGTTAAAGGTGGCATTGGAATAGAGATAAAGGCGGCTCAAAAGAAATCCTCGCCAATATTCCCTGTGCATATCGGGAAATTTTCATTACTAAACTTGGGCCATTCCAAGGTGGAAGTAGAAGCGCTCAAAGAAATCAAAATGGTAAATATTGAGCACAAAAAGAATGACCCTTATCAACTAGTGAACAAACACTTGATACACTACGGTATGAAAGCTTATGAACACGAAAGGTCTGCTTATGATGATATGTTCAAATAGGTCAAAACATATGAGGAAGTATTAAATAGAGTACGGGCATTACCACCCGACTTACAGACTGGTTTTATGACTTTCCAAAGCCATAGACGAAGTTGTTTACCGAAGATATTGCAAGGTCAATACACGATTCCCCCTCCAGAGAAGGAAGGACCTCCCCGAAGTTTTGAATCAGATTCTTAAGATAAAGAAAATACAAAGGAAAGTTTGAAGGTGACTGAAATGCCTTCACTAAGAAAAGAAGTTCTACAAATTGAGAACTCAGAGTCAGGGAAAGGAAAGGAGTTGGAAACATCTCCAGAAGTCCCTAAGAATTTTCCCAGAAAAATAGGAGGAACGGTATCGAGGAATCTTGGAAGCCCTATTACTTCTTTGACCCCATTGCAGTCTACCTATGAAAACCCCCAAGAGGGAGCTCTATATGTTAGTGATCTCGAACCTATTTCTAGAGACGAAATTCCTTCATCCAATTACTTTTTTAGTAAAAAGAGAAGGGCTATCTTGAAATAAGAAATGCATCTAAGAGGAGACACGATGATAAAAAAGCATTAGATAATCGTAGATGGACAAAATCTTGAAGAAGGGGAATTCGCTACAGAAATAGCAGGCACAATGGGAGCCTTCGCATCAACAAATTTACACTCTGTAAGCAATTTGAGGATTAGGTTACAATAGAAAGACCAAATGATAGCCCAGCTACAAATTCAATTAAGGGAGACTAAAAGAAGTACCAGTTTGGAAATAAACAAAGGGCTAGAACGAGCCAGAACCAGTGACATACAAGAGATTTACTAAGAGCAAGCTTAAATGAAGCGAACATGAAGATACAGGCCAATCAAACACAGATCCTACATCAGGAAGAAATGAATAAACAATTACAGAACAGGATGATTTCAATCCAAAATCAAGTGGTAGAGATGGAAACTTTCCAAGCCGAGGCATTGGAAACACATGCCTCCTAGAAATAGAAAAAGAGCAACATGGATTGACCTCTAAGCTAGAAATTATTTAGACTTACTTTCAGGAGACAAGCAAATCCTTCGAAAGTATCCTCTTAAAGGAGAGGGAAGCAAAAGTAGCCAAAACCACTTTTCAAAAGGCAGTGACTCTTTCAGCAAAAGAGAAGATCGGAAAGACTCAAAAGTTATATGTTTCAGAGTATATCAAAGGGGATATAATACTCAAGGTTTGGGAGGCAAGCCTTGCCGAAAACAAGAGAATAACCAAAGAGGTTAACGATGATTGCCAAGCAATTTTCGATCTTCTAGATAAGGATTCGTTGAACATTGGAAGAGACAATTGTCCTGGGTTATTGGGAAAATCAACATTGGAAGCCATCAATTAAATTTCAAGGAGAATTTGGATGAAATTCAAATAGAAATCTCACAGATGAAGGTAATTGATGTTACACAGATTAACAAGTGGATGGTGAAGCCGAATTTAAAGTTACAAACTATTGAGTTTACAGGAAATATAGTTGACGACCGTCTACCAGGACTACAGAGAAAATTCTTCCTATTTGAGGCGAAAGATATTCCAGAGGCTCCTAGGGTGTTGGTGCAGCTGCTGGGAAAATGTATTGATTGTCTCAAAAAAGAAGAAGGAGTTTCATCAACAAAGAAGTAAAGTATTATTTTGAAAATTTCATCATCGAAATTAATCAAAGAAGATAAAGATAGAAATATAAACGGTTCAGTATTTCACATTCATGTAACCGTTAGTCTTCGGAAGTTAGTTAATCACCAACAAAAAAAAAACGGTTTGGTGATCATGTATAAATATAATTTCACAAGACTAAGAAAGGTATTTTGGTTTTTTGGGGAGTCAATTGTATGAGAAGTTTTCCGATTTATAGTGATATAGATAATGCAAAAGAGATTTTGAATTCTGTCAACTTGAAGTTATGTGTTCCTTTACTATGTTTTCAATATCTTTCAACATCTTTCTTTTCATGTCTTTCTAATGAATGATCAACTATAGTTTAACTCAAACTTCTATTGTAGTTTGAATTTATTTGATTATCTAATCATTTACAATTTTTCCTCTGTGATTGCTATCAGCAGTTTCAAGACCTGTAGGTCATTTGGATGGTTATATTTTATACTTCATTAGAAATCTTGTTTTTCTCTCCTTCTTCTGTTATGATATGAGATTCTTTCATGATTAAAGCCTCATATTTTTCAGTAGCGTTACTTTTGTTATTATTTTACTATTCACAAATTATTTCAAGTACAGGAAATGGCCTCTACTGTTATTGTGTTATTATTTTGAGTTCCAAAACTCCTTTTCTATTTCATCCCTCAAAACTGAAGCAACAAATCTTTAAACATTTTATAATTCAATAAAATTTTACTCCCCATGACTGTCCCAAATAATAGACAACCTAACATAGAACCTGGCCTTCAGGATCAAACTAGCATTGCTTTGAACTTATTTAATACTATCCTGCAAACAACAACTACCCGAGTCGAATTAGAACGCTCATGGGTAGTTATTGAGAGAGATATTAGCATCCAAGAACAATGGGAAGCTAGACAGAGATAGTTGAGAAGCCAACTCTGATTTACCCTTCACAATTGATTCTTACCCCTTAATTCTCTTTATCTTTTTGGATGCCTTGACGGTATACTTTAGAGCCTTAAAGTATAAACTCTGGAACAACATCTTTTTTGGCACCTTTTCCGAGGAATGAAGAAACAAAATTTTTCCCTGGGAAGAATGACATTGACACTTTCTTTCTTTGATAGTGAACAAAGATAGAAAAACCTTCTAAGGCTACCTTCATTTTTCACTTGGTGACTCCACGATAAGTAAACTAGCTTTTATCCGAAAGAACACCAAAAGGAACCCGGAAGACAAGCAGACCTCGCCAGTCTCTGATCCGGAAAAGATTTTAAAATCACGAAGAACCCTTAGACAAATAATTTCACCCATACATACTATTTGTCAGCCTAATTTTACACAGTTGAAAGTTAAGGAAACACTTGAGAGATCCATCTCGCTTCCCCCTTCAAACAATACATTCTCTTTTCCTGAAATATATACCCCAAACTTATGTGAGCCTTCTCCTCACACATTCCAAGCTTCAACCTCAAATCCATCAATGGCTACACACAGAGGCACAGGAGCTGGGGGCGGTGCCCCAGGAGGACCAGCAGGCGGCCAAGCACTGCTTCCTGGAATATTTGCCAAGGTAGATACCAGATATGCCCCCCTTGTCCTCCCAGCTCCCCTACACGACCTTCCCGAAAATTATATGAAAAGCCTTCCCAAATTTATAGGGGAAGGAGATTTAACCACTCAAGAACACATAAATTTCTTTGACCAATTTGTTGACATCCTTGGAATCGAACACGAAGATGTCTATTCTAGACTCCTCATTCAGACTTTTGAAGGACAGGTGAGGACCTGGTTCCGAGCCTTAGCAATAGGTTCTCTAAGATCTTAAGAAAAACTTGAAAATGCTTTTATCATACAATGGGGGGGAAGGAAAGACCACCTCTATTACCTAACTGAATTTGGATCCCTTAGAAAGAAAAGCTCAGAATTAGTTCTCGATTTCATGCAAAGGTTTAACAAGTTGTATAATAAAATCCAAGTCGAGGTCAAACCTTCTCAACCCACAACAAAGGTGACTTTTGCTAGAGCCTTTGATCCTGATTTCGCTCTATTATTGAGAGAAAGGAGATCAACAAATCTCATGAAAAATGCAAGATGATGCCCTATAAATCGAATCGAACATGATGGCATCAGGGAAATTAAAAGCAAAAATAGAAACCGGGAACAAAGAAAGTAGGAAATTCAAAGAACAAGGTGGATCCTCATGATCGGGGAAATCCTTGGGAGATAAAATAGACGAGATGGCTAAGGTAATTAGAGAACTGTCAAATAAGATCTCAAAAATGGAACTAGATAAATAAAAAAGGGATCATTTTCCTAGGAAGGATTCTAGAAGGAATCCTGATCCTCAGGCCTCACAAAAAACAATTAAGAATGAGGATCAAAAAATCCCAACCCCCTTCAAAAGTGAAAACTTCATTGGAGAGGAAGACCTAGAAGATTTTGAAGAGTTAGATGAGGATATAAATAATCTTGGTGACGATAGTAAATCACCCTATTTATCAAGACAAGGTTACAAAAAATCCTTAAATAAAGAAATTAGATCGGAAGACGATGTTAGCAACGGTACTTCTGAAGATTTGACCTATCAAGGTATCACAGATGATATTATATTCAAACTACACGAGAAATACAATTTAATACCTAGGAACAAGAGCCTTCCAACTGCCCCAACAAAAAAGATCTTGCCTAGGGGCAAAATTGATGAAGCGGCTCCAAAGGTTGATGAGAAACAGACTGCAAAAACCCACACCACTGACACACAACCTGTCAAGTCAAAGTCATTAGGAACACCCACCATGAAAACACAGGTCCCTATGAGTGAAACCAAATCTGCACCACAAAGAAAAGCTGAAAAGAAAGGAGTGGAGGCCCCAAACATAGAGAGCGACAAGGCCCTGGGAAATTTTAGTCTGGAAAATGAAATAAACAAAATCAAAATCCCTATCCCACTTGTTGAACTAGCTAAAAATCCCATATACAGAAAACAAATTGCCAATATGATTAGCTTTTCAGAAGACAAAAGCCAAGCTAATGTCATCAACTTAGAAGATGACAAGCCGAACATAGTTTTTGGTCCACATTTCACAGGTGCGAAAGACACTATTGCCCCCTTCTATATCATGTTAACCTTGTTCGACCACCTACTCCATAACTGCATGCTAGATTTTGGAGCATCCCACAATGTGATGCCTAAATCCATTATGGATAAATTAGGTCTTGAAATCACTGGGCCTTATGGAGATTTATATTCATTTGATTCAAGAAAAGTCAAATGCATAGGCATGATTAAAGACTTGGTGGTAAATCTAGCACAAATACCCGCAAAAAGAATTCTTATGGACGTAGTGGTCGCCGATATCCCTCTAAAATATGGTATGCTGTTATCTAGGTCATGGGGTGCCAAGCTTGGAGGATCTCTCCAGCTTGACATGACATATGCTACGATTCCAGTTTTTGGAGGACAGTACACACGTCTATACAGAGAAACTAGGTTGGCATTCATGGTAGGTGATCCGCATAACCCAAATAACCACCCTGTATATATTGTTGATAAAGATTTAGGTAATTGTATTTTATCCATTGATGATGATATTGAGGTAGGTATAGACGAAAGTTGTACAGAAGAAAAAACAGAAAAAAGATAAAATTAAAAAAAATGTATATAGCTCTGGTGTGTGGAAGATGTTTTTTGACAGTGCTTCATCCTACTTTGGAGCTGGAGCTGGGGAACTCCTTGTGGCTCTCGATAATCAATTTGTAATTCCCTTTTCCTATAGACTACAGTGGAATGAGGACCACACTAAGAATGTATACGAGTATGAAGCCTTAGTGTTAGGGTTAGAAGCTGCTAGGAGAATGAAAATAAAAAACCTCAAAGTCTTTGGTGATGCCGAGCTAATCGTAAAATAGGTAAACCGACAGTACCAAGACAAACATCCTAGGTTGAGGTCCTACAGGAATTGTGTCTGGGATGTGATCAACAATTTCTTCTCCTCTGTCAAGGTTCACTTCATTCCAAGAAATGAAAACCAATAGGTTGATGTGTTAGCCAAAGTAGCCTCAACATTCACACCTCCCACTGTGTTTAAACTAAAGTACCACATACAAATGAGGCACCGACCTTCTATACCAAATAACATACAACATTGGCAAGTCTTCGAGGATGATGAACAACTTCACAAATTTTTAGAATCAATAGATGCGTTTGCCGAAACGCACGTTGACCAAGAAAACCAAAATGATCCTATTTGGATCATGCAGGAAGGGGAAGATCCTCAAGAGTTCCACGATAAAATTGTGAATCACCAAATGCTCGTTCTTAAAAATAACCAGATCCCCAAGGGCCTGATTCCCTTGGAAAGATTACTCAATGAAGATCATATCCCTTTAAGATCCACTCTATAGCCTCAACTTGAAGAGGTTGAGGACTGTGACATAGGTACTAAAGAAAACCCTCGGTTGGTGAAACTATCCAAATATCTATCCCAAGAAACCAAAAGTAAATACGCAAAGTTTCTTAGAAAGTACAAGGACATTTTCGCTTGGTCATATGAAGAGCTGAGAACCTATGACACCACTGTGATTGAACATAAGATACCCCTGAAGCCTAGTGTCAAACCCTTTAGACAAAAACTCAGACAAATCAATCTTATTTTATTGTCCGTGGTCGAAAGGGAAGTCAAAAAGCTCCTGGATGCAAAAATAATCATACCATTGAGATACTCTGATTGGGTAGCAAACCTGGTCCCGGTTAGAAAGAAAAACGGGGAAATTAGACTGTGTGTTGATTTTAGAAATCTAAATAAGTCCTCCCTCAAAAAAAATTACCCCCTACCCAAAATGGATCACATTTTAGAAAAAGTAGTTGGGGCAAATAGGATGTTGATGATCGACGGGTTTTCCAGGTACAATCAAATTTCCATCAATGAACACGATAAAGAAAAAACAACCTTCACCACCCCATGGGGTACATTTATGTATGACAAGATGCCTTTTGGTTTAATGAATGCAGGTGCTACTTTTCAATGTGTTATGGATATCGCTTTCATTGGCGAAAGGGACAAATTTGTGGTTATCTATCTTGATGATCTAACCATTTTTTCTAAATCTGATGAAGATCATCTGATTCATCTCAAGCAGACGTTTGAGAAATGTCGCAGGTTTGGTTTGTCTTTAAACCCCAAAAAGTCTCACTTTGCTATGCAAGAAGGTAAACTCTTGGGCCATATTGTGTCTCGAGATGGAATTAAAATTGATCCTAAAAGAGTTGAAGCTATAGACAAAATAAATATCCCTAGGAATGTAAAAGAGATTCATTCATTCTTAGGAAAAATAAATTTTTTGAGGAGATTTATCCAAAACTTTGCTGAAATCGTGAAGTTGATCACAAATATGCTAAAGAAAAACAATGAAGTGAAATGGACAACAGAAGCCAAAGCATCATTTGCACGCATCAAGAAGGTTATAAGCAAGACACCCATACTGGCAAGCCCTAATTATCTAAAGGATTTTCTTATTTTCTCATTCGCCTCCGAACACACACTTGCCGCGGTACTCCTCCAGAAAAATGAAGAAGGTTTCGAGCAACTGATAGCCTTTTTTAGAAAAAGTCTTAGAGATGTTGAACTCAGATATGATATATTGGAAAAACAAGCACATGTTATGGTGAAGGCGCTAAAGGCTTTCAGAACCTACATGTTGCATTCCAAGGTAATTTCATACGTACCCACTAGCTCTATAAAATACATTTTGGTTCAGTCTGACAGTGATGGAAAAAGAGGACGATGGCTTGCCAAAATTCAAGAATTCGACCTGGAGATAAAACCAACGAGACTAGTAAAGGGACAAGGTTTGGCTATACTCTCAGCTGAATCAAATTTCAAAGCTCTCGGAATAAATGGCCTACAGGGAGGTGAAGAGTGTGTGGACATAAATGAGCTCGATGAACAAATAACTGAAATCAAAATCGAAGAGAAGTTTGCTTCATCAGATTGGTACAAAGACATAGTTTCCTACTTGTTGACCTTGAAGTACCCGAGTGACTTAGCCCCATCTAAAGAAAGAATGTTGAAGCTGCATGTGGTCAAGTACTGTATATCCGAAAGACAATTGTATTGGACGGACCCACTTGGCTTCATGTTGGTTTGTTTGGTTGAATTAGAAACAAAGAAGGTCATAAGACAATTTGACGAAGGAGTGTGTGGAGGACATCACGCCTAGAGGGCAATGGCTTATAAGATCCTGAGGGCAGGATATTATTGGCCCAAACTTTTCTCAGATGTCAATGCCAAGGTCTGAGCCTGCAACCCTTGCCAATTGTTCACAGGCAAGCATAAATTCACAGCGATGTCATTGGTTCTGGTCAAAACGGAAGCCCCTTTTCAGCAATGGGGATTAGATTTCATAGGCAAAATTAATCCTCATTCTAGCACTCAACATAAATGGATCCTGACTGCTACAGATTACCTCACCAAATGGGTGGAGGCTATTCCAACTAGAAGGGCTATGGATTCGGTGGTAATAGATTTCTTAGAAGAGAACATTTTGTCTAGATTCGATTGCCCCCGAGAGATAGTCACAGATAACGCACAAGCATTTAAATCTATGGCTATGGTCAGTTTTTGCCAAAAGTACAATATCGTGCTTGGTCATTCCACGACATATTACCCCTAGGGAAATGAGTTGTTCGAGTCTTCAAACAAGAGCATAATCAATATAATTAAGAAAGTGTTGAGCAAAAACAAGAAATCTTGGCATGTAAATTTAAAATATGCTTTGTGGGCAAATCGGATAGGCACAAAAAATTCTATCGGCACTTCTCCTTTTCAAATGGTGTACAAGACTGATGTAGTATTACCTATAAATCTAGTGCTTCCCGTAATGAAACTTTGGCAAGATGAGAAAGAAGAACCAAATCATGTCACAAGAAGAATAAATCAGTTGATTGAAGTCCAACAGCACAGGGCCGAAGTGGATGAAAGGTTGCAGAAATACCAGGATAACATGAAAGCCTTATTCGACTGTAAGGCCAAAGAAAGAGAATTTCTCCCCGGATATTTGGTTTTAAAATGGGATGCTAGGAAGGAAGACTCGACAAAACATGGTAAATTCGTTCACATCTGGTATGGACCGTTCAAGGTTACAACCCCTGAAGGAAAAAATTCATTTTTGTTAGAGAATTTAGACGATAAAATCCTCAAGGCCCCTGTCAACAGGCATTATTTAAAACACTATATGAAATAATTGGTTTCCAAAATTCCCACTATATATACCGGTTTGCGTTTTCTTTTTTTATTTCATAATTTTCTTTGGTAAGTCTACTTTCGTCAAAAATAAAATAGGTCAATGTTTTTCTAGAAGTAGGGATACGAAATTTTCAATACATTCAATTCTTTTAAATCCCTAATACTCTTCGTATTGTTCCCTTACAGGATCCCAGCTTGCAGCCCAAAAAAGCAAAAGGAGAAAACAGACGGCCATATATCGGAAGATAAATTTGCCGAAAACAGGTGATAGAAAAGATTTTTCGTTATTTCAAAAGAGAACAAAAATGGTAAGGCAAAGGTACGAATTCCAGAGAAGTCTATTTTTCAAACGAAGGTCTCTAAAGTGCGGTGATGGTCTCGTAAGTGTGATATGTCACTAAAAGAATGAGTTCTTACTCTGGGTCCTAAGAGTTTCACCTAGATAAAGATAAGAGGAAATTAAAATAAGAAGAGAGAGTAAAGCGTCTTCGAGAACGGGTTCCAAGAGTTGGGTTTAATCCATGACCCCTGTTTTTCAATTTCTAGGTCTTTATCCATTGCCCCTTTCTACCATCGGTTTTCCTTCTTAAAAAACCAAGAATCTTTCTGAGTTTCCCATAGAGGGATAAGAGATTACGTCTTAGCTTTGGAAGCTGGAAAATAGATCTTAAAAGGTAAGCCAGTCCTCATAACTCCTCACTCTCCGACTAAACAAAGTTATGCGTAGGCTGATCCTAACTCTCCTAGGTTTCTTAATAGTTTTCTAAGGATTGAGGCTTGCTCGAAGGAAGGCCCCTGGAAGTAATCTTTCCCATTTTCCCTGTGGGCTAAGGTGCTTTGAAAGTTAAGAGAAGGTCGGTCCAGGGTAATCAAAGCAAGTTGACAGACCTCCACTGCAAATTTTACACAAATATCATCCCTGGTATACTTGGTACAACTAATTTCCCCCACTTCGTGTTCAAAAAGTAAAATATAAGATATATGGTGAAAGGAAATTCATATTTGATTGCCCCCATCTAGTCCAAGAAGATGATGAAAGGAAACTCATAAATGATTACCCTCATCTTATCATTTAAATGCATAATTATGATTCGAAGTGGTGAAAGGAAATTCATTAAAAAGGGACAGATAACTTCACCAGGGTAACTAACAAGCTCACTGGCAGTGAAGCAATATCTGAGGTATCTATAAGGCTTTCATACATAAATTTCACTCTACCCTGGTTACCAGCCTTTTCGAAACCGGATCTGCATCCCAAGTTCAAACAGGGCTCCCCGACTAAAAGCATGAAATTTACTTCGTTTGATGCAAGACAAAAGCCGCAAGATCTGTTGAATTTCCTAGGATTGTTTTGATCATCTTAAAGCAGACATAAATTCAGTAGTGAGAAGGAGAAGATCATGAATGGGGCTGCAGCTGAGTTTACAACGCATGGGAGTTTTGAAAATCTTTCCAGAAGTAAATACAAAATATCTTTTTCCCTCTGTATCCCCTTCCTAAGCAAGTTCTACAGAAAGAAGCCTTTGACTCCATTTACCCAATAAAGGCACTAAGTCTACTCGTTCTCCTCATCCCACAAGGAAACGAGGTCCCCAATTGGAGCCTATGTTGAAACAGTTTTTAAAGTTTTTATCTCTAAGACTAAAACTTTCCTTTTTCGAGTTTCGGCTTTTCATAAAGCATAACCCTCGCTATCATTTCCAAAAGCCCGGTACCGAAATCCTGACAAGATTTATTCTTTAAATAATCAAAGGAAAAAAACCAAAAGTGTTTTAGAAGTCCCGACGCGCATTCTGTAAAGTTATTTTTAATCACAGTAATTTAAACCCTAAAGGAGTTGATTAACAATATTTAAACCTTTTGGGATTTGAGTCTACTCAAAACCATATGTTTTCCATACATATTGAATCACGAAATCCCTATCCTTGTGTTACCCATGATTTTGGTCAATCTTGATGGTGTATTGATGATGGTGTACTCAGGCTCCTCATAAGAACTTTCTCCTGAGAAAAGTGACATTCATCTCTTCCCATAAAACATATTTTTGAAGAGATTTCACAGGTTTCTAATATCCTAGGGTACGAGAATGACTCATTCTCGCAAGCTACTTTAAGCTAGGGTGCGAACTTCTCGCACTGTGCTACATAGCTAGGGTGCGAACTTGTTCTAAAGCTTGGAAAAAGATGAAGTCTTGATGGTTCTAGAAGGGAATCTTCTAGAAGAATGGGTTGGCATTCGAATGGTTATCTTTGTATTGGTTTACCTGATATTATTGGATCATTCTTATCCAAGTAACCATCTTATCCTCTCTTATATATTGATGGAATTCTCATGGAAAAGGTTAAGCAAGATTCATTGGAGAATTGGTGAAAGAATTGTGTGAAGGACCTAGCTTGAACAGGAGCTTGGAGACTCTAGCAAGTCTATCAAGAGGGATTTTATTTTCTTCATACAAGTATTGAGCAAGTGTGTGTGTGTTGGAGCTAAGAGCCACCAAAAGGAAGCTTGCGACATCAAGGCAATCAGGTTGTATCTTCTACTTTTGATTAATATGATACAACGACATGTCCCTTTCCCATAAAGTCATTCTTACTTTATTGTGTAATTCCTTGATCATACACATAAGTTGACGATTGAATATATTTTTCTATATTCACTTTGGTTGGTTTGAGTTGTCTTGGTCTTTACCTCAGAGAGCGTCGGAGAGAAGCGGGAGCAACAAAGACCCTAGGAAGCGATATAAAGGTATGTCCCTTGTTCCTTCCTACTAGTTAATTCAATGGTCATAACTTAGGGAAATAGTCATGTCCTGTCCTATTTTGTTCTAGATCCAGGTGGATCTAGGGATATATGTTAGTATCCGCACCTACCGATTAGTCTGATAACACCTTGATTTCCTGAAAGAATGGAAGTTAGTTTTTAATCCTGATTAATTAATTTACTAATACGAAAGTTAAGGCCTAACCTAATCTCATCGTGATTTCGCAATTTTGGGAATCGGGGTTTAGCGATGACATACCTCATGTATCCACGATCCCTGAAACCTTGAAACACGAAGTCTCGAACCATAATCAGCATTTAAATTGAACTAACTCTGTTTTAAAAACATGATTAACGGTAATTAAACTTCTTAAGTATTTTCTTATTTTCAGTACCGTTGAATGAAATCTTTCAAATTTTGAATCTGGGATTGCCGAAATACAGCCACATTAATAATAGATAGCCGATGATTTATATGACACTAATGCGTATCTCAGAAATATTCATTGCATTTAAGGTATTAAGTTCTTGTCAGTTGCGTCAGTACCTTCACCATTAAATGAGTTAAAAGAGAATTAAAGGTCTGTGTTTCACAACTTATCCTGGTTCATTCTATCAGGTGTAATATGCATTCAGCTAAACTCATACACCTCTCTTCTGTGACAGCTTTTCATTCTGATATGAAAGTCATGGCACCAAAGAAAGCACCTAAGAAGAGTGAAGATACAACTGAGATTTGCAGTCCAAAGGCAGATATCATATCCGACACAACACCACATGCTATCGACTCGATCAAATCCTGGAGACAAGTCTATGAAAATATGGACTATGAAATCAAAAATTCCCCAAATGATTCCGAGAGTCACCTTCAGGACATAGTCGAATCCGAGCTTCACAAGATTGCAGCATGCCCACGGCTTGTGGCATACAATGACATGATCAGTTGGGCTCTAGAGAAGGTTGATATTCTGACGAGAAGTATTCTAAATGATCATTCGATCGTTATCGGCTCATTCAGACCTGGACATATCCAAGTAATGTACAAACTCTCACCCAATCCTAAATATATTTACAATGCCAAGTTTATAGTTGAATTTCAAAGGAAGGAGTGTACTGAGGTAGACCTAACTTATCCCGATTTAATCAAAGGATGGTGGAGATGTCCATCAAAATTTAGGGCCTACACTCACAAAAATTATGCCACCGCATCTTTGAATGAATACATGGTTTATGTAGCCATGATGTTGTGCAAACTCTTTGGAAAAAAGAATCCCTGTCATTTTCCCGCAGATTGGGTACCCTTTTTAGAGGAGTCATCAGAAGGATATAGTTTCAACTGGAGCAAGATTTTATCCGATAACTTGGCCAAAGAGGTTTCAAATTACAAAGCTGCAAAATCCCAAGGTCAACCAGTGGCCTTTTACATGTCAGCATACATAATGGACACCGTTTGTTTTTTGATTCCATTCCATATGATGAATTGGAATTGGAACATAACTTTCCCCCAACCCATTCACGAGTATCATTCAGAGCTATGGGAAGAAAACGCAAAAAATTCATTTTACGAAATTTGTCATTTCGTAATAATACTAATGCATAAAATGCTTTATGGTTGTGATCCTCCTCGCATCTTTGAGATAGTCTCAGAAAACCTCAGGGAAATAACCGACTGGTTCATCGAAGAAATTTCCTCCTACATCAGGGTTTATGGATGCTCAGTTCCTCCTCATGCACTTCCAAAATTTCTCCCTGACAGACTGGTATTGAGAGAGGTAGCACACCAAATAGTGAAAGGCGACATCAGAATAGAGCTAAAGGTGGCCGACACTCACGAAAATTATGCCACGGCATCTTTGAATGAATACATGGTTTATGTAGCCATGATGTTGTGTAGACTCTTTGGCAAAAATAATCCCTGCCATTTTCCCGTAGATTGGGTACCCTTTTTAGAGGAGTCATCAGAAGGATATAGTTTCAAATGGAGCAATATTTTATTCGATAACTTGGCCAAAGAGGTTTCAAATTACAAAGCCGCAAAAGCCCAAGGTCAATCAATGGCCTTTTACATGTCGGCATACATAATGGACGTCATTTGGTTTTTGATTCCATTCCATCTGATGAATTGGAATTGGAACATAACCTACCCCCAACCCATTCACGATTATCATTCAGAGTTGTGGGAAGAAAATGCAAAAAATTCATTTTACAAAATTTGTCATTTCGTAATAATACCAATGCATAAAATTATTTATGGCTATGATCCTCCTCACATCTCTGAGATATTCTCATAAAACCTCAGGGAAATAGTCGACTGGTTCATTGAAGAAAGTTTCTCCTACATCAGTGTTTATGGGTGCTAAGTCCCTCCTCATGCACTTCCAAAATTTCTCCCAGACAGACTAGTATTGAGAGAGGTAGCACACCAAATAGTGAAGGCGACATCGGAATAGAGCTAAAGGTGGCTCAAAATAAATATTGGCCAATCTTCCCTGTGCATATCAGGAAATTTTCATTACTAAACTTGGTCCATTCCAAGGTGGAAGCAGAAGCGCTCGAAGAAATCAAAATGGTAAATATTGAGCACAAAAAGCATGACCCTTATCAACTAGTGAACAAACCCCTAATACACTGTGGTATGAAATCTTATGAACACGAAAGGTCCACTTATGATGATATGTTCAAAGAGGTCAAAAAATATGAGGAAGTATTAAATAGAGTATGGGAATTACCACCCGACTTACAGACCAGTTTTATGACTTTCCAAAGCCATAGGCGAAGTTGTTTACCAAAGATATTGCAAGGTCAATACACAATTCCCCCTCCAGAGAAGGAAGGACCTCCCCTAGGTTTTGAATCAGATTCACAGGATAAAGAAAATACAAAGGAAAGTTTGAAGGAGACTGAAATGCCTTCACTAAGAATAGAAGTTCTACAAATCGAGAACTCAAAGTCAGGGAAAGGAAAGGAGTTGGAAACATCTCCAGAAGTCCCTGAGATTTTCTCGAAAAAATAGGAGGAACGGTATCGACGAAGCTTGGAAGCACTATTACTTCTTTGACCCCATTGCAGTCTACCTATGGAAACCCCCAAGAGGGAGCTCTATATGTTAGTGATCTCGAACCTATTTCTAGAGACGAAATTCCTTCATTCAATTATTTTTTTCAGTAAAAAGAGAAGGGCTATCTTGAAATAGGAAATGCATATAAGAGGAGACATGATGATAAAAAAGCATAAGATCATCGTAGATGGACAAAATCTTGAAGAAGGGGAATTCACTACAGAAATAGCATGCACAATGGGAGCCTTCACATCAGCAAATTTACACTCTGTAAGCAATTTGTGGATTAGGTTACAACAGAAAGACCAAATGATAGCCCAGCTACAAAGTCAATTAAGGGATACTAAAAGAAGTATCAGTTTGGAAATAAACAAAGGGATAGAACGAGCCAGAACCAATGACATACAGGAGATTCAAATACTAAGAACAATATTAAATGAAGTGAACATGAAGATACAGGCCATTCAAACATAGGTCCTACATCAGGAAGAAATGAATAAACAATTACATAACAAGATGAGTTCAATCCAAAATCAATTGGTAGAGATGGAAACTTTGCAAGCCCATGCATTGGAAATACATGAAAAAATAGAAAAAGAGCAATAGGGATTGATCTCTAAGCTAGAAATTATTCAGACTTACTTTCAGGAGACAATTCCTTCGATAGTATCCTCTTAAAGGAGAGGGAAGCAAAAGTAGCCAGAACCACTTTTCAAAAGGTAGTGACTCTTTCAGCAAAAGAGAAGATCGGAAAGACTCAAAAGTTATATGTTTCAGAGTAGATCAAAGGGGATATAATACTCAAGGTTTGGGAGGCAATCCTTGCCAAAAACAGGAGAATAACCAAAGAGGTTAACGATGATTTCCAAGCAATTTTTGATCTTCTAGATAAGGCTTCGTTGAACATTGGAAGAGACAATTGTCCTGGGTTATTGGGACAAATCAACATTGGAAGCCATGAATTAAATTTCAAGGAGAATCTGGATGAAATTCAAATAAAAATCTCACAGATAAAGGTAATTGATGTTACACAGATTAACAGGTGGATGGTGAAGCCGAATTTAAAGTTACAAACTATTGAGTTTACAGAAAAGATAGTTGACGACCGTCTACCAGGACTACAAAGAAAATTCTTCCTATTTGAGGCGAAAGATATTCCAGAGGCTCCTAGGGTGTTGGTGCAGCTAGTGGGAAAATGTATTGATTGTCTCAAAAAAGAAGAAGGAGTTTCATCAACAAAGAAGTAAAGTATTATTTTGAAAATTTCATCATCGAAATTAATCAAAGAAGATAAAGATAGAAATATAAACAGTTCAGTATTTCACCTTCATGTAACCGTTAGTCTTCGGAAGTTAGTTAATCACCAATAGAAAAAAAAAGGTTTGGTGATCATATATAAATATAATTTCACAAGATTGAGAAAGGGATTTTGGTTTTTTGGAGAGTCAATTGTATTAGAAGTTTTCCGATTTACAGTGATATAGATAATGCAGAAGAGATTCTGAATTCTGTCAACTTGAAGCTATGTGTTCCTTTACTCTATTTTCAATATCTTTCAAAATCTTTCTTTTCATGTCTTTCTAATGAATGATCAGCTATAGTTTAACTCAAACTTCTATTGTAGTTTGAATTTATTTGATTATCTAATCATTTACAGTTTTTCCTCTGTGATTGCTATCAGCAGTTTCAAGACCTGTAGGTCATTTGGATGGTTATATTTTATACTTCATTAGAAATCTCGTTTTTCTCCTTCTTCTGTTATGATATGAGATTCTTTCACGATTAAAGCCTCATATTTTTCAGCAGCGTTACTTTTGTTATTATTTTACTATTCACAAATTATTTCAAGTACAGGAAACGTCCTCTATTGTTATTGTGTTATTATTTTGAGTTCCAAAACTCCTTTTCTATTTCAAAACTGAAGCAACAAATCTTTAAACAATTTATAATTCAATAAAATTTTACTCCCCATGACTGTCCCAAATAATAGACAACCTAACATAGAACCTGGCCTTCAGGATCAAACTAGCATTGCTTTGAACTTATTTAATACTATCCTACAAACAACAACTACCCAGGTCGAATTAGAATGCTCATGGGCAGTTATCGAGAGAGATATCAACATCCAAGAACAATGGGAAGCTAGACAGAGATAGTTGAGAAACCAACGTTTATTTACCCTTCGCAATTGATTCTTACCCCTTAATTCTCTTTATCTTTTCGGATGCCTTGACAGTATACTTTAGAGCCTTAAAGTATAAACTCAAGAACAACACCCTCACTAACACAATTGCCTGGAAAGAATTGCACAGTATGTGTTTAATATCACCTAGAAGTTGATAGAAGCATTATGATGTTTTTTGGTCAGGCACGGGTTTATGCTTGGATGCTCATATTCCAATGTTGATTAAGAGATTGGCTTCATTGGGTTTCCTATTGGAATTGACAGTATATTGTTTTGGTAACCCTTACAGCCGAGAGCATGACTGTACATTATTGTTATGTGGTTAATAGTGAAAGGCATGAGCTATCTGCACTTTTCGAAGTCTTAAACATCTGGTTGAATCACCTGTTCTTACCCTCCACTTGTTGTTTTTAAACCCTAAATATTAGATTGATATTGTTTTACTCCAGTCAATGGTTGATGGAGCACTATTCGTGCTTGGTTACTTGGGCACAATTTGGTTGTGTTCCTCATTTGGAATTTATGGAATAAGCATGTACCTAATTGTTTATGTGAAGCATGAGATCAAAGTATTGCATGTTATTTGGTTCGAATGTTATGTTGATTGTCTTTAAAAGACACATGTGTGTGAATTGATTGGGGCCCGATAAAGGGTTATAACACCCAGTTTGATTGCATTGAACAGTGTTTAAATAATGGACATAAGTGGTGGTAAATATTATGCATGTACCTACAGACTTTAAACAATAAGTATTGGATATAAATGGTTGTAAGCACTGTGTGTATTCCTTTTGGTTTTAAAAGGGTTTAGCATTGGAGTTATGAATGGTTGAGGCTAAAAGGGTTATTGTAGTTTATCATATCGATTGCAATGTTGTTTGTTATGACTGTTATATAAAGTTTATATGGATACGAAGGCTACTGTAATTAAATATTTATGGGAATATAGATAATTGTTTGGAAGTCATCAAGCAATCTGTAAAGGAAGTACCAGTTTAAATTGTGGTTTTGAAAATTGAATATTGTTAAAACTTGAAGGTCAGAACATAGATATGTTTGATTGCATGTTTTGATTTATTTTCATTTGGACAGTGTCCATATTGTTTCCCTTTAATTCTACCACTTTTTCTCTCATTATATTCCCCTCATAATCCCAATTTCATTTATGACATCCCTATTCTGTGAAATAAATTAAAAAAAAAAAGTATGTGCAAAAGAGACAAAGAGTTAACAAAGAAATGATTGGTGACTGATATTTTGGTATTTTATTACACAGATAAGTTGTTTAGTTAATTGCTTAACATTATTTGTGTATTAATCCTCTATCATTATACCATTTTTTTCTATTTACACTCCCTCCATATGTCCCATGAACCCTATCACCCCCTGTTCACTTGGCGATTGTTAAATGGTTTGTTACGGATGGATTTGCATGTATCTCGTGTCAATTTCTGAGCCAAATTTTGATTCATGCAAGCAGGATGTCATGCATGGTTTATTAAGGGCTTAGTTACTGATGAAATACTGCTACAGGATGAGTTTCTTTGATAGGGGAAGCCATGGTAGAAATAATAGAGGCTGAAGAAATTGGAACAAAGGTCCTAGAAGACCTAGATTTTCCATTCATTTTGATGTTGATCCTCAAGAATTGAACTAGTTGTTCCAATTTGGGTTCTTTAACTGGATTGGTCATGGAATAGTACATGTTGGTTCTTAGTTGAATGGCTTCTCTCTACTACATGTTCCATAGACCCAGGGTTCATATCTATAAGGGTACCAACAAAGCCTAAAACTATCGACCCTTGTGGTAAACCAGAAGGCAACGCAACACAAAGAATGCACTGCATAGTCTCACCCGAGATAGATTTAAATGGGTGGTTGTAATAATCAGGTGTTTACAGCCTAGGATTGATTATGATATAGGGGATCTGCATTCTGAGCCATTAATTGTGATTTATATTACGCCCTACTGTTATTCTGTTTACTACTTTGAATTTGTGGCCTCTATTCTTAATAACTCAACAAAAATTACTCAGCAATATAATAAATCATTCATTCATTCATTTCACACAGCATCTAACTAATAAAGGTATGACAAAGATATGCATGCATTCATCACATTACACAAGTATTACCATGGTTCACCCCCTCCCGAGCTACGTCCACAAAGATTTGGCTCTTGGATCTCTTATTATGGCAATTCTGCAATTCTCGTGCCTCGTGCTTACAACTCTCACCAGATGGGTAAGATCTCTGTGAGGTGAACTAGATTGCACCAGGCTCCACAACCTACGATCTAATCCTTAGAACATACCTCCTCTCTTCCTCCTAGCTCAATTGCTTACCAAAATAGTTCTCTCATCAAAACATTACATAAAGATAATCGAACTCTACAAAGGTAGTGAACTGAACTTCTTCCAAACTCCAACGAACCTCTCTATGATACCTGCGTATCTATATTTATATCTATAGGGCTCTTCATCCATTTACACAAAAATATTACAAAAACCCTAACAAATATTGTCGTTAGGTCTTCCTTCTCTGCATGTGTGTGTTTGCTTCCTTCTAGATGTCGCCTCCTTCTTGCGTGCGCATGTGCTATGCTTCTTGCCAGTTGTCACTTTCCTCCTGCACGCTTTCTTTCCCACGATTTCTCTTCCAGCTATCATTCTTATTTGTGCACGCTTTCTTCCCCACTTTGGCCTGCTGCCAATAGGCCCCCAACATTAACATGTGACTCATCTCAAGTCATCTAATCTTTCTGAGCTTCCTCGATCTCTTCAATGATCATATGGAATTTTTCCTTTAGCTCCACTTCTTTTGTTAGTGCCTACACGGTCTTTTCCTTAATGGTCTCCACTACCTGAATGACCACTTCGTCACTCAGTAGTCCTATGCATTCTACATGATTTTGTGTCATCTATGTTCTATCTGCTTCTTCCTATGCGAGAACTTCTGCTACCCGTTCCTGTAATGGTTCTATTATGGCTTCTGTGTCTGCACAGTGATAAGTTATGCCTGCATCTTCTTCAACTCTTGTGTCCCCTTGACGCGTTCTGGGATTGGTATGGTATTTTTCCTCTGTTTGATTTCTTGGATTGTTGCATTGATTCTCTCCTCTTCCTTGTCCCAGCGTTGAACCTGTGGGTCCTCCTCCAGTCTTGTCCAAAGTTGTGTTGCTTTGTCGAGCAAGTCAGCTGTCATGCTATCCTGCTTCTCCATATCTTATATTTGTGGTGTTTTTGCCCGCCTCCTCTGCTCCTTTATTGCTGGTAGTTTTTTTGGTGTTATCTATTCTCGAATACCCCAATCTCCTTATGGTATCGAGCAATTGCCTATGCAATTTGGTCGATCTTTTCTGTGGCTGGGAGTTCATTTTATTGTGCAGTGTTTGGAAGTTTCCCAAAAATTTATCCCACTCTGCGTTCCAATTCATTCCTATGTTTCGTCTCCTCCCAAGTTTTGGATTTGGCCTACTCATACTCTTTTTCCAACACTTCCCATTGCTTTGTTGCTTTCTGTAGTTTGACTAAGTTTTTATGTGCCCGAGACTGCATCTCGTGGTTGATGCGAACCTGCAATTTGTGTAATGCCCTTGATGGCATATGTTTCAGGACCAATTGAATGTGTTCCAAATCCTTCATTTGTGTTTGTCCCACTATTTCATCCATTCATAGCATCATTGGTCTTATGTGGACCGTTGCGTTTGTGTGTGGCATGGGGAGGACTGGGTCTATTTCTTCGACCTCCACTCTTTCATTAGTTTGTGTTGTCAAAGGCTCTATGCCTCTACTGCTACTTTCTCTCTGGGCCTCTCTAAGTGTTCTAAGGAGTTGTCCTATTTCTTCCATCTCTTTTTGCAAACTATCCTTGTGATGTGTTGCGTGGTTGAAGTCTTCTACGAGACAATCCTGGACCATTCTCACGATCATTTATTCCTCATCCTCTGTGATCGTATAGTCCGGTGATGTTCGTTGCACCTTTGATTTCTTGCACACGCATGTGGCTTGTACAACCGGTCTCTAAGTTCCCCCTTGCTCTTGTGTAGTGGGGTTTGGGGTTGTCTCCTATGCTCCTGTAGCTTTTTTTGGTTGTTCATTGGTTTATTTCTGCCCCTTTTGGGTCCCTATCTGCTTTGACCCTTCATTTTCCTGAGTCAGATTGTTTTGGCTTGTCCTTGGTTTCCTAGGCACTAGGATTTGTGGACGTTGTGTTTCCGCCTGCACTACTTCTCCTTCTGCGGGTCCTTCCGGTACTTCTCAAGGAATGGATGGGATCCTCCATTCATCAGGCCATTCACTGATGACCATGTCTATATCACCTTCTTTGATGCAATAGCACATTGGTAGCCACTGATTATCTGGATCCTGTCTAGGTTGTATCCACATGGCTTGATGTGTAACCCAAAAGTTAGCGATAGTCCCATATCACACGACAACTTCCGGTGTTATTCTCCATGACCGGCTCATAGATTCCTGCATGTACCATAGGTATGATTCAAAGATGATTCCATTGTCCCTCTTCTGTCTGTCATGTGGCCCTGATCTCAGAACTCGATATCTCGCTCTCGCTGGCTGTGGTCTCATAGAAAAAACTACATACTTTGGTTCTCGCCATCCTGTGAAGGCTATGAGGGTGAGCAGCCATGAGTAATGAAACTACATCCTGAGTTCTTGCGTGTCCTTGCAATCCACTTGGAAAAAGTTTAGCAGATAAGGTGCCGAGATCATGAAGGTGCCTTCTACACATTGAACTACAATTGCAATGACTTCTATTGGTACTTCATCTTTGTGGCATTTTCTTAGCAACTTATAGACTAAGATATTTTCACCTAGTTGTGTTGTTGCATTGTTGATCTGTTTGATTATAATGCCTCTTATCCCCCTAGAGGTGTCATATTTCTTCTTCATTTCCTCTTATAGAACCTTTTCCTTGGATTTATCGTCCAGAATCAGCGCAGGATCCATACCCCGACTAGGTAGTCCTTTTATCTGCGCAATAAGCTCAACTGTTATGGGAACGGGTTTGTCCAGCCAGATATCCCTTCCATGGGTAACTGCTAATAGCTGCTTGACACATGTTGTCACGTACTGGCCTTTGCCAAAGTGTGGGAGTTTCAGCAATCCTAAAATGCCTATTTAGTCCAGTCCAACTGCCCACTGGTGTGGTTGGCTGATCATTTCCCCAAGTTGGTTGACCACTATGTTCTGCATAAAAACCCTTGACGCAAGTTCTAGGTACTTGGTGTCGTCTGAGATGTCATGGTCGGAATATTTGAGCTTCCCAACGTGACCCAGTAGCTATCGCTCTACCTGTACTCCCTCTGGTATGCGTGATAGAACGATTTCTTCTGTCGATTTCTTGTGAGGTGAGCTCGGTATCAGAACTTTATCTTCCTGCTATGGTGGTTGGTATGAAGTTCCAACGATTCGTGGTTGTTGCATTGTAATCCATTCTGGCCAAGCCGAGGTGGTTCCCGTGGTTTCTTCTATTGGTTGACCTGGGTTGGGTACCTGCACCTCATATGGTTTCCCTTCTAATCCTGGATTCTGTGTTGTGTTGTTACCCTCCATGACTGGTTTAGTGCTTTATGGTTGTACTTCCTGTTGGGGTTCCGCTTCCTCATTCTAAGGTTCCTGCACCTCTACTTGTGTGTCCTATTCCATGGCCTCTACTTGTGGCTGTTGAATCTCCTCCAGTATCGGTGTAGAGTTCACTGGTGGTATCTCTGGGGATGGGATATCATTGATATCAATGATCTCTGATTGTTGCTGCTCGTTTTCTTCCAATGGTCCTCGTGACCTAGTTTTAACTTTGATCGGTTTGGCGATCTGACCTAGTTCGACGAACTTTGGTGGTGCCATAGCGGTGAGTGTGGAACTTTTGTTGACTTTAGAAGATTGTGGTGAGCTCTATGGTCTCGCTCTATTCGTTCGACTGTTGTTGTTGTCTCTCTGTTCTCCTTTCGTGAATAGACAAGTTGTTTTCGTGCTCACATGTTGTATGGGATTGTCATGAATCTTATCATGGACACTTCCTCCATGATGCAATTAATTCACCATAACTACGGGTTCAATGCATCTGTGGTAGTTTCATACTTTCCATTACGTCTCTCTTGTCATTTCCAGTTGGCATGTTTAATGTGACGTTCCATCAGTCCTTGTCGTGCTTTAATTTCTCTTAGTTTTGTCCTATCATCCTACTTTTATCGACTTTTTATTTCCCGCTTGTTTGTCTTAGGCATGTAACCATTGCTCTTTCCTTTACTGAATTTGTGTTTCGAGTGTCCTGTGGATTTTTTGTGGCTCTCTTTTTTTTTAAACTGCACAGTGGGTGGTCGATTGTCCTTGTACAGCTTCAATTGTCTCCCATTGTTCATTCCTCTGAGGTTTGTGCCTACTAAATATCTTAACTATACAACTCCACTGTCTGTTACATATTTGACCTCGTATGGTCCTAACCAATGCATTCTTAGCTTCCCTGGGTGCTGAAACAACTTGCTGTAATAGAGCAATACTAGATATCCTTCTGTGAAAGTCTTCTTCTTAATGTGTCGATCATGCCATGATTTTTCTCTGTCCTTGTGCACTTGTTGATGGAATCCTGCTAAGATTCGGTCTTCCTCCATTTCTAACAGTTGTTTCAGTGTTTCCTGTATTGTGTCGCATTCTGTCATTTGTGTGATAGCGGTTACGCGTAAGCTGGGTACTAAAAATTCTAATGGCACTATCACTTCTTGGCTATAGACAAGTTTGAAAGGTGTGTGCCCTATCAAATTTTTTCATGTCATCCTATATGCCCATAATAATGCTAGTACTTTGAGGTCCCAGTCATCTCTGTTGACGTTACAGATCTTTGTCAGTGCATTTTCTAGAATTTTGTTAAAGGCCTCTACTGTTCCATTCACCTGTAGATGATACAGTGTACTTCTCTGGTGGTGAACTTCAAATTCCTCAAGCATTGCATGGATGGTGCTATTTATGAAATGCATGCCTTGGTCGCTCATCAAAACTCTTGGGCACCCAAACCTAGTAATTACTTGTTCGAATAAGAAGTGTGCAACGGTCTCTGCACTGCAATCTTTTACTAATGCGGCTTCCACCCATATTGTTAGGTATTCTATTGCGGTGATGATGTATCTTTCCCCTGTTCTCTTGGCTGGTGGGTTAACCGGTCCCACAAAGTCTATTGGCCATTTTTCAAATGCCTGTAATGTCACTTGTGGTCGTAGCGACATCTCGTCTCTTTTGTTGGGTTTTCCTACCCTTTGACAGACATCACATCTCTAATAGTACTCTTTCGAGTCTCTGTGAATGGTTGGCCACCATAATCCTACGCAGAGTACCTTATGCGCAGTATATTTTCCTGTGTAGTGTCCTCCTACCAATCCCTCGTGGGCTTCTGCTAAAATTCTTGATCATTCGTGCTCCAACACGTACCTTCGTAAAATTCTATCTATGCCCATTTTATATAGATGTCCTGTGATCAGTTGATAGTCGGTTGTGCAAACTACTAGGTTTTTCTTCTGCATGGTGGTATAATCTTGCGGTGCATTACGTGTGCTCAAGTACTGGATGATCTCTGTGAAGTAGTCATAAAATATATGTACGAAAAATAGTTGTGCATCTGGAAAGTTGTCTTCTATGTTCGTGGGTTCTTCTCCATTTGTGACCTGTGATAGGTGGTCAGGTCATGCATTTACTTTTCCTGGTTTAACGATTACTTCAAAGTGAAATTCCTAAAATAACAATAACCATCGAAAAATTCTCCCCCCCAACACTGACTTGTTGACTAGGTATTTTAGGGTTGAGTGATATGTAAACATATTTAAATGCTTTCCCAACAGGTAGTGTCTGAACTTCTGAAGTGCATAAACCATAGCTAGGCCTTCTCTTTTCGTTGTGTTATAGTTTTTTTCTAAATCAGATAGTTTTTTTCTTGCGAATGATATCGGTCGATCCAAGTCTCCTGCTCTCGGTTGTGCCAAGATATCTACAAGTTCTATCACTGATGCATCTACATGCACATGGAATGTCTTTTCCCAGTCCAGAAATACTAATATTGGTGCAGCGACCATATTCTCCTTCAGGGTATCCAGACCGTGTTGACACTCGTTGTTCCATTGGTACTTTGTATCCTTCCTTAGCAATTTCACCATTGGTGTTGTGATCTGTGCATATCCTTTGATGAATTTTCGATAGTATCCTGTGTGTCCTAATGTCGCTCGTATCTGACCGATTGTTTTTGGCGCTGGTAAATTAACGATGACTGCGTATTTTCTGGATCAACCAATAGCCCTTGTTTGCATACTATATGGCCTGGTGTTCCAAATATACATTTTTTTGTGTTTAGTGATATATGACCCTGTCTGTATCGTTCTAGCATCAAGCGTAAAACTTCCACATGGTTGTTCAATATACTATATATTGTCCAGTCATCCAAGTATACTTCGAGAAAATGATGGATGAATCCTTTAAATACTGCGATAACCACTCTGGAGAATATTGTTGGTGCATTCTTCAGTCCAAATGGCATGACTTTATATTGGTAATATCCCCATTTCATCGTGAACATGGTCTTCTATCTGTTCTCCTGTGTTATCTTAATCTGATGGTAGCCTGAGAATCCATCAGTGAATGAGTAAGCTTCGTGTCCCCTGAAATTCTCTAACACTTAATCCGTGAACGGTGTAGGGAATGGGTCATGTAGGCATGCATCGTTCAATTTCCTCAAGTCGATGCATATCCTAATCCCTCTGCCTTTTTTCTTTTCCTGTACGACCATCAGGCTTATCCATTCTGATTCCTCGACTGGTTCAATTATGTTGACTTCAAGCATCCAGTCGATCTCCTCTTTAAATTTTTGTTTATATATGGGATTCAGTCTATATGGTCGTTTTCTATTCAGTCTCGCTTCGGGTCTGAGAGGTATCTTCATCTCTCCTAGTTCTCCTTCTATACCCTTCATCTCTATAAATGTTGTAGGAAATAAGTCGTTGTATTCGTGCAACAACTTTGTAATGCTTTCTACTATTGTCTCATCCCAGTAGTCTCCAATGCTATCCATTTTGGGATGTTCATTTGTTCCTATGTTTACTTTCTTTACCTTGATTGGTGCGGAAATAACTTCAGATTCTATGGGTGGTCCCTTCACATCTCTTTTTCCTTCTACTTCTTCAATCTGAATTTCACGCGGGTCATCTTCATCTGGTATTTCCTCCTGTACCTGGTAACATGACAATAGTTCCTTGATTGTTCGCTTATTTTGCTGCTGCTCTTCGGTAATAAGTTCTATTTCTGGTTCTTCAATTAATATGACTCCTTTGATCTGTTTCAGGGTTGCATCTATGTTGGGGTTCTCATGCTCGAACGAGAAAGTGATGGTAAAGTTCTTTTGCAATGCCGCCCATGTTGTAGTTCCTTTACGTAGTTCCTAATCTGTATACCAGTTTGTTGGTTTGCCTTCTAATATGTGAATGAAGTGGTGAGGCCATTCCTCTGGTGGGGTCATTTTCCATAGCATTTTACATTCCTCCAAGTGCTTCGTTGGTGTCCCTAGGCCTTCATATCTCTGTTGTTTGTTGTTTTTCTATTCTGCGTCGAACCTTATGCGCAATAATCTCTTACATTGGTACCAGTTTGTGATAGTCTCTTTGTGTGCACCACACCATCTCGTGGGTGTGGCCTTAAGTGATAAGTCCAGTGCTAGTAGCCTCTGGTTCTCTAGTAATTCATCTTCATATTATATCAAGAATGTTTCCAAATCATTTGGTCTATGGAAAGTAGGTGGTTCTTTGAGTTCTGTACCTATCCATTGTACTGCGTGGTCTATTCTTGCACATATTCCCGTGGATACTTCGTGTAGTCTCTGCTGCTAGTTCTCTAATCCATTGTTTGAATCTGTTGCACATGAAGTAATACTACACCAACTTAGTACCCCATCTGCAGTTGGGTTTACATAATCCTCCTCGCGCATTGTTGTTCTATACAACTAGTCGATTTCCTATAAGTCCAGGCAAGTGGTTTCTACGAACCTCTCCCCTTCTGATGGGTCTAGTGGTTCTATGAACTTGTAATCTTTGGATTCAAATGTCATTTTCCTGGTCTTCAAGTTAATGATGGTCTGGTTTTCAAAGGCTCAATCCATATCGAGTAGTGTCGGGTGTGGTGTTGTGCCATCCATTATTTCGATGACTTCAAAATATTCTTTAGTGTGCACACCATCAAGATCTATTGTTACTCCTTTCAGTCTCCTGATTGGTAGGACCCTATGTTGGTTTTCTAGTTTTAGTTGGAAATTTGAATATCCCAATGTTGGCTCTCCCATGCATTGCCAGGTTTTCTTAGGTAGTACATTCACTTCGGATCCTAGGTCCAACATGATATCTCCCATATTGAAATCCCCAATGTTAGCATTCAATATAAATTGCCTACTTGTTCTTCTTCTTGTGTGTAGATGATTGACAATTTTCGATTATAGCTTTTGTTCCACCTCGTTGCTACATTTCTCTAGGATGTTTTGAAATATTTTCACAGATGAAGGATCACTAAACATTTTGATGCATAACTGTAAAAATTATTGGATAGTACTTACGTGTCCCTTGGGTGTCATTCCTTTGGTATGATCCAATGATGGAAACATTTCATATTCTGGGGCTTCATGGGCTGGTTGCATAATGGAATTTGACACGGTATCTACCTTCTAAAATTCTTGTTGGGATTCCTTAAAAGTCTCCTTTTCTTTGGGTGCGTCGAACTGCTTCCTTGGTTTAGTGTTCTTTTTTATCCATTGGTTATGTGTGGGTTCTTGTCGGACTGTGTCGTCCCCTGTCTTTGTTCCTCCTTAGGTGACTATATTGATGTTTCGTCCATCCTCCCTTTCTTCAGTTGAAATCCATTGAACATTATGGTTGTTATGGTTCCTCTTTTCTTGTATCTTTACTAATACTATCAGGAATTCCTTAGTCTCATGGTCCAATGCGCAATAGTAGATACAAGTTTCTAGCGGCAGTGGGAATTCCCATGCATAATGTCCCGATTGCTGACAATTTTGAAATGTGAATGGTCCTTTGCCACATCTGAAACCTCCTCTAGCTCGTCCTCCTCCTCGATAGCCTGCTCGGTCCCCTCTCAGTGCGTTGTACTGTGGTGCATGATTATAATGTGCGGTATTATACTAGGGTTGCATCGGGTTGTATTGCAACTGTGCGTTGTTGTATGGTTGTTGTGCGGTGTTGTATTGGTGCTGCGTAGGGTTGTATGGAGCCGAGGCTTGATTAAACTGTGGCGCTGCTTGCCCAGTCATCATTTCAGCATATACCCTATAGGCATATGATGTTCTTTCCCGCATCAACTCCATGGTTCTGCAATCTTTGTCATCATGGCCTACTGACTTAGAAAAGGTGTAGTAAGAATTCTTTGGAACTTCCTGGTACTTCTGCATCATCGTGCAATGATAAGGGTTGTGACCCGGTTTCTTTCATATCTTGCACCATAATCCTCCCTGTGGTAGTGGGTTTGGCATGCATGTTTCCATATATTGCGCGAATGTTGGACATTCGTTCTTATGGTGTCCTTTCATCCTGCATGTGGTGCACCAAACGACTTCCCGTTTGTCCTTTCTCTTGTTCTGATTCAATTGAAATGTTAGGTTCTTCAAATCCTCCTTCAATTCTTCAATAGCTAGGTTCATCTATTGGTACTGATTCTCTTCTAGCTATAAGGCTTCCTGTAGAGCCTCGGCCTATGTCTGAAACTTCTGCTATCATAAGGGATATTTTAGGTGTGGGAGTAGTGCGTTGACAAACAAATGTCGGTGATTCATCTCGATCATAAGGTATTTTAACTTCCCCTTCAATTGCTTGAATCTCTGATCAATATCCCATACAGACTCTCCTAGTTTCCGTCTGATCTCGATAATTTCGTTCATGTACTGATCCTCCGAGCTCGGCTTCCGAAACTCATTAATTAGTAGCTTCTTAATGTCTGTCAGTGTCCTAATCATCCCAGGGGAATTGTTTGTGTCTAAACTCATGTACCAGTCTAGTGCATGGTCTCTCAACATGATCGCTAGCTGTGCAAGTTTGGTATCTTCATCCGTGATCTATTTTTCCTCCCAGATCTTTGCACGAATGAACAAATGATTCTCAGGGTCCTCTACTTCTTCTCCTTGGAATTATGGTAATCGGATCATGGGGTCATGTCCTACCATTCTAAACATTGACTTGCTACCTCTGCCATGCGATGTAGATACTTGACTAGTGTTGCTTGAAATGGATCCTCCAGTTGTTTCTCCTGCGATAGATGTACTTCTTTCTATCGGACTTCCTTTGAAATTCAGTTGCATAAATGGTGGTGTTCTCTTTGGTGTGTTGGTCGCACATGGGTTTATGGGTTCCACACTAACTTTAATATGGAAAGGATAGCTATCTTCTCCTCTTATTCTTGGGCCTCTTGTTTTCCTCTCATAGGTTGCACATAGTATTTCCTCAATCTGTTCCACAGCCTAGAGATCCTCTACCTCTTCTTCATCACTTTCCAAGCCCTCCCTCGTGGCTACAACTCTTTTCTTGGTATTCACCTTATATTGGTAGGGTAATCTGCTACGTGTCGTTCCTAGTGACACTAAGATCCACTTAAGCTGATCGTCATCCATCAATATCGGGTCCAAGAATTCCTCCTCCTTCTTTCCTTTAGCCTCACCTTCTTCCATTTATCCTTCCTCTACCAGTGCTTCCCCCCTTCCCCCATGCACGCAGGGAATTCTAGTTGTCTACTTCCATTATCATTACACCTTTGTTATATAGCATTATTTTAATAGAAGTATACAGTGATCGAATGTACCTTTCACGGGGTCCACATAGAAATTCCTTCTCTGTTGTGTTGTATGACTTCATTTTGTCAACTGCAAACTATGTGATGAAGCCTGTCACAATACTGTCAAGCTAGAAATCGACTGCGTGGGTGAATTTGTTGTTCACCTGTTCTAACTGCTCAATCTATACTAGGGTCTAATCTAGCTGTCGGATCTGGTTCGTCGCGTGGTTATCTTTCAACCTCAGTATCCACTCCTGCAGTAGGTGGGGAAAATCACAGAAAAAGACTTCGTTTAAATCCGTAAACATGTATTTGTCTAGATATTTGTGAGGTGTGAGGCTAGGGTTTCTATTATCCTTCTGGGGAAACTCTAGTTCTTTAGTTATCAACCAACCTTCGATTTCTACTTTCGTGGGGTTCCACGATCTCAACATTCCCTTCTAGTGGCTCAACAGTATTCTGGGTTCGCTCATTCTATTCTCATGCATTCTATCTCATCTACTCATTCCTCTCTTGTTCCTCTTACAATGGAAACATAACCATTTGTTGGTTCTTAGTTGAACGAATCCTCTCTACTACCTGCATCGTAGACCCAGGGTTCATATCTATAAGGGTACCAACAAAGCTTAAAACTATCGTCCCTTCTAGTAAACTAGAAGGCAACACAGCACACAGAATGCACTACGCAGTCTCACCCAAGATAGCTTTAAATGGGTGGTTGTAATACTCAGGTGTTTACAGCCTAGGATTGAGTATGAGATAGGGGATCTACATTCTGAGCCATTAATTTTGATTTATATTATGCCCTATTGTTATTCCGTTTACTACTTTGACTTCATGGCCTCTAATTTTAATAACTCAACAACAATTACTCAAAAATATAATAACTCATTCATTCATTCATTTCACACAGCATCTAACTAATAAATATATGACAAAGATATACATTCATTCATCACATTACACAGGTATTACCGTGGTTCACCCTCTCTTGGGCTACGTCCACAAAGATTTGTCTCTTGGCTCTCTTATTATGCCAGTTTTGCAATTCTCGCACCTCACACTTGTAACTCTCATCAGATGGGTAAGATATCTATGAGGCGAACTAGATTGCACCAAGATCCACAACCTGTGATCTAATCCTCAGAATCTACCTCCTCTCTTCCTCCTAGCTCAATTGCTTACCAAAATAGTTCTCTCATAAAAACATTACATAAAGATAATCAGACTCTACAAAGGTAGTGAACCAAACTTCTTCTGAACTCCAACGAACCTCTCTATGATACCTGCGTATCTATATTTATATCTATCGGGCTCTTAAACCATTTAAAAAAAAATATTACAAAAACCCTAACAACTACTATCGTTAGTTCTTCCTTCTTTGCATGCGTGCATTTTCTTCCTTCCAGTTGTCACCTCCTTCTTGCATGTGCGCATGTTGTTCTTCTTGCTAGTTGTCACTTTCCTCCTGCATGCTTTCTTTCCCATGATTTCTCTTCCAACTATCATTCTTCTTTGTGCACGCTTTCTTCCCCACTTCGGCCTGCTGCCAACAGTACACCCTCGGCCAGAGAGACCCCCATTCTAGCCTCATAACATCATCGACATTCTCGTTCCTCCTCATGTTTCCTTGCAACCAGAAGTCCCTACAAATGATGGATGGCAAGATATTGTCAATCTAGTTGTCTCTCACAATCGTGGCTAGCCCAATGCCTCTCTCACCACCTGTCAATCCTAATGTCCATATTTCGCGTGCTAATTCACTTGTTCAATCCTCACATGCTAGTAAAATACTAAAAACTGATGTTCCCCATGTGCAAGATAAAGGCAAAGCAGTTGCCTCCCCTTCCTCTCCATCATATGATTCCTCAAAATCTATGTCTTCCTGCATGCATTTGAAACATGGTTTTTCCCATGTTATCAGTGAGATACAACCCCAAGGTTCTAACCAACCACGGGCTACTTTCACGTAATCAAAGGGGGACAACAGTGGAAAAAGAAATATTTCCTTCCATAGTGGCAAGTATGGCTTTTAGATTGTTTTTTTTTTATGAATTGAGTTGATGAAGACAGTGTTAATGATTTCAGAATTTTGGGACAACAAGCTCTATTTTGGTATTTTGTGGATCATATGGATAATATGGATGATTTGGATATTTATATATTTTTTTGATATGATATAAATTATTTCTTATATTCAAATATCTAATTTGAAAGATATTTAAGGGAGCTACAAGGGTGGCATGTGGTTTAAATGATTATCATTTTTGTGTTATATTTTATGATTTGAAAAGAATATATTTACAGGAATCACAAGGGATCCCACCTACCTAGTTATTATTAATTAAAGACCCTTAACTATATTATTGTTATTTACCTCTCCTAAAATTAATTAGTTAATTCAAACTAACTTAACTAAAGAAAGTAGTTGAACTACTTCAACTTATTTGGAAAGAATAAAAGATGGATGAGAAGAAGAAACAAGGGGAGGATAGAAGGAGAAAGAAAGACTAAGGTTTTCTCTTTTGGTTTCATAAGATAGTTTCAGTTTTCATTCATTCTTTAGTTTATTGAGAGCCTAATTCTCTTTGTGACAACAAGGTCTTCTTGTAGACAGCAAGGTTCAAGACTGAACCAAACTTTTCAGAAAAAAAATTTAGAGGTGTTGATCCATCCTTTATAGTCTATGTATTCTTGTATGTTTCTGAATTAAGTTTTGTGGTTGATAAAGAAATCTTACAGAGTCAAATTGGCAACAGTTTGTGGCAAGCTGTTCCAAATTATGAATTTTAGTTTTGTGTGATTGTTAGAGTCTTTTTGTATGGTGTTCATTGGGGATCTCTCAATTAGACTTTAGTCCATGCCCCATAAGGGTTTTGTACAGAGAAAAACACTTTTGATATCTCATAATGAAATAAATCAGATTTATTTTGTCTTATACATGTGTATTAATGACTTGGTTACTTTTCGCTTTTTTGTCTCCATGTTTACTTTCTGTAATCTGTATATATTTCAAAAACTTATATAAATTTTATTTTATACTGCAACATTATTTTCATTAATAAATTATCCTTAATCCTAGTAATTAATACTTACGGATTGAGAAAATATTTTTGAGGCTATAAAACCAAGGGTGATATTCTTGACTATCTTGTCCTAGCCAGACAAGATTTGAAAATGATTGAGTCAGGTAATTCATACCTTTTCCTCAACAATTGTGTGTTTATATTTGAATATAACATAAGTTATTAATCCTAGTATATTTTTTTTTACTTATAAGGACTTGTCGTCTTAATTGATCAAACTAAACTTAATTAATGATATATTACATCCTAAAAAAATTATCATACTTAAATAATATAGTATATTGTATACTACTTAAAATTACACATATATTGTATCTAAATCAAAAGAAGATCTAGTGTTTGTTGAATACCCTCGATCCTTGGTATCGTCGATTTTGTAGACACTATGCGCGTGTTGGATTGGTCATCATCGTGAATCCTGTTGATGAGGGGGTGCGAACCCCCTCCTATCACAATGTTGTAATCAATGGATCTAGTCTCATGACAAAGGATTTGAGTGGGTTGCAACTTGCCTTCAAAAAGTCATCGTCTTGACAAGAAAATAACCCATAAGTTGAATATAGTAAAGGGAAATCAGTTGAGACTAACCCAAAACCATCCCATCCAAAGGTGGTTTAGGATTGGGAACTAGGCAAATGTCTTCCGCAAGCCCCAACAATGCCAAGGTATGCAATCTGATCATAGTGTATGGGGGAGCACACCCAATACATGAAATATCACGCGCTTATTGGAAAAAATTTGGGACTATGGCCCTCAGAGACATATCTAGTCAAGTGGATCAAGGCTTGATGGAATCCAAAAGGCCATATTGACCTTCAGTTGGGTTCCAAGGGTTTCTTCACCACAACCTTCCATAAATTGGAGTATCAGGACTAGGTCTTTGAAAATGTTCCTATTTTTTCAATATGTATGGTCTTTACCTAAGTTTATAGACCTAACTTTTCATCCTAGAGAAGGAATACTTCACCCATGCCCCTATTGGATGTGGCTCTATTCGCTTCCTCGGGAGTTTTCACTGGAATAAATCCTAGAAAAAATTAGAAATATATTGGGAATCTACATTAAAATCATTGAGGCCACCTGGAAAAGATGTTACACTTCTTATGTGCAAATCAGTGTATACATGAATATCTCCAAACCCATTATGGGTTCCATATGTCTAGATCATCAAGAAAATGGTTGGATCCAAAAAATTGAATATAACCACATCTCATTTCACTATCGAAAATGGCATGAGCATGGCCATCTCTTCAGGGAGTTCCCACTCATTGATCCATCCAATATGGAGACCACAGTAGCAGAGAAGAACAAGGATGGATTTACCCAAGTGCAAGGGAAAAGGAAGCAAGACCCTAAGAAACTAGTCAAAAATCAAGCTAGAGCGCCCTCCACCAACAACTCCTTTGATGTCTTGAATCAAACTCTAGAAAACTAAGACATAGAAGGGATATGTCAATATCCCCCCAATATTCAAGAGAAAGAGGCGAAGAAACTGAACCAGAAGCCCATTATTGAAAAAATCATTCCATCTTTTGATTCAAACCATGTGGCAAAGGATAAAACCATTGAAGGAGGATATATGGAGATTGAACTCAACAAGAAAGAAATGGAAGGGATTGACTTGGTAACTCTCAAGGAGGTCTACCATAAAAAGGAACTTCTCCCCCTTCCTCATGAACATCTCTGAAAATTCCACAACCTCCAGATATGGAATTGGGTTGGGGATCCAAAGGGATTCTTTAAAGGATTCTCACAAGAAATCAAGAGATGAAAAAAGGCATGGAGAAAAATAAACACAATAGTTAATCCTGGATGTGGGCAACTATATGGTAAATTTAGGTAAGATCCAATTGATCACTAAGAGTTTTCACCCATCCCTTATCATCCTTCCTCATGAATATTATTTGATGGAACATACAAGGCCTCAATATAAGGAGAAAACAATGGCTCCTTCAAAACCATATAATGGAGGAAAATCCATATATTATATTCCTTCAAGAAACTAAATGTGAAAGCATTGAAGTTGATTGCATCTTAGCCAAGTGTTGGAGGCAATGTTAGTACATCAATATTGACTCGCAAGGTTCAGCAAGAGGCTTAGACATCCTATGGAACCCAAAAAAAATCATCTTGGAGAAATTTTTCATGACTAAATGGACTGTCTCCGCAAAATATAGGGCCATTGGCTCTAACAAGGAGGGATTTCTCACCAATGTTTATGGGTCGCAATAATATTCCAACAAAATCCTCTTTTTGAAAAATTTGGAAGGACTTGGAAAAATCATTCAAGATAGACAATGGATCATGGGAGATTACTTTAACATCATTATTTACCACGATGAAAAGCGAGGAGACATCCTCCGACTAGAAGGAGACAGTGAAGGTTTTAAGAACCTTATTTTCAATCTACAACTAGTAGACCTTGAAAATATAAATGGATATTTTACATTGACTAAGAGACGATCGAGATCCAAGTAGATTGTGATCCACTTGGATTGTTTCCTAATTTTGGAACCACTGATGCTAGATGGCCTCATTATGGAATCTAGTATCCTTTTAATGGTCATCTCTGATCACTGACCAATTCAATTATGGTTGGATATTGTGAGAACCCCACCCTAAAAACCATTTAGATTTGAGATATTTTGGCTAACCCACCCAGAATTCTAGGAGAACATCGAACATTAATGGTGGGATGAAACAACCATTCCCTATGGCACTTTGATTTATCGATTTTAGCAGAAATTGAAAAACTTCAAACAACATCTAAAAAACTAGAATAAAAATGTCTTTGGGAACATTTCCGAGCCCAAAGGGACCTAGAACATAGGAAGAGGCTCTTTTCAAGAAATAGGCAGAAGACCGATATTCTCAAGAAGAAACCCTCTAGAGGAAAAATTCCAGAGTACATTGGCTCAAAGAGGGTGATAAAAAAACAAAATTCTTTTATAAATCCATGATTTAGTGAAGGCACAACAACCAGATAACCAGACTCGAGGATGCTCAAGGACAGTCGATAATGGATCACCCAAGCATAGAGCAGGAACTGGTAATATTTTACCAAGATCTAATCATGGAACCTTGTCCAAATAAATCTAAGGCCATTGCAAAAATAGCATAGCACATACCCTCCTTGATTACAGTTGAATAGATTGAATCTCTCCTTAGATCTATGACTCCTGAGGAGGTGGATCAAGCTATCAAGGACAAGCCCATAGGAAAATCCCCAGGATTGAATGGATTCACCATAGATTTCTTTCAATATTATTGGCATCTGGTTCAAGAGGAGTTTTGGAAGATAATAGAGGACTCCCACAACACTCTTAGTTTTATTCTATCTCTCAATGCCACTTTTCTCATTCTAATCCCCAAAAAAGAATGTCTCTCTCACTTGACGAAATTATGGTTGATCATGTTGTGCAATTTTATCTACAAGGTTATCACCAAAGTAATTTCCCTTCACCTCAAAACCCTTCTTTATTTTATTATCTCTCATTAGAAATTGGGATATGTAGAAGGACTCCAAATCATGGATAATGTTATCCTCTCCCATGAGGTCATTCACTCTTTGAAGTTGTCTAGCACTCCTGGCATGCTTATAAAGATGAATCTTTCCAAATCCTTTGATCAACTAAGTGGGAAATATGTGCACTCACTCCTCCTTTCCTTTGGTTTCAATGAGAACTGGGTGAATTGGATCATGACCCTCACTTCCTTGGCTTTCTTCTCTATCATGATCAATGGACTTCCTTCCATACACTTTACTCCCTCTAGAGGAATTCTCTAAGGGGACCCTCTCTCCTCATTTTTTATCATTATGGAAGAAGGCCTTAGCCTCTCCATCAAGGTGCCCATCAATTATGGCTCTCTCAAAAGAATTCCCTTGCATGGATTGCATCCCCCCATATTGCATAGCCAATTTACTGATGACAATATGTTGATGGGAGCACCCATAACCAAATAATCTCACTACATCGTCAGCATTATCAATGCTTTCAGTGAAGGCTTGGGTACATCCATCAATACTTATTAATCCCAGATTTTATTTTTCAATACCCCTCGTGTTGTTGAAACCTTCATCACCCACATCATGGGGTTCAACGAGAGATCCCTTCTATCCAAATGTCTTGGAATCCCCCTCATTGATAATTCCCTCTGGCTTGGGAGGGTTTTCTCTCCTCCATCAACAAACGTCTTAACTCTTGGACCTTTCGCTCTTTGAATCTTGTTGGCCATTTGGTGCTTCTAAAATATTTTTTGTAAGCTATCCTGATATCTTCTCAGCCTTGGCTACCTCCAAATCCATGATAAAGACCATTAGAAAGATCCAGAGAAATTTATTGTGGAAAGGTGCTAAAGAAGGACAAAAATGGGCATTAGTTAATTGGGGGGGTCTGTACAAGCCGAAACAGGTCGATGGATTAGGACTCAAAGATCCTAACTTGCTCAACCAAGTCATGGGGGATAAAATATAGTGGAGGTGGATCAAGAATCCAATAGACCTCTAGGCTCAAATGTGGCAGTGCAAATACACACCTGATGTGGAAGAGACATAGTTGATCATGTGGAATGAACACAAGTTCCATTACCTTATCTGGAATGCAACCTAGCAGAACCACTCCCTAGTATAGGAGCATGATTTCTGGGAAAGCAGGGAAAGCAGGCATGCTCTATTATGGTCGAATTCATGGAAACAAATTCCCCCACTGCATCAACTAGACAAGTTGCATGAACTTTGGGCAAGATTGAGTCAAGATAGAAATACTTGTGTAGAAGATTATTGGAAAATATATCCTTCCTCCTCTGCTTGGAGGAAATGGAAGATCACCCATATGAATATTAGAATACCTAAGGGCATCGACCTAGGACCTTGGAAAAATGAAGTAGAGCTTCGTAAGATCTGAATTAACTGAGGCCTAAATATCCTTTGATGGGGACATTCAACTAAATTGGTCTTATATATCAAGGAATCCTATGGATTGAAATCCCAATTTCAATTGCTGCCCAAGGAGAACATATGGAACAATATATGGCAAGCCAAATTATGGCCTAAAATAAACGCATTTCTTTGCTTGGTTGCACATGGGTGAATCTTAACTTGGGAAAACCTCAAGAAGAGAGGCTTCATTGGACCTTACATGTGTCACCTATGCCTTCATCATGAGGAAACCATGGACCATATACTCAATCATTATCACTGCGGCTCTAATATATGGGACCAGGCCACTCAAATTATATGTACTTCAAAACACCATAGGGATAGCATCACTGACACGATTGACAGCTAGCATACCTCTACTTTTAAAGTCCTTGTGTTAAATCAAATCCGGCAGCTTCTATAGGGTTTATCCTGTGGCAATTATGAAGAGAGAAAAATTGAGTAATATTCCACACTCTGCTCAACTTCCCTGAGCAGGGTATCTGGCCCAAAATTCAAGATAATATCAAGGAAACAATTTGACAAAAAAGATGGACTGTAGAAGACCTATCTTGTTATTAGAGGGAAAGAAAAGTTCTACTCCAATGGGATATCTACCTTGCCCCAAACCCTGATATGAACCGTCATATCTCATACTCTATCAGAAGTCCTGAAAAATGGAATTTCCCTCCCTCTAGTTTCCTCAAACTTAATTTTGACGTAGCATCAAAGGGAAATACGAGACCGGTTGGTTTTGGTGTAGTCTTCCGTGATGATTAGGGTCGTATTCGTCACATAATAATCATAAGCCTTAGGCATGACACGAATAATGTTTTTGAACTTTGGGCTCTCATCCAAGGCATTCAGGTTTCCAAATAGCTTGGATTTCATCAATAAATTATGGAAGGGGAATCCAAAATCATATTGGGTATGTTTTCCAAGATTCTAAATGGTTTGGAGCCTGCCAATATTTCTCCCAATTGGAGGCTCATAAGTAGTCTTGAATTTTTGAAATCTATATTTCTTCCTAATTTGGTCTTTATTCAATATCATGTTCATTATGAAGACAATAAATTGTGTACAAGCTTGCTAATGTTGGGGTAGATATAAGGGAGAAAAATCTAGATTGTGGCAATAGTCAAAGACCTAAGCACCCTTTGTTCCTGGAATGTATGAGAATGGAAAAGAAGGAAGACATATTCTTGGATGGGGTGTTATGGAGGAGTTAACACTGGTAAACTTGGGGTTCACATCTCACCACCTGATAGCTTCAGTTTCTAGGTGGACATGTGAAAGACATTCCCCATTACAAACACATATTGTACATTATGGTGATCTGGTTGTTAGAGTGTGTGGAGAGAGCTATGGATTTGTATTGTGGTATAGCCAACAAGTAGAGAACTTATTTCAAGGTCATTCCAAAATTTGTTTCTCTTGATGTACAACTGAGGGTAGGCAGATCCAAAATGACGAGGGAAAACTCTAGCAAGCAGTTTTACAAAGTTGGTTTATCCTTGAATCTCATTTCACTTCGGTTCCACTGGAGGTTGGTGGTAATATTGACAACCATTCTGACTAGTGTCATTGGTAGCATTCCTTTCAATATTCCACAAGTTAGATAATGGGGCCATGTTCTTCGATGGCAGGGGTCTCATTGGAGGAATAAATCATAGCATGAAATTTTGATCTCATCCACTGGTGAAATTGAAAAGGTAGCCATTTATTTTCCATTTGAAGGTGTTGTGTCGTGCGGTGAACTGGATTCTAAATCAGTGGGTTTAACTACATATTTTGGTTCATATGATTCATTTATATGGGGATGTCAGGTGGAATGGTTGGATGAAGACGTTGGACCTATAGCAGGAGTTGAAGCTCATTGTGGAGTCACTGGTGAGGTTTTTCTCTCATTGGAAGGAAACCCTCCCTCTCAACCCTTGAAGACTCTACCTATGCATATCCATTATTATGCAAAGACCAAGGAATTTCAACTGATAGAGGACCATGTGAAGCTCATCTTTGAGGTCATAGGGGAGGTCGTTGACTTGAAATTCAAGGTGGAGCAGTTGGATAACAAGATAACTCTATTAATGGCAATATTCTCCCGCATCGTACCACTTTTGCATGTCTAATATCTGACTACCCAGGCTGTGATCATCCCGGATATTCCCATTCCCTTGTATTCATTCCACAAGGACATCCCACCTAGAGGAAAGGATAATTACTCAACAAGTCATGGTTTTTCACCATAACCCTGCAGTTTTAATTTATGGTTTTATTTCAATTTTGGTGTCTATAGTTTGTTATATGCCTAACATTGCTATAGAACATTTGAAATTTTATTTGGGCCCTTTTAGGGATGTATACATTTTGTATTGTATTGGGGCTTAGTTTGGTTTCCATTATTCGTGACCCAAGATCAAGAATTCTATGTATGTAAACTCTATGTTATGGAGAAGTTAATACAATTTTCTTACTTAAAAAAAATGACACATATTGATGTAGCCCCCCCTTTCTAGGGTTTTGTGACCTCCCGATCTCTGGATCGTTCCAATTGTTGAGTCCTATCAACTCTTCGGGCTCCTAAATGAACCCATATCAAATATACATAGGTCCCCTTTTCCCTCTAATGTGCAGGTCCTGACAGACCCGCGGGTTAATTTCCATGCACTCCCAAAACGTTAGTTACAGGCGTAAGCCCCATTGGTGTTAGCCCCTCCTTCATACGACCCTTGTTCGTGTCCTTGTGATAATGTGTGATTGTAGGTGTAGGTAAGAGTGGTTTCAAACCAACCCTCTTTTCTCCCTGCAATCCTCCTCATACTGCCACGTATCCATTTATGACTACCATGGTTCCAATTGCGGACCACTCTAGAATAATTATCCTCCGTGCAAGTTCTGGTTACATAATCCTTCTCGTCCGTCGATCTCCTGTCTCTCGGTGCTCCATCGCGATCAACAAATTCTATTGAATCTCTTTTCCTTCCCTCTACGCATGATCTCAGATCACCGTGATCTAACGCCACATAGCTCCCCTCTAAATCAACAATTTGCATTGACTCTGGATCTCCAACCTTCGGGAGTTTTGACTCTCAACCTTTGACTTCCTCCATATGGAAATATCTTGGAGTGAAAGATCTACTGCCACCTGTCTCCGTGCTTCTACGACTAATCTCTCCTCTGTGATTCTGGCCTTTGGGAATCTCAATTCTCAACCCCCACAAGCTCCCTTTACTAAGCTCCTTCTTTGCATGTGACCTTGGATGATGTCATCACATGACCACGTGGCTCCCTGCTAAATCTCACGCACCTCCAATCCCCAAAATGTTGTGGGACCGTCGATATCCTAATCTTGACAGTACCTTTGGATTAACGGTTCAGATCTGTCCTCTCCAAATCTATGGAACATATTTGCTTCCTCTCGATCAACAGTCGAGATCTCTTCGCGATTTCGGACTTTGAAACTTTTAGGTATCAAACATCTCTTTCCTTTGTACTTCAGTATTTCAAAGTTAACGATCTACTTCCATGTGTCCTTCCTTTCCATCGACATCTCTCTCCCTTTCGAGACTCCGGCCTTCGACGTTCTCAAACTTTTCTCCTTCGCGTTCTCCCGAAGTGATTTCACCCGGAATTCATGATCCTTCACCATGCGTCCCCTTTCTAGATCTGATGGCTCAGATTCTCTTCAAGCTTCAGTGATTTATAAATTTTGATTCTCAAACCAAAACTCCAATATAAAATTCCCCTTGAGCTCGCGATCTGGTGACAAGTTTCCCCTCTGTAGATTGACGGCTCTCAGCTCTTCGGTTGTTCAATCTTTGGGTATTTCAACCTTCTGTTCGCTCGTTCCTCTGGAGCATCTTCACTCAAAAAACACGATCTCTTAACGTGTGTCTCCCCCTTGATCCGGTGGCCTCTATTCACTTCGGATCTTCAGATTTCGGGAGTTTCAACTCCTGTGCACTCTGTTCTCCCAAAGTGCTTTCACCCAAAAATTCATATATTGCTCTACCTGACGCCTTTGATGATGGATGGTCCCTTCTCACTTCGGGACTTCAGGACTTTGACAAGTCCAATATCCTGCATGCACACAATGTTAAGGCTCATGCACTTCCATCCAAATCCAATGACTGTTGACCCTCTGTGCTCAGATCCAATGGATGAGATCTGTTTCTCTCTTATGTGCTTCCTCTCTTCACTAAACTCAATTCTGGCGGTCCAGATCCTTCCCGGTAGCAATCTGATGGTTTTGGTCATCCCTCCTCCTGAGATTTATACTTCTCCCACCTTAGAAGACTTAGTCCGCATTCAAATATCTCGACCTTTGAAATTTCTCTCGCAAAACCAACTCCTTTGGGTCTCGCTTATGCTCTTGTAGTGTTATCTCTTCTGAGCTTTGGACTTAGAAAAATTTTGCCTCTTACGCACTCTCTACATTATCCCTTCTGAGCTTCCTCTCCTTGAAGATTTCAATCTCCCATGCACTCTTTGTGTTTCTGGGATTTCGTCAAACTTAGAATCCAAAGGATTTCTTGAACAAGAAATACTTCTCGCCCTCCTGGTGTTCTTCTACTCGATGCACTCCTTGTAGAGATTTTCCTCACAGAGTATTCAATAACATTGTTTCTTACTGAACTTGACACAGAGTTCTTCTGTGCTCACTTGCATAGGCTCAATGCCCACCTAACAGAGCTCTACAAAATTCTTAATAACTTTGTCTCTCTGTGCTTTCTCTACACAGTTTCTCCTCCAACGTATTCGGAAGCCTTGAGGTTCCTCTTGAATTTTTAATCATCCTGATGCACCCTCCTGGCATGTTCTTTCCTAACTCTGCAGAGTTCAGATGCGCATTCCTTGCACTGGCTACAAAATCTCAAATGTTCTGTTGTGCACTCCTTGCATAACCTAAAGAACGTAGAATGATATTTCAAACTCAACCAAAGATAGAGAAATATATCTTCCTACTGTAAATGAAACTTATCATACATCTACAGCATTCATTCATAAAATACATAAGCACATGAACAACAATATGCAGGAAAAACTACTTTTCTATTATCTCTGTGTGTCTATACATATGTTTTACAAAACTGGATTGTAACAAAGTCCCAATTCTCTCCTATTCTAACTCTACCCTAAGTTCTACTTCTCTAAGACCTCTCTCCAGTATCCTAATTACAAAAGAGGGCTCTACAAGATTATCCTCTTCATAGCCTTAGTGCCATTACTATCTCAGCTACGACACCAACTACTACAACGACATTCCATAAATGAATGTCCAGACCTAACTACGATCTGGACCCGCTACGGGTAACCATTTAAGGAAACCCCAACCACTACCTATACAAAGGCATGGCCTAGCTCATACATCCTTACAACACAAAAATCCGTATAGGATTATTTCAAATATTAAAAATGGGAGGGTTAATGCCTCTCCCTTTCTCCATTGTGTGCTTATGCATGTTGGCGTGTTGGCGCATTTGCTGGCGTGAAGGGATGCTCCTGCATCATACTCCACAGCTAGGAAAAACATGAGCTCCTACTCATGATCTCCTCTTCTCCAGTGTTGTATTCCACCTGGATCCCAAACTCTCTTCTAGAGTTTTCCTCTTTCTCCTCTCCAACTATGTCATTGTTGTTGTTGCTACTTCTTCTTCTTCTTCTTCTTCTTCCCTTCTGCTATTTCAGGTTCTTCTTCGTTCATCTCCTCTTTTCTAACTGCTTTTGTTGACCTCAACATCAGCCTTCTGATATCCTCTATCACTCTGTCTAGCTGCTCCAATGGTTGTTTCTTCTTATGCAGTCTTCTCACCTGCAACTCTTCCTTATTAGTGGGTAGATCATCTTGATCCCCAATATCATTTTCTTCTTATTTTGCAGCACTAAGTTGTCACTCTACTACAGACTTAAATTTTGTGGTCTCATCACCAAGTTGTTGCTCAAATTCCTCTTCTGACATCTTGATTTTTGTCAGCTCTTCTTGTGTTGGCATATCCCCAACTCCCTCCAATTGTTCCTTTGGCTGGTATGCTTCTCTATCTTCTTCCAACTTGACCCATCGGATGTGCAAGCTTTGCACCATTACCCTTCTCTCTAGGGCTTCTAATTATGTATACAGATCAACAAAATCCATGTTGTCTACTTCCTCCTCTGCTACAGGTTCTAATGCTACAATCATCTCTTGTTTAGCTTCCTGGCTGAAAATTTTGAGCAATTTTGTTGAATGCTCTTGTCCTTCTACTGGGGTAGACAACAATGTATGCTCCATTTATTCCTCTTCTCCTTGGGCAACTTCTGATATCTTCTCCTTCGTCATGATAGTCACCGTTGGATTTCCTTCTATTGTTTCATTTGCAACACATACTCTGGCCTCAACTGGGCTATCTGGTAGGAATATCCAAGTTCCCCCAATGATCAGAACACTCCTTTGATCCTCTTCCTTTGTGATGGAAGTATTTAACTTCTCATCATCTTCATTCACATGGTCTGCAAACCCACATGAACCTTCACCTATCATCACTCCTCGCTGACATGAATTCACTTCTGAGCTCCTGAGACTTTCAAATAGTCTTGTTTCTTTCCCCCTGCCCACCTGGCAACTTGGGAATTCTCTACTACCCACCTGGAATTCTATGAGATCAACCGATACCATGTCATTACCCACCTAGAAATATGAAATTTTAGCACTGCTCCTCTAGCAGTATACGAGACCTCCACCTGGTCTCTTTCCATTTCCCACCTGGCAACTCGAAATTCCATTTCCGCCCACCTGGTAGTTTATGAGATCTTCATATGATCTCCTCTCCTCCTCCTCATTGAGATTTCTCCCAGTCTCTGGTTCACAGATGTGAATCAGTTCCTCCTTTGTGTCACTAAGGTTTTCTGATTCCATCAACCACCTTCTCAACAACTGTTTTTGTCCTCTAGCCACAAATATTTTTACTGACCACTTCACCTTCTTCTTCATGGGCCACTCATACGCCCAATGCACTTTTGCATTTTAAATGCAAGATTATCCATTTATTCCCTTATCTGATTGAACTCCAGATCCATATCTATATTGTATCTCTGCTTGCCACCTTCTCTTAGACCACACTCATGGCCTTCAGTATCCATTTCTAACTTTTACCTGCCCTCTTGGCAAGTTTATGGATCACGTTACATTTGCGAGCATATCCATCTTCTCTCGCAGCTCGCTTGGTTGTTTAAATTTTTGTTGTTGTTGTGCATGCAACAACTTCTCATAGAGCATCAGTACTATATCTTCCTTCACCTGCTATCTATAGGAAAACTCTCATTTGTGATACCACCTGATGTTATCAAGTCATCTCCTTTCACTGTCTCACCCTTTGCCTATTGTTTGCAAACAAACTTATGGCCTCTTCCTCTTTCTCTTTCGCTTGAAATATACAAACGAAAATTCAAGCTCTGATACCACCTGATGGTGTGTATCAGCGTATATCCTTTCTCTTCTCTTCGCTATAGAAAAAAATGATCTGAGCTTTGATACCACCTGATGCATCCCCCCTAACCTTTCAGGGTTCTGTGACCTCCCGGTCTCTGGATCATTCCAATTGTTGAGTCATATCGACTCTTAGGGATCCTGAATGAACCCAAATCAAATATACACAAGTCCCTTTTTCCCTATAATGTGCAGGTCCCAATAGACCCATGGGATAATTTCCACGTGCTCCCAAGACATTAGTTTCAGGCGTAAGCCCCTTTGGCGTTAGCCCCTCCTTCATACGACCCTGGGTCATGTCCTTGTGCTAATGTGAGATTGCAGGCGTGGGTAAGAGTGGTTTCAAACAAACCCACTTTTCGCCTCACAATCCTTCTCGTATTACCACATATCCCTTTACGAATATCGTGGTTCCAATTGTAGCTCACTCTAGAATAATTATCCTCCACGCAAGTTCTGGTTCTGCAATCCTTCTCATCCATTGATATCTTGTCTCTCAACGCTCCCTTGTTATCAACGACTACTATCGAATATCCTTTCCTGCCATCTACACACGATCTTAGATCACCGTGATCTGTCACCATGTAGCTCCCCTCTAAATCAACGGTTGTCATTGACTCCAACTCTTCAACCTTCAGGAGTTTTGACTCTCAACCTTTCACTTCCTCTGTATGGAAATCTCCCAGAGTGGAAGATCTATTGCCACCTGTATCTATGCTTCTATGACCACGATATCCTCCATGACTCCAACCTTCAGGAATCTCAATTCTCAACCCCCACAAGCTCCCTTTACTAATATCCTTCTTCGCATGTGACCTTGGACGAAATCCTCACATCACCATGTGGCTTCCTGCTAAAGCTCACGCACGTCCAATCCTCAAAATGTTGTGACTGTCGTGTTGGCATGTTTTTCAGACAAAGGTAGAGTATGCATGTTTTTCATTAATGGCAAAGATCACGATCAGCAACACAGTGACAATGATGGAATGGCAAGATTAGCAGTGTAATCTCAGGAGGAGGAGCAACAGTGATCGTCGGATCCCATTCAGAATTATCGATGACCGTCAGATACAAATTAATACTAGAGGAGAACACAAAAGAGGAGAACAGATCTCAGGTGTCAGATCTGAGTGTGAAGACTGTCCATCATCGGATCCAAAACAAGGAGCACGATCCTTAAGTACAAGATGAAGCAGGCTTAGAAAGTCTCGAAAGCAGGAGGACCATTGATCCAAGAAGGACATGTGCCAAACAGTCAGAGTGTGACAAAGGTTTCTTTTTAGAGTTTTGCAGATCGGGAAATCCAAAGGAAATAGGTTTTCTAACCCCTCAAACTTGCAATATGCAAAATCGTGATAACAATCCTAACCGTTGGAGTCATAGGACACATGGAAAGCGATTGGAATTTCATTGACTTGCACATTGGAGGAGTCAGTGGAGCATGGTGTGGGAACTTGTGATATGTGATATCCCGAAATGATTTGAGCGGTCGGATTGAGGGTTGATTTGAACCCATGGATTGAGGTATGTTGTTGAACGTTGGATGCAGAGGACACATTGTGAGTGATTGGCATTTCGCTGACTGAAAGGTCAAAGGAAGGAGGCTCCTAACCTATCGAACTCACGATATGCAAAATCATGATATAATCTCAGTCATTGGATTGAAGAAAAATCTGGGCCATCAGATCTAGGAGGTATATCATGACAGACCACATCAGAAAGGACAGGTGGCAACTTACGATAGCAAGGACACATGGCACAAGCATATACGGACAAGTGTCAAATTGTTTCAATTTTTCAGGCCACTAGAAAGCATAATTCTGAGTGACATGTGGCAGCCACTCAGAGCTTGACATGTCATTGAGTGACGCAAGAATGAATTCACTTCATGAGTTCTTGTTTTAGGAGTTTCAGCTTCAAAGTCTTGAAGGCTCAAGTACCGGGGCAGAGGAGAGTCGTCTGATCACCGCGGATGGTGGACCATTGATCTGGCTCCATTTCAGAGTTTTAGATACTAGGAGTTGGAGGAGTCAAAGACACTCATGGAAAGAATGCCGAAATGCAAAATCGCAAAGCACCTTTTGGCGCAGTGTGTGGTCACTGTCAATGGTCACGTGAGGGGAAAGAGCTAGCGGAGCTAAGCTCCTTTTTGGTGATCGCAACATGAAGAGTCGAGACTCTTCACCACAGTATTCCCGAAGTCATGAATCGCAAAGTGCTCGTTTGGTTAGCGAGTGGTCACAGCATGGTTACATGGTCACGAGAAGGGAAGGAGTCAATCTAGCTAAGCTCCTTTTCTGAGTTTCGGGGATCGCATCTTGGAGTGTCGAGACCCTTTGACACAAGATTGTCGAAATGCAAAATGCGAAATGCATTTTGATTAGGCCCATGGTCACATCCAGTGGGCATATGGAATAAGTGAGAGACCCAACACTTGTAATTCAACGGTGTGGGTTAATCAGGAATATGATCGAAGGGTCATTGTTTATTTTCATGGTTAATAAGCTCAGTTACAATTCAATTAGAAAATTGAATCATGGTTCTTGATTGATTGGTGATTAAGTTGCTGAGACGTTTTTGTCTTTTCCCAAGGATATTCTAGGTGTAACTGATGAGGCTGGTGTGTATAAAAGGAGAGATACAGCGACTGTGTAAAGTTGGATGTTCTAACCGAAACAATGAGATGAACTGTAAGAAGGGTAAAATGACAGAATGCAGAGCATGAGATAAAACTCAAAGATGAGTAACAGTCGTCGAATAGATAGAAGCAAGAGAAGAATAACAGAATAGCATGAAGCAAGAGAAAAATAGCAGAATAGCATGAAGCATAGCAGAACTATAGAACAGTTTTTGAACCAAAGAAGAATTGAAAAACAATGAAGAAGAGGTAAGAATTGAAATACCTGTATTGTTTGTCTGTCAATCATTTATTCATAATCAGGGAGGAAGGGTGGTTCTAGGGAGGACTGTGGTCCTATGATATTCAATTTGGTTCTTTAATATTGGAAGTTGTATCTTCCATCTAGTTGTGGCTAGAAAACAGGGTGGCAGGGTGGTGCTTGGGAAAACACAGAGTTTTCTATATACAAGTTGGTGCTTGTATAAATCCAGTTGGTGCTGGAATATTTAGGAAGTTGGTGCTTCCTTCTAGTGGGTGATAGAGAAAGCAGAGAGTTGGTTCTCTCAACAATTTGGAGCTTGTAAAACAGAGGTAGTAGTCTCACTTTGAGTTGGTGCTCTAACATAGATGATGTACAAAACTTAAAAGACTACCTATCATTTCGAAGAAGAAGAGGCTTTATCCCTTTATGGGTTTCCTCGTGAAAATATGTCTCTGTGTATATCTTATGTGTGATTGATGATCATTATTTATGTTTTCCATATGATGTATAATATTGATGGTCACTTGATGAAAGATTAAAAATGGTTTAATAGACTTAAAATTGTTTAAGCACAGTAACAACNTCTCAGTTGTCTTAGTAATTTCAAAAATTGGTATCAAAGCAGGTTCCTTTTATTTAAAGGTAGATCTGTAAGCTTAAACATGACAAGTCATGAAGGGACTTCAGCCACTAAGCCTCCTCTGCTTGATGGAACAAATTTTTCCTTCTAGAAGGTTAGAATGAGAACGTATTTAATGGCCTTAGGTATTGATGTTTGGGATGTAGTAGAGACTGGATATACAAAGCCTATTGTGCTAGATTTCAAGGATGATAAGTTAGAGTTTAGCTTTAATGCTAAGGGAATGAATTCTATCTTGAATGGACTTGCTGAAGCTAAGTTTGTAAAGGTGATGCATCTTGAAACTACCAAAGCAATGTGGGATAAACTTATTAATAGTTATGAAGGAAATGAGAAAGTAAAAGATGCCAAACTTCAAATACATAGATTGAAATTTGAACAACTAAAGATGAATGAAGATGAAATAGTTAGCAAGTATTTTTTAAGAGTTGAAGAACTTGTGAATTCCATGAAGGGTCTTGGTGAGAAGATTGAAGAACCATTTCTAGTTCAGAATATTTTAAGATCTCTTCTTGATAAATTTAATCCAAAAGTCTCTACAATAGAAGAACTAAATGATCTTAAAACTCTATCCATTGATCAACTCCTAGGAACTCTAACTGCATATGAAATGAGAATCAACAAAGATAAATCCATTACTAAATAAGCATATTTTAAAGCAGACAAGAATATCGATTTAGAATTAGATGATATTGAGGCAAAATTTGTGAGAAGCTTAAAGAAAGGATCAGGAAAATATCAAGGCAAGATTCCCTTCAAATGTTTTAACTGTGGTAAGATAGGTCATTTTGCATCTAAGTGTCCTCACCAGAAAAAAAAGACCAAAACTCTTATGATGAAAAGAAATACAAATTTAAGAAATATAGTAAAAAGAAAAGTTTGTGGGCAAACAATGACAACTCCTCAGAAGACATAGATAGTGATTCATCATGTGAAGACAAAGTGAATGATTTTATGCTTATGGCTATGGGAGATCTTGATGATGAACACACAAGGGTGAAATGGATGATGAAGAAGATGTGGTAGATATGGAAGGTGAATTAATTAGTGCTTTGGAAGAAATTGGCAGACTCGGATTTAAGAAGAGAAAACAAAAACAATTGTTGATGCAATTTAAAATGAATGATAAAAAAAATAATGAAGACTTTGCTCTACTAAAATTTGAGTTGGAAGAGGAAAATAAAATAGAGGACATTTTGAAACAATAGTTATCAGAGAATAAAATGAGGTGTGAAGCCTTAGAAGAAGAGATAGTAAAAGCTAGAAAAGAAATGGAGAAGTTTAAGGCATTGTATCACCAAAATCTGTCAAGTATTAAAGCTTTAGAAGCATTATCCTCCATTCTAAATCAACAAATGAATCCAAAGTTGAAAGCTGGCTTAGAATATGAAGAAAGATCAAGTAGTGATCTTCCAAGTAATAAAGAACCCATCAAGTTTGTCAAATCTACAATCATTGACAACAACCACTCTACAGAAACAAAGAAAGAAAATCAATCACCAAGAAGGAATGAAAGAAAAAATACCAGAACCGAATCTGTAGATCAGAGAAATTATCAGCATGAAAGAAATCGACCCACTCAAAGAAGACAAACTTTTTCCAGGTATAAAGGATTTTTCTATGGATATTGTTTCCTCTATTCTAATTTTGGTCACAAAGTTATAACTTGTTCTTTAAGACTTAGAGATGAGCAATCAATATACTCAAGGAATAATTATCTGCCACAACAAAGATTGAGACAACCAAGTAAAAAACAACCACAGACTACAAATCATGTGATAGTTGGGAAAAGGACGCAGGTTAAGTACAACAACAGTTATGAGCATAACGATCGCTATGATCTACTATTCAGTGAACCAGAATGTTACATATTCCATAATTATGAACATAAAGCTGCAGATTGTCGTTTAAAGAACTATAAGCTAGATCTGACTCCTACTGTTGAAAATTTCAAGGTTTGGAAGAAGAAAGAAGAGGATCAATGTGGACTAGTGTTATCAGCCCAAAGACAAAAGAATCCCTGGTATATTGACAGTGGATGTTCCAAACATATGATCGGAGAAAAAAGTAAGTTTCTAACTCTAAGTGAAAACAAATCAGGGAATGTAACTTTTGGAAACGATGCACTAGGAAAAATAAAAGGTAAAGGAATGGTAAGTATGAGTAATGAAAAAGGAAAAGCTCAAGACGTGTTATTTGTAGATGGTCTGAAACATAATCTGCTTAGTGTCAGTCAAGTCTGTGACCGAGGATGTGAGGTTGTTTTTACTTCTAAATATTGTAAAATAAAGTCTGTGAATTCAGGACAGCTGGTTGCAAAAGGGATAAGAATAGAAAACAATGTCTATGCGTTAAAAGAAGAAAAAGAAGAATGTCACTTAAGCAAGTATGATGAAAGTTGGATATGGCATAGGAGACTTGGACATCTAAATTTTGATCATATAATCAAGCTTAGAAACAATGGGGCAGTAAAGAATCTTCCAAAGATATCAAAACCATATGATTCTATTTGTAAACCTTACCAGATAGGAAAACTTACACGGACACAGTTCAAATCTAAAAACTTCCCTTCAACAAAAAAACCTCTCCAGTTAGTTCATATGGATTTATGTGGACCATCAAGGAAAGAAGGTACAAGAAAATAAAACTATTTTATGTTGATTATTGATGATTATTCTAGACTAACATGGGTTTCCTTTTTGAAGGAAAAATATGAAGCATTTGAAAAATTCAAAGTGTTTAAGGTTCTAATTGAGAATCAAACAGGAAAAAGATTGAAGGCAATAAGGTCTGATAGAGGAGGAGAGTTTATCTCATGTAACTTCAAAGATTTATGTGATAAACATGGGATCAAAAGAGAGTACACAATCCCAAGAACTCCACAACAAAATGGAGTTGTTGAGAGGTAGAACAGATCAGTACAACAAATGGAAAGATCAATGATGAATGAAAGGAATATATCTCAGACATATTGGGTGGAAGCAATCCATACAGCTGTTCACATTCTTAACAAAGCTCATCTCAGACCACACAATGAAAAGACTCCTTATGAACTATGGTTTGGAAGACCTACCTCAATCAAGCATTTTAAAGTCTTTGGGAGTAAATGTTATATCAAGAATAATGATGAAAATATTGGAAAATATGATGACAAGGCTGATGAAGGTATATTCTTAGGTTATGCTACAAACAGTAAAGGATACATATGCTACAATAAGAGGCTGCATAAATTGGTTGATTGTATCGACATAAAAGTTGATGAAGAAATCCTGGTACGAAATGTAAGCAATGTTGAAGAACCAAGCACAGAAGATATAGTTGAAGATGAAGATGAACAAGTCCAAGGAGAAGAAAGAGAAGAATCTGAATTAGATGAAGATACGAATACTCCGACTGACACAAATCATCAGAAAGAAGCAAAATCACCTCTCAGAATTGTTAGAAAGAATCATCCTAAAAATAAGTTAATTGGAGATATAAATAAAGGAGTTTAGACAAGAAGGAAATTGATTAAAGACTCAGAACAATCTCATGTTGCCTTTTTATCTATGACTAAACCTAAAAAAATTGATGAAGCCAGCCATCATGATGATTGGATTAGAGCTATGAATGAAGAGCTTGATCATATTGAGAAAAACAATACTTGGGAGCTTTTCCCTAGACCTGAAGATAAGAATATAATAGGTTCCAAATGGGTGTTCAAGAATAAAATGAATGAAAAAGGACAAGTTGTTAGAAATAAAGCCAGATTGGCCTGTAAAGGGTATGCACAAGTTGAAGGCCAAGACTTTGATGAAAATTTTGCACCAGTGGAAAGATTGGAAGTCATCATAATGTTTCTTGCATATTCATGTCATAAGAAATTTAAAGTTTATCAGATGGATGTTAAGTCATCATTTCTTAATGGAGATCTAGAGGAAGAAGTATATATGGAGCAAACTAAAGGATTCTCATTGACAGATAATCTTGATTATGTTTGCAATCTGAAGAAGGTCTTATATGGACTGAAACAAGCATCACGAGCTTGGTATTATAGACTGGACAATTTTTTACAAGACAAAGGGTTCAAGAAAGGTATTGTTGACAATAATATCTACATTAAGTCTGAAGGTGATAATTTACTAGTTGTTTTGGTTTATGTAGATGATATTATTTTTGGTTGTACTAATGAATCCTCTGTCTAGTGGTTTGCTAACTCTATGAAAACAAAGTTTGAGATGTCCATGATAGGATAACTATCATACTTTCTGGGTTTACAAGTAAATCAGAGTTTTGCGGGAATATTTATCTCTCAAGAAAAATATTTGAAAGAGATGTTGAAGAAATTTCATATGGAGGATTCCTCTTCTGTTAGCACACCTATGGTGGTTATTTGCAAGCTTAGTAAAGATGATATTTCACCTGATGTTGATCAAAGGACATATCTATTTATGATAGGCAGTCTTATGTACATCACAACATCCTGTCCTAATATAATGCAAGATGTTGGAATGGTAGGTCATTACCAGTCTACTCCTAAACAAAGTCATTTGGTAGTTGTCACAAGGATATTCAAATACTTGAAGGGAATAATGACTTATGTTCTGTGGTATCCCAGAAATCAGAAATTTTAGTTAACTTCTTATTCATATGCAGATTGGGAAAATTGTGTGGATGAGAGAAAGAGCACCAGTGGAGGTGCATTCTTCCTGGGTGACTCGTTGGTAGCATGGATTAGTAAGAAGAAGGGATCTATTTCCTTATCAACTATAGAGGAAGAGTACATTGTTGTTGCTACTTGTTGCACTCAGATTTTATGGATGATTCAAACTCTTACAAATTTGAAGGTAAATTATATTGATCTGATTACAATTCACTGTGATAACACTAGTGCCATTAGTGTCTCCAAGAATCATGTTCTTCATTCCAAGACTAAGCATATCCCAATAAAATACCATTTTCTCTTAGAACAAGTTACAAACATAGTCATTTAGTTGAATTATATTCCTTCCACAGAACAGATAGCTGATATCTTTACTAAACCATTAGCAATGACCCCTTTTGGATATCTTCGTCAAAAGTTCGGAGTTATAACTTCTTTCGACTAATCTGTTCACCTGGTCAGGGGGAGTACTTACTGAATATCTGTTATATTTCTAAGTTTCTCATAGTTGATAGGAGGACTATGTACTGCAACAACTCAGGGGGAGCATGTTTCTTCTTTGACATTGATGTCAAAGGGGGAGAAAGTGTGGTAATTTCAAGGATGCTATAGTGGTATAATTGGATGTTATTCAAGATTGGATGTTCTTCCAAGGGTTTCAAGGGGTTTCCGTCAAGGCCAAAGGGCAATATTGTTGGCATGTTTTTCAGACAAAGGCAGAGTATGTGTGTTTGTCATTGATAACAAAGATCACAATCAACATCATAGCAACAATGATGGAATGGCAAGATCAGAAGTGTAAAATCAGGAGGAGGAGCAACAATGATCATTGGATCCCATTCAGAATTCCCAATGATCATCGGATCCAAATTAAGACTGGAGGAGCACACAAAAGAGGAGAATAGATCTTAGGCATCAGATCTGAGTGCAAAGACTGACCATCATCGGATCTAGAAGAAGGAGCATGAACTTTAAGTACAAGATGAAGCAAGCTTAGAAAGTCCCGAAAGTAGGAGGATCGTTGATCCAAGAAGGACATGTCGCAAACAGTCAAAGTGCAACAAAGGTTTCATTTCGGAGTTTCACAGATCAGGAAATGCAAAGGAAAGAGGTTCTCTAACCCCTTGAACTTGTGATATGAAAAATCGTGATAACAATCTTGACCATTGGAGTCATAGGACACATGACAAGTGATTGGAATTTCGCTGACTTGCACATTGGAGGAGTCAACAGAGAATGGTGTGGGAACTCACGATATGAGATATCGCGAAATGATTCGAGCCATCGGATTGAGGGTTGATCTGAACCCTTGGATCAAGGTATGTTGTGGAATGTTGGATGCAAAGGACACATGGAGAGCGATTGGCATTTCACTGACTAAAAGGTCAAAGGAAGGAGGCTCCTAACCTCTCGAACTCGCAATATGTGAAATCATGATATAATCTCAGTTGTTGGATTGAAGACAAATCTGGGCCATCAGATCTAGGAGGTAGATCATGACAGACCACTTCAGCGAGGACAGGTGGAAACTTACGACAGAAAGGACATGTGGAACGAGCATATAAGGACAAGTGTCAAATTGTTTCAGATTTTCAGGCCACTAGAAAGCATAATTCTGAGTGACACATGGTAGCCACTCAGCTCTTGACACGTCATTGAGTGACGCAAGAATGACACCACTTCATGAGTTCTTGTTTCGGGAGTTTCAGCTTCAAAGTCCCAAAGGCTCAAGTACCGGGGCAAATGAGAGTTGTCTAATCACCACGGATGGTGGACCATTGATCTGGCTCCATTTCAGAGTTTTGGATACCAGGATTTGGAGGAGTCAAAGACACTCACGGAAAGAATGCCAAAATGAGGGGAAAGAGCTAGCAGAGCTAGGCTCCTTTTTTACGATCACAACATGAAGAGTCGAGACTCTTCACCATAGGATTCTCAAAGTCACGAATCACGAAGCGCTCGTTTGGTTAGCGAGTGGTCACAACATGTGGTTACATGGTCACGAGAGGGGAAGGATCCAGTCCATATAAGCTCCTTTTTGGAGTTTCGGGGATCGCAACTTGGAGTGTCGAGACCCTTCGACACAGGATTTCCGAAATGCAAAATGAGAAATGCATTTTGATTAGGCCCGTGGTCACAACCAGTGGGCATATGGAATAAGTGCGAGACCCATCATTTGTAATTCAATGGTGTAGGTTAATCAGGAATATGATTGAAGGGTCATTGCTTATTTTCATGATTAATAAGCTCAGTTATGATTCGGTTAGAAAATCGAATCATGGTTCTTGATCGGTTGGTGATTCAGTTGCTGAGAAGTTTTTGTCTTTGCCCAAGGAGATTCGAGGTGTAACTGATGAGGCTGGTGTGTATAAAAGGAGAGATGCAACGACTGTGTAAAGTTGGTTGTTCTAACTGAAATAATGAGATGAACTATAAGAATGGTAAAATGACAGAATGCAGAGCATGAGATAAAACTCAGAGATGAGTAACAGTCACCGAACAGACAAAAGCAAGAGCAGAATAGTAGAATAGCATGAAGCAAGAGAAGAATAGCAGAATAGCATGAAGCAGAGAAGAACTGCAGAACAGTTTTTGAACCAGAGAAGAATTGCAGAATAGTGAAGAAGGGGTAAGAATTGAAATACCTGTATTGTTTGTTTGTCAATCATTTATTCATAATCAGGGAGGAAGGGTGGTGCTAGGGAGGATTGTGGTCCTCTGATATTCAATTTGGTGCTTGAATATTGGAATTTGTATCTTCAATCTAGTTGTGGCTAGAAAATAGGGTGGCAGGGTGGTGCTCTGGAAAACACAGAGTTTTCTGTATGCAAGTTGGTGCTTGTATAAATCCAGTTGGCGCTAGAATATTTAGGGAGTTGGTACTTCCTTCTAGTGGGTGCTAGAGAAACCAGAGAGTTGGTGCTCCCAACAATTTGGAGCTTGTAAAATAGAGGTAGTGGTCTCACTTTGAATTGGTACTCAAACATAGATGATGTACAAAACTTAAAAGACTGCCTATCATTTCGAAGAAGAAGAGGTTTTCTCCCTTTATGGGTTTCCTCATGAAAATCTGTCTCTGTGTATATCTTATGTGTGATTGATGCTCATTATTTATGTTGTC
>ML781740.1:121077-153558 GCA_009831015.1 Picea engelmannii | reverse complement strand
AAAAAGATTTTTTTAGGAATATTACTTTTTGAATGATTATTTTTTGTTGGTGTATGTTTTTTCTATTGCAAGTCTGACAGGTCTCATTGACCATTGCTTTGGAAATGCTTCTTGTAGTTTAAATATAACCTGGTTCTTGGAATCATTGGATTGATTTCTATATTGTAAGTGTAAAGTACGTCTATACGTTCATTCCACTATATTACTCATAGTTCTGTAAAAGTTTTCCCCCCTTTGATTAATCTTCAACACTACTCCAGATGAGCTAAGGACCAATTCATCATCATTTACATCTTCTATATTAATCAATTTTTTTTTGTTAGGATGACATGGTGTTCCCTTGTTGTTGGTGTCTGTAGAACATTAAGCATATGTGAATTAATAGATTGTTTGAAACATGTCATCTAATATTCATGAGTATATTATTAATAAAAATTCAAAAACAAATATCAAATTGAATAGTATTTTTTCATTCACTTGATTCATCCCTCTGCAATTTTTCCATGAAGAGTTTATGATCTTCTTCACTTATATCAGAAATAACCTTATAGATCTTCCTCATTTTGTGGACCTACATGACACACACTAACCAATAAATATTAGTTAAAATTACATATAGTTCAACCATATTAATTTTTTATAAAATTTACAGAGAACCTACCATTTTTGTTTTTTTGGATGTGTCATCATTGTGTCGACCATAACTTTTCTTATTTGAACTCTTCTCACTCATATTTTTATCAATATACAACCTATACCATTCAATACAGAAATTATTAAATATATTTTATAAATAAATCACATAATTTTGAGCAAAAAAAAATCATTGTAACCGGTGAGCTTTTTAAATACAAAGAACCAGTGTGCTTATTACATAAAACGTACCGATGCATTCAATACAAAAAAATGCACCGTATAGTTTAATTTATTTTATAAAAAATTGTGAATTACAATAGTGCGATATATATAGAAGGCATCACAGCGACTACCATAGAAAACAAAAACATAGCAAAACAATTAAACATTCATAAAAAAAACAATAGAAAAATTACACACTAATTAGAAGAAAAATTAAAAAAATTATATGACATCATTTTATGTGTTGTTTAGATGAGAAAATATCAGCGATATTTTTTTATGCACCATATTTATAAAAAAAAAAATTATGGCTTTATCGATGCTCCTTAGAAATAAACGCATCGGTGTGTTTCTATTGAAATGACTTACCGAAAAATTGGAAAACGTTTTAAAAAAAAAAAATTCGAATCGGAAACTGTTTAAAAAATAAAAATAAAAAGTCAGAGGGTCAACTGCATTTGGGATCCAATGCAATAAGTGGTCCCTTTGCATCACATGCCAAACAATTATATATAGAAAAACAAATCCATTAGATCTATAATGCCTAAAATGAAAAGCCTTAATTCTGAAGTGATAGAGGGAGTTAACCCCTAGGGTGAAATTTTGCATTCACATGAGCCAAAAAATGGGTTTTGAGTGAATCGACATACCCTTCAAATCCTAATTTTCTGAATATTTATGTCGTTCCAAAGTATTCTTCTACTCCACACTTCTCCCCAGTATGTCTCTTTTCCAAATTTGTCTCCTATAAATTTTGGAAAAATAATGAAAATATTGAATACCTTCTTAATATTAAAAACATTTAATGAAAATGGTTTAGAGTGAATCACCATACCCTTGAAATTCTCGTATTTTGAATAATACTATGGTTCCAAAGTATTTTTCTCCTCCACGATTTTCCTCTGCATGTCTCTCTTGCAAGTCTTTCCCCTGCAAATTTTTGCAAAATAATGAAATAGTGAATAGTTTTTTAGTATTTAAAGGACTTTGTGAAATTCGATTCCTGTTCTTTTTTAATTGTTGAAAAAAAAACGTGATTTTTTTACTTTTTCAGCACGATGGTGCATTTATGTAAAACGCAGTGGTGCATCCATATTACACTATGCACTGGTGCGTTCATATTATATGACACACCAATAACATATAAAAAAAAATTTATTAACAAAATCTCGAAACACAGTGTGGTTAATTTTTCAACGCACTGGTGCTTATTATTAATATGTGAATTGGTGTGTTTGTGGTTTATAAGTGCACCGATATGCTTTTAAATTTATTTGAACTTTTATTTGTACATAAAATAGTATATTCATCTCAAATTGTCTTTTAGCATGAATTCGCACGACTTATAATACTTCAGTATACATTTTACATTGTATGTTTCCTTATTCTTAAAAAATGATTTCAAAACTATATTCAAACTCAGATTGTGGTATGGTCCTCAAAATTTATTTTAGATATGTATAGAAAAATTTATTGCTAATTTTTTTTAAATGCAAGAAGAAAACCTTATTATATGATCAAATGGACAATTCTTCAAATTCCATCCCATTCCATATTGCTCAAATTACATCATGGAGTTCTCCCTTTCCATCTCCAGTAAGTTTAGCTTATTTTATTTATGTTTCGATTATAAATTGAATTTTTTTTTGTCCATGTCAATCTGAATAAAAATGTGTCTAAATTTGTAGGATCCTAATTCAGAATTGAGTTCATATGAAAAAAATATTCCAGTACCGGTTCAAAAACGCCGGAAGGTCTTATCAGGAGAAACATATTGAAAACAGTCAGTAGATGAAAATGGACAGTCTCTTTACCATGACAATTGTGACATTCCATCTTCCAGCTGCAATCCTGGGTCGGAAATGGTAATAATTGTTTGGTATAATGTAATTTGAACAAACAAATTAATGCATTGTGCTTACTAATATCATCGATGAACTTATAATGTTCAATATTTTTGAAATTATGATTCTTCTGATGATGAGAAGCCTACCTATCATCTTTCGTTTCACCCCAAAACAATGTCAACCCAAGAGAAGGTTGCAATGAGAGAACAACTCAGAGAGGAATCATACCAAGAATGATTGAATCAACCACTTATTCAATTCCCACTACGTCTAGATTCACTAATTAGGAATGACTACAACAATAGTAGTTCTTCAGAAGTTGGCAATGGAGACAATAAAAAAGAGGTTGGTATGGATGATTACTTATGGGATACAACTATCATGGAGACAATGTTGTTAGATGCATTCCATAATGATGAGCTAGGGGATGATTCTCATATCAATGATACCATTTTCGAAAGCCTAAAATATGCTTCCACCACCCCTCTTTTTGGACCTAGTGCCTGGTCAAAGTCTACCTAGCTTGGGGAAGCAATGTTACTATACAACATGAAAGAAAAGTTTGGCATGTCAAACACATGTTTCTCGACAATATTGAGGTAATTGACCAACAAGTGCCTTATATTAATTTTGATAAATCTTGTCACACATTCAACATTAGAAATGGTTTCTTTTATAAACGTTAAATGACCTTGTACATTTCTATTTCCCACTAACTGTAGGATATTGAAAGATAAGGTTCTTCCTAGTGATAATGTTTTTTCTGGTAGCTACGAATAGGAAAAGCATTTGTTGAAAATGTTGGGTGTTGAGTATATATCATATCATGCATGTCTGAAGGATTGTACTTTATATAGAGGAGAATATGAAAACAAAGATATATGTCTGAAATGTGGGCATGACAGGTACCATAAATCAAATAAAAATGGTAAATCGCATGGTCCTCCTCATAAGATATTGAGGCACATGACTATAATCCCAAGGATTCAAAGGCTCTTTCGTTGTGAAGAATTAGCTATGTTGCAGGGATGGCATGCCTCGCACAGAAGTGACTTGGGAGTTATGTGAATCCCAATAGATTTAATAGCCATGAAGCATATAGAGGATACATGGCCAACAAAATTCAAGGATGAAGTACAAAATCTACGACTTAGTATAGCAATGGATGGTGTGAACCCATATTCCCTCCAAAACACCAACTATTATGTTTGGTCTGTAGTAGCACTTGATCAATAACAATATCCCCCCATGGTTGTCCATGAAGAATGAACATCTTATGTTGGCTCTTATAGTCCCTAGTAGAAGACAAGTGAAGAATATGGATGTCTACTTACAAATATTGGGAGATGAATTGAAGGAATTATGGGAAGGGATACATGTATACAATGTATGAAGACTCATCGCAACAGAGATGAATTTTACATTGTATGGAATATGTTCTTACACCACACATGATTATCCAAGGTTAGGAGTTTTTTCTGGTAATTAACATGTTTATTGATTTTTTTATATACGTAACAGTATTTGTTTGCATATTTAATTCGTTGTGATTGAAATTCTATCATTAAACGCTAATGTTCTATGTATACAATAATTTCACATCTCTTGTAACTAAAAGATATCATAGATGTAAATGTTATGTACATTCTCTGAAGTCTAGATGATCCAACCACCTACGAAAGCCAATGTACGACTACTTGAGGGTATTCCTCCTAGAAGAACACCCTTATAGAAGAGAAACATTCGCTTTCAATGGTAAACCAGAGACAACCCAAAGGCCTACAATAATGACACCAACAAAATGGCTTAGAGCATATGAGAGAGAGAAGGAGAAGGATATTACAGAAATGTTTGATTCAAATGGGGAGCCTATGTTCGATGATCCATAATTCTTTGACACCTATGTTGAGAAATTTCCCATTGGGATGAAAATAAAATCTATATTTTATGAGCTCCCATATTGGGAGAAACTTAAGATTTCCCACTTACTAGATCCCATGCATATATTTAAAAATGTGTCATCTTCTTTATGGAGGCACATATCATCGAAAGAAAGTGACACATTGGCTGTGAGGAGAGATATTATTTCTTCAAAAACTAAAAAGAAACATTGGCCAAGACAAGAAAGTAGAGGAGAGGTTGGTCCCTCTTGGTCTTTCAAAGAAGGTGATGTCCCATGGATTTTGAAGAAAGAATATCTTTCTTTGGCAAAGGAAGTTATATTGGGTGTGAAGGTGCCTTATTTATATGGGTCTTCCCTACGACGTTGTTTCTTTGTGTGTCAATACCATTTTTCAAGGTTTAAAGCGCATGACCATTTGAACCTTATAAAAGTATGACATATATCAAAAATATGATTTTATTATTTGTAATTTTTATTTTTATGCCATGGGATAAAACAAAATTATTTTTGTATGTGTTTACTTTGTAGTTTCATTATGCTCTACTCATGCGTGGGTGTGTGAACCATGAATTCCCCCATGACCTAAGGTGTGCCATATCTAAATTATTTTCATTTGTACATTGGAACACATCAAAGGAGATTCATATGGCTAGCATTCCATGGTGGCGTCTAGAGATAGTTGAGATTGTTTGTATGTTTGAGAAGAAACTAACGTCGAGTTTCATGGACTTGCAGGTTCATATTCTAATTCACCTAGTAGATGACGTTGAATTAGTCGGGGTGGTCTCCTGTCGTTGGATTTTTTTTAGAGAGGTACATGAAGAAATTGAAAGGATTTGTTCATTAAAGGGAAAACATCGAGGGGTCTATGGAAGAGGGGTACATATCATACGAGTCTTTCTATTATTCCAGTGAGTACAACAAGTAGATCGACAACACACTAGATGCAGTGATTTGGGACGACGAAATGGATGAAGACAAAAGAGAAGGGGATATTCTCCAAACGAATGGAAAAAGGTGCTTGATAAAGAGTAAGTGACTTATTGTTTCTCAAGTTTCTACACAGTAACTATTCACATTGAACTTCATAATGTACATTTTCATGATCTCATATGTACTATATGTTGGTTTGATTTCATGAATACATCAACGAATTTAGAAATTGATGCCATCAATAAATTCATTCTTTACAATTCGGAGGCAACACAACCTTGGGTCCCATTGTACGAAAAGAAGAGGAGGAAATGGGAAAGTGACATGAAAGAATTCAGATGGTTGAATGGTAGAAGCCTGCCTTATCCTGATCATTTAAAACAAAATATCCCAATGATATTCCCCAACAGTTGGATTGTTGACCAAGTTAGAGAGAAATATGGTGCATCTGGCCATTACCCACATGAAGAGGATGCACTAAACATAGGGATTGGTTGCAGCAACTCGGTAATAATCTATTTATGTACATAATTTTTAACTTTGTAATGCACATTTGAATTGTAATTACATCTATATTATTTTATATTTTAATGGTCGGGTTATTAGACATATATTGACACTATGATTTGTTCACTTTTTTATAAGTGCATTTGTTCCCATCTATGTGGGCATATGGACATCATTTTCGCACAGAGGATGTCGATGATGGACACATGACACAAGACTGTGGAGTGGAAGTCGAGTTCGACCAATCTAGTTGTGCTAGCCACCATGATCAAAACACCATACAAGGGAAGTTAGGTTACGTCAGAAAGATACAAGAGATCATTCGAGTGGACTTCTCTTCTTTCCAATGTGTTATTTTAAGGTGCAAGTGGTGGGACATCTTTGATCAGAATAATGTAAATTAAGATCATGATAGTGGGATGATATGTATCAACTCTAAAACGATGTGGGATGAAGCTAAGGAGCCTTATGTTTTCCAAAAATATGGCAACCAAGTGTTTTTTTACCTAGATGTGTTGGATAAGGATTGGTGGTTTGTATTAAGACATGACCCTAGATTAAAACATATTTTTTAAAACAACAGTGTTATCATGCCAAGCAAGGAAGATAATCAAGGCGATGGAAATGGAGAGTGATATATTATACATGTTTTATTCTTTAATTACTTACTTTTATGTTTTCAAATCTATAGTGGATTTAATAATTTGATTATTAAATTTACAATGTTTTTAGTATTTAATATTTCATATGAAATATTATTAATTTTTTGATTGGATGATATAATTAAATGTTATGTGTAAATGATATAAATATTTTTTCATTGTAATTCTAGATGATATTTGAACTTTTAGTACTTTAATTTCAACTTTTACTTTAAAAAACAATATATTATTGTATTGTAAATATCAAATATTTTATATCATAATTTTAAATTATTTTTTTGTTACCCACAATTTCATATCATTACCATATCATAATATATTTTATTAGTTTTTAATTTTGAGTTCATACATACTAATTAGGGAAATATTAGATCTAAAATGAGCCTCCTAAGTGAGTTTTTCAAAAAATAATCATTGTCCTTAAATAACTAATGCATGTGTCCCTCTCTAAACCCATATAATAATATATACTTCAAATATTACATAAAAATCAAATACATAATATATTATGTAATATAATAAATATAATATATTATGTTATGTATTAATTATAATATAATAAATATAATATATTATATTGTATATTAATTTTATAATATATATTAATTTTATATTATAAATATAATAATATAATATATAATAAATAAATATAATATAATATAAATAATATAATAAATATAATATATCATATTATATATTGATGATAATGATTAACGTCCACAAAGACTGAATTGGTTTATCAGACCTTAAGAGGGTAAGTGATTACTTGTGATTCTTTAGAATTTTGTTTCTGTGCTCAAAAACCATTAAGAGAAGCTTTCCAAGATCACCATAGTTTTGTTGAGTTAAGAGGTTAGAAAGGTTGGTAGTGTAAAAAATATTTTGAAAATGAGATCTAATCTAGGTATAGGCTGGACAATCTAAGAGAATGTGTTTTTCATTTTCACTTCTTAGTGTCACAAAGGTGACACACTCTTTCATCCCATGGCATTTTAGGAATTGACCAATGCCCAGTTTCACTATGGATCTCGTGAGAATTTGTTCTTGTCTTAGCAATGATTTTTTTTTCTTTACACTCGTCAAAACAGATAGATAATTTTGATCTTCTAGATTAGGGTTGATTACATCCTTATAATACCTTAACTTTATTTTCTCCTCTAACTCTTTATCACACCACATTTTCTCCTTAAATTTTGATTTGATGATATTTTTAATAGTATATTTATTCTACAAAATGGTTTCTTCCATGATTCCCCATTAGTTTAGCCAAGAGTAGGCATATTTATGCCATCCTTGCTTGAGTCGATGGTAGTTACGAATCAATTTTGAAGAAATTTTAGGAAGACTCTCATATTCCATGTTGTTTAACTTGTTCTTATACATTAGGTATCTAGTCATAGCCATTCTCTCAATGGGGGAGAGGCTTGTTTCTAAGAGGAGGATGGGATAGGGCGTATTTCCTTTAATTTTGAGATGATAGGTTATAAAAATATTTTGTATTTTCTCTATATTTCTCCAGGATTCACGAGAGATACTATAGCCCCAGACTTTACAACCATAAAGAATTATAGGTGTAATGAGAGTCTCAAAGAGGATTTTCTTCTTATCCCAAATCCAAAGATCGACTGAATTAAAATTGTTTTCAAGCCCATAAAAATCTTTACATCCCCCAATAATCCTTTTCTCAATGCTATAATTCTAGTTGAGTTTGTGGTGAATATCAATTCCAAGATATTTGTATGAATTCACTTCCTCCAATTTGTTGTTTTCATATACGAAGGTAACATAAGTGATTTTATTGGATTTAATAATCATGACCTTAGTCTTATCAGTATTAACAGTCATACCCATGTTGGAGAAAAACTCCTTGAGGATTCTCAGTTGGTTTTTAATATCACGGGGACTCATTTCCATAAGAACGACATCATCATCATAAATAAAAAGATTGATGACTATACCAGTGAGAGTAGGGATGACACAACCTATTTTTTACAAACAATCTTCTAACTTGTCAATGTATATGCCAAAAAGGGTAGGGAACAAGGGACAACCTTGTTTGACTCCAATATTGTAGTTAATCTCTTTCGACCAGCCCTTAGTGTTTTTGAAATTAGAAATAACATTCTCATACATTCTTATTGCAATAGCCTTCAACTCAAGAGGCACTTTTATCTCTTCCAACCTATTCCAAAGGTTTTTCCTAGGAACCATGTAAAACGTTTTTCTAAAGTCAACAAACAACAAAAAAGATTGGTTTTAGTATTGCAAAATTCCTCTGCAATGATCCTAAAGGTAACAAGATGGTCCACATTTTAATGATATCTCCTAAACCCAACCTGACATTTATCTCTTTTACCATGAATTTCTAGCCAAAGGTTAATCTTTTTTTCCAAAATAATTCCATAAATCTTGCCTAAAATCAGGCTAATCATAATGGTCCTATAATTAGAGGGAATGTTTCTATCCCCATTTTTAAAAATAGGAACAATGAGGCTTTGCATCTAGGTTTTAGGGAACCCTGCTTGACTGCTAAATTGAAGAGCTTGTGTATGTGAGGGATAAGGATAAGCCCTCCAATTTTAAAAATTTCATCTTGGTAGCCTTCAATGTCCTTAGCTTTCCCATTTTCAAGCCAATTAACCTTGAACTCTATGTCATCTAAAGAAAAAACAACATCCTATGTATGGACAATAGGAATGGTTTACATGGCATTAGGGAACTCGTAAATACTTTTAAGGTAGGAATTACAGTCCCTTAATGCAATCACATTATTCTCTTTTAGTATTTTGGTTTAGAATTTGGCTCGAGAACTTCTTAGGAACTAAGCTTAGATAGTTGTGAAAGTTTCTCTTGTATTTTATTGATATAGTACCTTTTTTTTCCTTTTAATTAGAGATTTGTACATATTGATCTTATTGAGTTTTAAGGACTCATTAGAAGCATCCCTAATGGATTTCCTAGCAATTTTACATTTTGTATCATACCAAGGGTTGGTCGTTCTATTATTATTTTTATAGGACACCTCGAAAGAGAACTTGTTAATAGAAGTGGAAAGGGTAGTTGTAAAATGATGATAGAGTTCTTCAATGTTTTCCTTATCTGTTAGGAGATGTAATTTACTATTTAAATCCTTTATGAAAAGGTCAAATTTAGTTTTTTCAAAGTGCAATTGTCTTTGATTATCAAAATTCTCTTCAATGGCGCTCATGTTCATGGAAAAGTTTAGAGTTAGAGTTAAAGGTTTATGATAAAAGTTAGGTTCATGGTCATTTAATAGGTTAAAAGTTGGTATTTGGTTGGAAACGCCAATATTAGATATCACATAATCTATGACTGTTGAGCTTCCAAATTGACATCCCCATTACCATATTATATTCCTCATTTATACCTTTTTGGCCTACCTAAGCTTGGATCAATGATAAAGAACCCTACTTCCAGTCATTGATAAGGTAATAAGGTAAAGTATAATTGAATTCATACATTTTATGGTTTATTAAGCTAGGAGACTAAATATTTCATGTACTAATGTTTAAAATTGTCAGGTATAGCCTTTGACCTTTGGATGAGTCCAACACTTCTATGTCAGCTCCACTATCCGGTACTTATGTGGCAGATTGCCCATTGTCCGAATCCGGTACCAAGCGCACCTTCCGTTCAGATCTGGTACTCACAGACCATACACTGTCGCGATCAAGTACAAATGACCACAGACTATTCTGGTCTGGTACCAACCAATTGCGTACTGTTCGGATCCAGTACTATCTACCGAATCTCACCTGTCATGATCTGGTACTAATATAAGAAACAAACTATGCTAATATTGGATCCAGATCGTGCCCAGGATAATTTTTTATTGTTTATGAAATCATCAAAGTTCTAGCAAGACTATATTAAGCCAGTTTGTTTATTGCTTCATCCTCATGCACTTCGTGTCATGAGGATGAAGCTTAAAATATGTAACCAAATATATAAATTTAACAATTGTTGATTTGTAAAAGATTTCACCTCCTTGTGTTTCACGACTAAGACCGTTTAAATAGTCATGGAAAGTATGGTGGAAGTAGTAGAGAGATAGCATAACACAACATGTGAAGCAGCGTTACATATTGTAGAACATATCCTAAGTTGAATTTTAATAGAAGGATGTCATTTATTTCTTGATCATTTATGAATGAATGTGAGTTGAGTTGTTAGTATAGTTTCATGTTTTGAGGTTTTGAGTAAGAGTGATGTGTGGATTAAAGGCCAACTCACTATAGACTCCAGTCGTTGACCTGTTGAAGCGGCAAGGGCCCACTGCCCAACAAAGGTCAGCATCCTTATAAAGTAGTGTTAACATTAGATTTCAATAGTATAACTGTTAGATTAGTTGAATCTTTGATTCTTTCATATAATAGCAGTATAGTTCAATTTAGGATTTCGATTATATGATTGCTTAGGGGTCTTTATTTACTCTGTTTTTTCATATGATCTGTTTCTGTTATTATGAATTTGATTTTTCTTAATGGACATGGATGTTGGCAGCAGTAGTCAAACATAATTGGAAAAGAACTAGTGAAGTTCACGATAGAATATTGTGAACCATAACATACTCAATATACTGGCTACTGAACTACCCATGCTATGTCTTGATGATTGATGTGTGATTTCTGTTTCAGAAGTGTGATTGCATAGTTAGCTTTCTAGGTAAAATAACAGAGTTGATCTGTCAAAGAAATCCATCTCATATTTGCATGTAACCCAATGGAGTAGATAGCCTCTCTGTGAGAGACAACCAAAGTGTGTTTTAGTTTGCTTCTTAATCCATATTATTTCTATACTCGTGACATTAGAATTACCTCTCTTACTGGTGTCTTGTAACTCTATTGAATACTAATCCTGGATTGATAAGTAATGAGTGCATTATACTAATCATAAAAACCTCCCTATTTTCATTGTTGAATGTTTCCCTTGTCAATAAGTCATCAGAAGAAAGGCAATTTCAATTTTTAAAGGCATGGGATCATATGCTAGGTGATAAATGTACTTTTGGAATTTGATTTGGTTTATCATCTCTTATCAATTTTCTTCTATTTGTGAACAGTGTGTCGGGCCTTTTTGCATAAGGATATGCAACATCCTTGGCATGGGGGAGGTTCAAAGAGCCCCTTTTAGGACTCTTTTTCATACTCACATCTCATCTACAGATATCAGTATGTTCACCATACAACCCTGCAGAACCAGACACAAAAGAAGAAACTCAAGATAAGCACAGAATACAGAAGTTTCATAAAGTACAGGAAATTCCAGTACTAAGCTTCCAGAAAACTCCAGCCTAAAATGATGAACTCTAACAATCTGCAAGCTTCAAATACAAAGGCAGTCGCATATGCTATGGGTATTGGTTATGCAATGGTAAAAGCAAAGGTAACATGGTATTATTTATTTTCCTTTGCTTATAAAACTACAATAGGTATGAAAATATATACTAGATCTTATGACCTTAGTATTAAAACCATGCACCTAACTTTCACTTCCCTCATGCCCATATGCTTAACCTTAATCAATAACCTCACCACATAAGCTCTTGAAAAGATGAGGGAGGAAAAAATCACATCATATGTGTGAATGTGGGGATGAACTGAAATAAGCATGCCCATTAATGATGAGACACGACCCTAAACCAAGAACATGCTTCATCCTTAAACCATCATGAATCTATCTCACACGATTCAACACCAAATTTGCCGCTTAGGGGTCCAATCACCTATCCCAAACAACAATGATGTTTTGATACTAAACGTCCCATCCCCATCATTGCACTAACGAGTAGAAATGAAATGGATTATATGGGTGGTGAATCCATCCAGATGAGCCTCATATTTTCTTAATTTTCCTTTGAAACATCTTTACTTAAACTCACGATTCGAATTATCGACGCCATCACCATTTTTCCTGTTGTTATCAATCTTTCTCCATTTTCAGAGCCTTCTCCTCTCTGTGATATCTGGTACCAAACCCTTATGCTCATAGCTGACTAAACCCTTGTGTTATAGCCTAGTTTTCATTCACGGTTTATAAAGATGGTTGTAAGTAGACATGAACCAATCTTCCAGATTTATAGGGAGACCAAGGAGTTCCAACTATGTAGAGATAAGTATGCTAGAGCGATATGGATGCCATTTTTAGAGAAATTCATAGGTTGCCATGAGAAGGTATTTATTCAGAGTTACAATCGAGAGATTGTGCACATAGACAATCTGCAGCTAACAATCAATGAAGCAACCTTAATGGAATCCACGGGATTACCTAGCAGAGGAGCCAAGTATTTCAAAGGAGTAGGAATCAATAAGGAAATGTGCCAACAATTTATGAAGGAAGACCATCAACACCTTGATTGGAAAAAGGGGATTTCTAGAAACTATATCAAGGAAGAATATCATCCAATGCTTGCTAGTCTTCAACGATTCCTCACTTGTGAGGGAAGGTATGTTGTAACATTCTTATATCACCTTAGGCTTTTGTTGCACTTTGAAGGAGGTCCTGAAATTGACTTCCCATATTTTTATGGATGAGCCTGAACAAGATAGTAAGAGGTGTCAAATCCCTATCCAAAACTAAGAAGACTAGCATTTACCATTAGGGTCTTATCAAAATGCTAGCTATACATGAGATAAAAAAACAAGGGTTTATTTGGAAAACCCTCATCACTCAACACATTTCCACAGAAAATGAACTTGTAGAAGAAGCCCATCCTACTCCAGATAAAAATAAGGACCCTAAGGAGAGAAAGGGCAAGGCAGCCCCATCATTCTCCAGAGAAGTAAAGGATAAAGCTAGTAAACAAGTAAGGCCCTCTTCCTCAGATAATAAGACTCTTAAAAGTCAAGAATCAAAAGGTAAATCTGAATTAGTGGAGGAGATCTCAGTAGTAGCACTTGAGGAGAGGGGCCATACGTTAAAATCCTTGAGGAAAGGAAGAGTAGAGATAAACAGTTTATAGAACAATCTCCTGTAACCATTCCACAAACAGAAAAGAAGAAAAGGAAGCTTATGAGAACCTATGATTCATTACATGCTTGTAAAAGAACCACAAGGAGCATGGAAAAGAAAGGAAAAGCATTTGTCACTCCTCATACACATGAATACTCAATATATCTTACCTCCCCTTCCCTAGACCTATCATTCTAGGATGACATCTCTAGCTTGATTGAGGAACAAGTTACTATTACTTTGTTTCAGATGAGAGAGGAAGTGGAGGAAAGAGAATGCATCCAGCCAGAGACAATGGGGTCAATGAAGACCTTGAAAAAAGAATAGATGAATAAGAATATTGGGGAGCTGCAAAAACAAAACCATGAACCCAAACAAGAAGTGAAGGAATACCAAATACTGGATAGGTATATTAAGAAGGAAAACAAGCAACTAAAGTCAATCAACCAACAACTCCGACATGACCATGAAGAGACTTATAATGAGCTCAAGAAGGTACTAAGACTCTTGCAATACATTAGGGTCATAAAAAGGGAGTTGAAAGCAGAAGCCTCAGATGTCAACATCATTGACCCACAGGAGTAAAGAGAATGGAGTCTCAAGTTTTGAAAATTTTGATTATGTTTCAGTTGCACGAGGACATGCAATGATTTTGGCATGGGTGGGAATGTTGAGCCTCCAAATTGACATCTCCATTACCATATTATATTCCTCATTTATACCTTTTTGGCCTACCTAATCTTGGATCAATGATAAAGAACCCTACTTCCAATCACTGATAAGGTCATAAGGTAAATATAATTGAATTCATGAATTTTGTGGTTTATTAAGCTAGGAGACTAAATATTTCATGTACTAATGTTTAAAATTGCCAGGTATAGCCTTTGAACTTTGGATGAGTCCAACACTTCTATGTCAGCTCCACTATCCGGTACTCATGCACCAGATTTCCCACTATCTGAATCTGGTACCAAGCGCGCCTTTCGTTCAGATCCGGTACCCACAAACCATTCACTGCCGTGATCCGGTACCAACGACCACAGACTGTTCTAGTCTGGTACCAACAAATTGCGTATTGTTTGGATATGATACTATCTACCGAATCTCACCTGTCACGATCCGGTACCAATATAGGAAACAAAGTATGCTAAGATTGGTTCCATATCGTACCCAGGATAATTGTTGATTGTTTATGAAATCATCAAAGTTCTAGCAAGACTATGCTAAGCCAGTTTGTTTATTGCTTCATTCTCATGCACTTCGTGTCATGAGGATGAAGCTTAAAATATGTAACCGAATATATAAATTTAACAATTGTTGATTTGTAAAAGATTTCACCTCCTTGTTTTTCACAACTAATACTATTTAAATAGTCATGGCGAGGATGGTGGAAGTAGTAGAGAGATAGTGTAACATACCATGTGACGAAGCATTACATATTGTAGAACATATCCTGAGTTGAAGTTTAATAGAAGGATTTCATTTATTTCTTGATCATTTATGAATGAATGTGAGTTGAGTTGTTAGTATAGTTTCATGTTTTGAGGTTTTGAGTAAGAGTGATGTGTGGATTAAAGGCCAACTCACTGTAGACTCCAGTCGTTGACCTATTGAAGTGAAAAGGGCCCACTGCCCAACAAAGGTCAGCATCCTTATAGAGTAGTGTTAACATTTGATTTCAATAGTATAACTTTTGGATTAGTTGAAGCTTTGATTCTTTTAGATAATAGCAGTATAGTTCAGTTTAGGATTTCAATTATATGATTGCTTAGGGTTCTTTATTTACTCTGTTTTTTCATATGCTCTATTTATGTTCTTATTAATTTTATTTTTCTTAATGGACATGGATGTTGGCAGCAGTAGTCAAAAATAATTGGAAAAGAACTAGTGAAGTTCATGATAGAATATTGTGAGCCACAACATACTCAATATACTGGCTACTGAACTACCCATGCTATGTCTTAATGATTGATGTGTGATGATTGATGTGTGATTTTCCTTTCAGAAGTGTGATTGCATAGTTAAATTTCTAGGTCGGATAACAGAGTTGATCTGTCAAAGAACTCCATCTCATATTTGCATGTACCCCAATGGAGTAGATAGCCTATCTTTGAAAGACAACCAAAGTGTGTTTCAATTTGCTTCTTAATCTAGATTATTTCTATACATTAGAATTACCTCTCTTACTAGTGTCTTGTAACTCTGTTGATTACAAATCCCAGATTGATAAGTAATGAGTGCATTATACTAATCATATAAGCAGCACAACAATAACACTACAACCTAGCCCATGAATACAAGTCATCTGGTTGGAGTTTGGCCACTTCATTACTCCATTGCAAAATATTAGGTGATGTAGGAGCATCGTCAACAAAGAAAAATCATGGAAGATAGCTGGACGCACTAGCACATATTTTGAAACATTTTGAATTTCAAAAAGGATCAATGTATTAATGTAATATCTGACAAATATTTTTTGAGTTATGAATACCTTTAATGATCGGAGGTTGAGCCATCACGAAAGACCGATGGGGAATGTAATTTTCTTTATTGTGAAGGATCGCAGTACAGATCTAGGGCTTGCGCTCTTAATCTGTCTGAGTCAATATTTATTGTAATAGGTGCTAAGTAGTTGGTAGCATTTAATTCCGATAAGATAGCATAGAGTAGTTGGAGGGAAGAACTTGAGATAGTCCTTTTGTATAAAGCTTGGTGTTGTTTCCTAGAAGAGGGTGGATAGTTTTTGTTTCTACTGATAGAGGAGAACTGAGCAGTAATCAAATCTACCTTGTATAGGTTAAGGAGTGGTGAAGAATAGTGTATGTATGTATACCAGTTTCAGTTGATTGAATATAACAGAGGAACATTATCGCAAATGTGTGTTGTTATGTGTCTATCTATCTGAATGAATGGTAGACTCTCTATTATTTTGGAATTCTCTGTTATTTCTTGTTCTTGAATCCATGACCGCATTTTCTTTGTTGAATGTATGAGTCACTGTGAAGGATAGATAAGTTTCCATTGTCTTTCTTCATTGAGCAAGAGTAAGGTGTGCATAATGTCTGCAAGGAGTGCGTGATCGAGTCTGTTTCGACTCGAAAGCTCAGAAGAGATAGAGAAACTTGTATGTATGCAAGGAGTGCATCAATGTCTGCAAGGAGTGCATGATAGAGTTTTCAGACTCGAAAACTTAGAAGGGATAGTGTGATTTCCATCACGAGAGACATAAGTTGTTGGAGAACAATTGCAAGGGGTGAGAAGTTGATCCAGATTTTATGAGTAGAACAACATGACTACAGATTATTAATAGATGCTTAACACAGAATAATAGAGATACACTAAAACTGGTTTTCTATTCAATAAGGAAATAAGTTGAAACTGTAAAATGTAGTGGAAAACAAGCTTGTTGGAATGGTGGTGGCTTATCTCTGAGAAGAGATGTGACGGTTGTGCTCATTCGCAAGAAGATAATTACAATGAGGCTATGAAGGCCATTTTACAATAAGCGGGATTTTCAAAAACCCTATACATCCAAAAACCTAACCCTAGGAGATGAAGTGCCAAAAGTCACGTGGGCCCCATTTTGGTAAGTCAGTACATCAACTTCCTGGGGTCATAACTTTTTCATACGATCTTCGTTTTAGGCGTATGATAGCCCATTTGAAAGATCCATCCAAGGAATACAACAGTTGTCAAAAAATTCATGATGAAATTTTTTGACTGCAACGTACCCAAAACAACATCATTTAGGGCCTCAAAATGGCTTCGGAAGTTCAGGACCTGAAAAAACTACTGAAAATAGTAAATGACGAAAATTGTCAGAAAGTTGTTTTGAGCCAGCTAGAAAAGGTGGGTGGCCATCGATATCCACCTGGATCAATCATCCCTCCTTAGAAGCAATGGTCTCCATTGCGTTGAGTTCCCCCATTAGATGAGGAAATTTCTGTTGAATTTGGCCACGGGTGAGCCACTTGCCTTGGTGCAGGAGTTGCCCTGCTTTGACGACTCGATAAAGTTGGATCCTTTGTTGTCGAGTGTCCTTGATTTGTGTGTCCACAATATGATCATTGGATGCCTGTTGTATGCATTCAGGGTTGATCTCTGTTGGTGTCAGATGTTCTGTTACATCTGAGGTGTCCAATAATGGTGGGAAATAAGGTCGAAGTTGGTCCACGTTGAACACTAGGTGCAGGCCAAAGAAAGGAGGAATGTTGAGCTCAAAATCATTATCCCCCACAACCTTGGTGATGGTTTATGGTCCATAACGGAGTGGGAGAAGCTTCCGATGGGGTTTTGTAAGTCATTCTATCTACAAGTGCAACCAAACTTTGTCTCCCACCTGAAACTTATGTGGCACTCGATGTTTATCATGGCATCGCTTGTACTTGTCATTGGACTTCTGTAGAATATTATGAACCTGTTGGAATATGTGTTGGATCCTCTCAATGAACCGAGTGGTTTTTTCATCTTCAGTTGGAGCAGGAGATGAGTCAGTCAAGGTGACCGCAAGGGGAAGTGCAACATCTATGGGACCCAATGGTTGGAATCCCAACCCCACCTGAAAGGGGTTGTGGTCGGTTGAGCTATGCAGAGCTTAGTTGTAGCTATGATGGACATAGGGAAGAATATCATCTAATGTGTGAGGGTGCTTGGAATTATACATGCGCAGGATATGCAGGATCATTCGATTTACGACCTCAGTTTGGCCATCTATCTGGGGGTGGAAGGTCATGGATTTGGAAATCTTGTTGTCTAGCAGTGATCGGAAGCTCGATCAGAATGTGTTGAAAAATTGACTGTCCCGATATAAGACAATGGCTTGCGAGATCCCAAAATGTACCCAAACTCATTCAAAGAAGAGATTGGCAATGGATTCTACTATGATGTTCTTCTTGCAGGCAACCAGAATATCCATCTTAGAAAAGCGATCAACAACCAAAAAAACAAAATCATTTCCCCACTTGGTGGATGGGAGGCCGGACATTTATTCCATTGAGATGGATTCCCAAGGCCTTTTATGAGTATGAAGAGGGGTGTAGATTCCTCGTTTCTTAGTGGTCGGTTTGGCAATAGCACAGGCAGTGTAGGACCTAATATACTTGTTGACCTCATGTCGAAGTTTCGGCCAGTAGAAATTTTTTTGTAGCATCACCACTGTCTTTTTGACACTGAAGTGTCCTACCACTTGACTATAGTGGGCTTCCCATATCAGCTTCACTCGCTCTCTTGATGGAACGCAGATATGGCCCAAACGACACAATAACCCATCCTGAAGATGGAAATTATCGACAATTGTGTTTACACCCAACATTTGGTAAGTGGTGGTGAAGTCTAGGTCTGTCTCAAAGATTTGGGGCCATCCAAAGGTCTCATGGCCGCAAGAGTCTAGAACCGTGGCGAGTGTCGCAAATGGTGGTATACTGAGGAAATCAATGACGCGATTGGTGCTTCATGTTTTATAATTGATGTTGAGGTGGAATTGTTGTAAGTATGTGGACCACTTTTGATGGCAATCATTCTGTAATTTTCCTTGTGTCTGCATGAACTGCAATGGATTATGATCAGTGTGGATGACTTTCTCCCTCCCAAGAATGTAATGTCTCCATTGGTGGCAGGCTTTCATAATGGAGTACATTTCTTTGTCGTAAGTAGGGTACTTACCGACAACATCTAATAGTGTCTCACTATGATATACCACGGAATAGCCGTGCTGATTGAGAATGGCACCCACATCATAGTCTGAAGAATATGTCTCGATATCAAAGGGATGTTGCAGGTGTGGTAGTGAAATTACTGGGGATGAGCACAAACGCTTCTTCAAATCATCAACCACTTGTTTTTGGGACCATCCCCACACAAATTTTTCCTTACCACCACCCCTGGTTATTTGGCAGAGGGCCCATGCAATATGGGAGAATCCCAACATGAACCTACAGTAGAAATTGGCAAGGCCCAAGAAGATCCAAAGCTCAATGAGTGTGGTTGGGGATGGCCAGTCACGAATGACTTGGATCTTGGCTGGATCCACATGTACGCCATGTCAATCAACAATGTAGCCCAAGTAATGAACCCTGTCCATGTTGAAGGAGCATTTTTCCAAGTTGGTGTATGGCTTGTGCTGTCGTAGGGTGTGCAAAACCTATTGAATATGTTGCAAGTGTTTTACCCAAGACTTGTTGTAAATGAGAATGTCATCCAGATACACCACTACAAAAGTATTCGTGAATGGTCGCAAGATATCGTCCATCATCCTCATGAAAGTGGTTGGAACATTTTTCAAACCAAAGGGCATGACCAACCATTCAAAAATGCCTTCCTTTGACTTGAAGGTGGTCTTCCATACATCTGTCTATTCTATTAAGACCTGGTGGTAGCCAGAATTCACATCAATATTACTTAAGTATTTGTCCCCCATGAGTTGATCAAGGAGGTCGTCGATTCGAGGAATTGGGTACTGGTTTCTGACTGTGATTTTATTCAGGGCCCAATAATCAATGCAAAGTCTCCAGGTTCCATATTTCTTCTGTACCAGCATGATTGGGCTCCCGCAAGGTGATGAGCTGGGATGGATGTGCCCCTTGTGGAGAAGTTATTAGATATGTTGCTTGATCTCCTCATTCTCTACCATAGAGTAGCGATAGACTGGACCATTGGGAAGTGGTGCGCCAGGGGTTAGATCGATGGGGTGCTTGACCTGACAGTGTAGAGGTACCCCAGTAGGTGAGGAGAATATATCTGAGTATTCTTCGAGGACCTTGTTTACTTGCTTCTTATGTGTGGAGAGGTCGGCCGCAAAGACCCTGGATGTGGCTGTGATCTTTTGTTCATTCTGAGAGTAGAACACGAAGAAGACAAAATTCCCTATGTGAGAGATGACCTTCCTGCATTGCTTGGCAGAGATCAAGGAAATAACACTAGTTGGGACTACCTCAGGTATCCTGTAAAATTTCCTGTTCAAAGTAATAATAACACTACGCGGCCTAGACTCATATACGACATGACGTTTCCATAAATAAGGTTGGCCCAAAAGAAAATTACAAAATTCAAGAGGAGCAACATCACACAATACCTCGTCTTTGAATGGCTTAATGTCGTATGACAGTCGACACTGTTGGCTAACATGGATATCTTTTCCTTCACAGAGCCATCCAATGGTGTAGGGTTGTGGGTGTGGCGTTGTCAGTAGGGCCAGCCGCTTGAAAACCTCTATTGAGATGAGGTTATTCTGGCTACCGCTATCAACAATGAAGTGCAGTGGGGTGTGTTTTCCCACATTTATGAATGGAATAGGTGCTCTCCTTCTTATGGATCATCTGGTTCATCAGGTTGGAGCTTGGTGGTAGCAACGGTGGCATTGGGTTCTGCATTAATGATCTGTCTTCCCTTTTCTGGTTCTGAATTAGAGTCAGAACCTACATCTCATTCAGAGGCTTTCACTTCGGCCACCAGTGATTGATTTGAGTGGCAGTCAGTAGTGTTATGCCAAGGGATCTTATGGAAGTCGCACCACTTCCCAGTATCTTTATTTGTCTTTTCAGTGTCCCTCTATGCTTGCGGCTTTCACTGGTTGTCCTGATATTGTCCATCTTTGCTCTGTCCTTTGTTCTGTGGGTTGGGGCCAGCCTTTCCTGTCTTTTGTTGTGAGGGGTTCCTGGGCCCAAATTGTCGCGTCTTTTGTTTGAGCTTCTACTCGATTTTGACAGCATATTGGTAGGCCGTGCCCAAGGAAGAGATGTCCAGAAATTTCATTTCACTCTGGATGTATCTATGCAGAGCACCACGATCTTTGAGCACTAGATGTCACTCTGAATCTTTGATACCCAGCTTGGTGTGCAAGGTAAGGAATATATTTGTGAACTCTGGCACTGCTTGGTCTCTTTCTTACCGCAGTGTGGTCCATTTGGTATACAAGTCATCATAACTTCCAACAGGGTAGTATTGTTTCTTAATATCATCCCTGAAGGATTCCCAGGTGGCCGTTACTGTAAATAATGAGGGTTCCTATGTTTCATTTTGCTCACAGAAAGTTTCCCACAATCTTTGATATGGGGAATGGCTTTGAGGAGCACAAAAGTATTTTTTTCTCTATTCGAAAAGTTATAGGCAGAAAAATACCCTTCTAGTAGATTAAACCACTTGTCTACACCGTCTGAGTCTATCTAACCTTCAAATACAGGAATATCGAAGTTTATTTGTACCTTGAAGGGGGCGGTGCCTCCGCTCAAAGAATATGCATCGCCTATTGGTAGCCACCGAAGGATTTGGGTGAAACTATCCATCATCTCGTTCCTTTGTTGCATGAGGGATTCCTCAAGCAATATTTTGAAAGGATCTCCTATCCCATCATCTTTCTTTTATTCTGCCATGAGAGGTCACTTGGGTGTGTGAGAGATTTGGTCCTTAAGAGAAACAAGCTCGAGACCCAATTCTTTGTACTCTGACCTTGTTGGGGACATGCATTAAGACGACAAGGAGCAGATCGCTCTCATACCACTGATCTAGATTTTATGAGAAGAACAAAATGACTATAGATTCTTAACAGATACTTAACACAGAATAATAGAGATACAGTAAAACCGATTTTCTATTCAATAAGGAAATAAGCTGAAACTATAAAATGCAGTGGAAAATAAGCTTGCTAGAATGGTGGCGGCTTATCTCTAAGGAGAGATGTGACAGCTATTCTCATTCACAAGAAGATAATTACAATGAGGCTCTAAAGGCATTTTTACAATAAAAGGGAGTTTCAAAAACCCTAGACATCCAAAAACCTAACCCTAGGAGATGAAGCGCCAAAAGTCATGTGGGCCTCATTTGGGTAAGTCAGTACATCAACTTCTCCGAGTCGTAACTTTTGCATACTATCTTCATTTTAGGCATATGATAGCCCATTGGAAAGATCCATTCGAGGAATACAACAATTTCCGAAAACTTCACGATGAAATTTTTCGACTGCAACATACCCAAAAAAACGTCGTTTAGGGCCTCAAAACGACTCTAGAAATTCAGGACCCGAAAAACTGCTAAAAATAGTAAATTACGAAAATTGTCAGAAAGTTGTTTTGAGCTAGCTGGAAAAGGTGGGTGGGCACTGATATCCACCTGGATCAGAAGTCATCCATAGGGATAAGTTGAGTTGTGGATGGAATCTGTTGCAAGGTGTGCACAGATTGAGATTTCAACTAAGTGTCGAAGGAAGTGTTAAGAGGAAACCGAGGAAGTTAAAGCTTAAGAGGGAGAGAGGAGAAAATCTTCAAGGGAAGAAGTTCTTGAGGTCTTCACTGAAATCAATGAATGAAAGATTTGTTCCTGGAGGGAGGTGAACGATCCCAGACTGTTAGATCTGGTAAAGCTACATGGAGGATAACCATGGAGTGATTCACTACTTCGGATTTCGACAAGTTCGAGGACTTAACGAAAGATGAGTTTTGAAGTTTGAAGTTGTGATTCAATCCTAACCGTTAATTGCAGAAGAGTACGTGGCAATGTATTACAGAGTTCGAGAATAGGAAGGTCGGAGATTGTGGGTGGAAGGCCTAGAGTTTTGTGAGGCCACGAAGTCTGAATCATAGTGGGGTCGGAGAATATAAGGAGACGTGTGGTGAGAGTTTGGAAGCTCGGAGACAAGCGCTTCAGGAAAAGTTAAGGGAAGGATTCGGGATATCCCTAAAGTCCGAACCACGAGGAGGTAAACCCACGATCATAGTCGTGGTCACTTGGAGAAGAAACTTGTGCATGTGGGTAGAGTAATTTAGGGTGCTCATAGAGACCCAAGGAGTCACTCCGACTCATCATTTCAATGATCCAAGACTGGGAGATCGAGCATCCCTTTGGAGGGAAGGGGGTCTGGGTCAGAAGTTGTTCAGAACGAGTACAAAATTGACTTATTTAGGAGAAGTGGTATCAAAAGCGTCAACACAATTCCACCTAGGAGACGTGTTGATACACCTGTAGCCAACAAAGCTATGGAAAGATAAATGAGAGAACTACATGCGAGGTTGGATGCCATGGAGACAGCACAAAGGAGAGCACCTGATGCTGGAGATGTCAGCTATGCAAAAAATGAAGAAGTAGAAGTTGAGGAAGTTGTAGCTGAGGATGCTACGGAAGAATGCCTGTTGAGAATGGTTGTCAAATTGGGTGCCATAGAGAAGATTGACATCCTTATGTATGAAGAAAATTTAGACGCGGAAGAATTGCTTGATTGGATACGAGAAATGGATAAGTATTTCGACTATGAGGATGTCAAAGAAGAGAAAAAGGTAAGACATGCTATCACTGGGTTGAAAGGAGATCCAACACTGTGGTGGGATGAACTGCATGTCGACCGGAGGAGAAAAGGAAAATGAAAGATCGAGAGTTGGGATCGAATGCTAGCCAAGTTGAAGGTGAAATTCATGCCCAAGGATTACTAGATAATTATCTTCAGGAGGATCCAAAACCTGAGACGAAGAGGATTGACTGTGAAGGAGTACACAGAAGAGTTCTACAAATTGAATATTTGAGCTGGACACAGAGAGAGAGACGAAGAGAAAGTTTACAGATACATTAATGGCCTAAGGTATGATATCTAAGACGAAATTGATATGGCAACAGTCAAGACTGTAGAGGATGCGTATCAAATGGCATTGAAGGCAGAAGAGAAGTTGGTCAAGAAGCAAAGTCAATGGCACAAAGGTCGAAGCTTGAATAGAGGCAAAGGAGTTTCCTAGGATACAGTACAGAAGCCCAAAGACGAGGTTGAGAAACCACATCATCACTTTGAGAGTGGAGGAAGTTCCCAAGGAAGACAAAGTAGTGGTAGAAGTTCTTTTCCCAGAGGAAGAGGAAGAGGAGGAGAGGTGAGATGTTATGCCTATGGAAAAACAAGACATATGTCTTGGGATTGTCCCGAGAGGAAGAAAGGAGGTGAAGCTCACATTTCAAAAGCATAGAAGGGAGATGTTGAGACAGAAGGTGCAGAGGATGGGAGATCCTTGATGATGAAGAAGGTTCTTTTGAAATAGGAACCGGAAATTGAAAAGTCATCACAAAGGAACAATTTGTTCGAGACAACTTACAAAAAGAAGGACAAGGCCTGCAAGGTGATAATTGACAGTGGGAGCATGGACAACTTAGTATCCACGGAGATGGTGGAGAAGCTAGAGTTGGAAATGACTACACATATGATGTCATATAAGGTCTCATGGTTGTATAAAGGTCATCAAGTAACAGTTACTAAACAATGCATGGTTGAATTTAAAATAGGAGGATATAGAGATGAGATTGTGTGTGATGTTATTCTCATGGATGTCTGCCATGTTTTGTTGGGAAGACCGTGGCAGCATGATAGGAATGTTATTCATGATGGGAGGAGAAATACATACACCTTAGAGAAGACTGGTAGAACACACACACTGCTACCAATTGAGGAAAAGGAGGTGAAGGACGAAGCCAATACAAGCATACTTCTCATGAGTGGGAAGGAACTCCTGAATGAAGTAAAGTGGGAAAAGGAGATGTAGTTTGTTATAGTAAGGAATCCAAGATTTATCCTTACCAATACTTCGATGGAAGATTTGCCTGAGGAAGTTCAGGAGCTGCTAGAGAATTTTTCTGATATTGTAGTGGATGAGCTACAAAAATCATTACCACCTATCAGAAGCATCAGTCATCACATTGACTTGATACCATGAGCTAGTTTTCCAAATAAAGTAGTGTACACATTGACACCTCAAGAGAATGAGGAGGTGAAAAGATAGGTTCAATATCTGTTAGACAAAGGATTCGTCAGGGAAATCTTGAGTCCATGTGTGGTACCAACCGTATTAAGTCCAAATAAGGATGGAGGATGGAGAAAGTGTATGGACTCAAGGGCCATAAATAAGATCACCATCAGATACATATTTTCATTACCAAGGATGGATGACTTGATGGATTGCCTGAGTAGTGCTAACTATTTTTCAAAAATAGATTTGAAAAGTGGATATGACCATATCAGATAAGAGAAGGTGATGAGTGGAAAACAACATTCAATATGAATGAGGGGTTGTATGAATGACTTGTTATGTCATTTGGATTAATGAACGTCTCGAGTACTTTTATGAGACTGATGAATGAAGTGTTGAAGGATTTCATTGATAAGTTTGTGATTGTATATCTGGATGATATACTAGTATTTAGCAAGACTAAGGGGGAACACTTGAGACATTTGACATTAGTGATGAAGAGGTTGCAGAAAAAGAAGTTGTTGATTAATCTGAAAAAAGTCCTCTTTCATGAAAACAGAAAGCATTTACTTGGGTTTTGTCATTTCTTTAAATGAATTGAATATGGATCCCAAAAAGGTGAAAGCAATTAGAGAATGGTCGTCATGGAAGAATATCTTTGAGGTAAGAAGATTCCATGGATTAGCAAGTTTCTATCGAAAGTTCATCAGGAATTTTAGTGGGATTAGTGCTCAGATGATGGATACAATGAAGAAAAGACACAAGTATTTCAAATGGATAGAAGAGGCTGAGAGGAGCTTCAACATATTGAAGGAGAAGATAACTGAGCAATCGATTCTAGTTTTATTGGATTTCGGAAAGACATTTTAGGTAAGATGCGATGTGAGTGGAGTTGTAGTTGGAGCGGTCTTAAGCCAGGACAACAAACCTATTGCATATCTCAGCAAGAAGCTGAATGAAGCCAAGAATAAGTACTCCACATATGAGAAATATTTCTATGCCATAATTCAAGCCTTAAAGAAATGGAGGAATTATCTTGTGCCAAAGGAGTTTGTTTTGTATAGCAATAATCACGCTTTGCAATTCATAACCAAACAAAAGAAGTTAAACCAAAAACATGCCAAGTGAATAGATTTTATGCAAAATTTCACTTTTGTCATTAAACATATTTTTGGAAGTGCTAACAAAGTTGTTGATGCATTGAGTAGGATAATTTTGAATCTGTGGGAATTTCAAATCAAGACCTTGGGGTTTGACCACCTTAAGGAAATATACCACAGTGATCAAGAATTCGAAGAAGCATATGAAGCATGTGTGAATCCTATGGTCAAAGACAGAAGCCAGTGGGTCGAATCTCTAATTTAGGATGGGTTGTTGTTCAAAGGATGCCAATTGCACATACCAAGATACTCGATGAGGGAGAATTTTCTAAAGGAAAATCATAGCGGAGGTCTAGCTGAATATTTTGGCCATGACAAAACATTTTCCCAATTAGCCAGTTCATATTATTGGCCAGGTATGAGAGCGGAGGAAACAATATTTTTGAGCAATTGAAAGATTTGTTAGTATGTCAAGGGGAAGAATCAAAACACTGGATTGTATCAATCATTTCCTATTCCAGAGAGGCCTTGGGATGCAATAAGCATGTATTTTGTGTTAGGATTTCCAAACACACAGAGAGGAAGTGATTCCATATTTGTGGTGGTGGACAGATTTTCGAAAATGACACACTTTATCCCATGCCAGAAGACCAGTGATGCAATGCATGTTGAAATTTGTTTTTTCAAAGAGATTGTGAGACTCCATGGGTTGCCCAAGAGTATAGTTTCAGACAAGGATACCAAATTTGTTGGTCTTTTCTGGAGGACGTTATGGAAAAAGCTGGGGCAGAGCTATCTTTTAGTTCTGCATACCATACACAAACAGATGGACACACTAAAGTGGTGAATATAAGTTTAGGATATTTGTTGAGGAGTTTGGTCACTGAACACCATAACCAATGGGATCAGATTCTAGCACAAGCGAAGTTTGTGTATAGTGACTCAGTGAACCGGAGCACTAGGAAGAGTCCATTTTAAATAGTTTATGGGATGAATCCGAGGGGAGTGTTGGAGTTAAGAGATCTAAAGAAGAACGATTTTAGAAGCATGGGAGCTGAAGATTTCATTGCTGAGATGAAGGAACTTCACAATCAGATCAAGGATCAGTTGAAGAAGAGTAGCAGTGAATACAACCACGAAGATAATCAACATAGGAGAAATATTAAATTTGAAGTTGGAGGTCAAGTTCTAGCACATATAAGGAAGGAAAGATTCCTGAGAGGGACATACAATAAGCTAAAATTGAAAAAGATAGGTCCGTGTAAAATTCTGAGAAGGTTTGGTGAGAATGCTTATGAACTGGAGTTGCCAAAAGATGTGGGAATATCACCCATATTCAACATCATAGACTTGTATCCTTACAAGGAGGATGGAGTCGAAGGATATGAAGATCAAAGAAAGATCCAATGGGAGAGACAGATGCTTATAGCAGAGAAACCATAGATGGAAAAGGTCATAGATCGACGAGTTGGTAAGAAGACCAGAAGGAAGACATATTTTGAATACTTGGTAAAGTGGAAAGGAAGACCAGTAGTGTTGTGGGTGGGAAATCCCTCCTATAGACTAGCACTAAGGGGTTTATCATGCATGCATAAATGACCTAAATATTCTTACATTTTACCATCATCCCATGCCTAGACCCCCATTACTCATACGTAAATACAAGGCTCAAGAGATTAAGTTGACGTACCTTATTCTTCGTGTTTGATGTCGATCCCTTTCCGCACTTGGTTGTTCTTTGACTGCAACTCTCCTCCCAATGCTGACCTACATTCACTAAAGAAAAACAAAGAACTTCACATGCATTTGATCTATGAACTAATGGGTTAGAGATTTAATCAATCATACAATCAATATTCCAATAATGACAATCTCATATGGCGGGACGGGAAAAGCAATTATTTTATTAACTTCACAATGATACCTTACAATGATAAAGTCGGCTATTGCTCCTCGATCCTGGTCCTGGTCTCTTCTTCCACTGTCTTCCAACTGCTTTTCTCTATACTTCTCTTTGCACAAGGATGGCTAAAGGTTGGGACAAAGGGAATGCTCAATCGAGTATAGTTTCTTTACTATGATTCTCCTCTTCCAAATGGGACCCCTAACCCTTCTTTTATAGGCTAGAATAAGCTAGGTATTTGGTCAAACTTCTGGCCATGCATGGCCAAAAGGTTTAGTTAACTTACCCAAAGTTGTGTGTTCCATCAACAACTTTCCTTTTTTCGTGCTTTTGTAGTTACACATGGGTTGTCTTGGGTCAGCTACCGTGTACACGTGTGCAGTAAAGTATCAGGGCACATGGGCCTTTATAAAAGGGGTTTTTAAGAAGAGTTGTTCAGCAGTGTTTTGGCAAAGAAGGAATCTAAGATGGCCTAATGCCAGGTAAGCATGTCTGGTGCAAATTAGGGTTATAACAAGTAGAAGATGTAGTTGGGTTAGTGAAACAGAGATCTAGAAGCACGGAAGATCGGTGCAGGAGATCATGGACAGGAGTCCATGAATTTTTTAGCCAAGGGAGTATGATGCAGGAGCATCGCCAGCAAAGCACAAGCATGAAAGACAGCTAGACGCACTAGCACATAGTTTGAAACATTTTGAATTTCAAAAAAGATCAATGTATTAATCTAATATCTGATAAATAGTTTTTGAGTTATGAATACCTTTAATGATCGGAAGTTGATCCATCACGAAATATCGATGGGGAATGTAATTTGCTTTAATGTCAAGGATCGCAATATAGATATGGGGCTTTCTCTCTTAATCTGCCTAACTCAATATTTATTGTAATAGGTGTTAAGTAGTTGGTAGCATTTAATTCTGATAGGATAGCATAGAGTAGTTGGAGGGAAGAACTTGAGAGAGTCCTTTTGTATACAGCTTGGTGTTGTTGCCTAGAAGAGGGTGGATAGTTTTTGTTGCTACTGATAGAGGAGAACCGAGTAGTAGTCGAATCTATCTTGTATAGGTTAAAGAGTGGTGAAGAATAGTGTATGTATGTATATTGGTTTCAATTAAATGAATATGACAGAGGAACATTATCCCAAATGTTTGTTGTTATGTGTCTATCTGTCTAAATGAATGGTAGACTCTCTGTTATTTTTGGAATTCTTTGTTATTTCTTGTTCTTGAATCCATGAACGCATTTGCTTTGTTGAATGTATGAGTCACTGTGAAGGATAGATAAGTTTCCATTGTCTCTCTTCATTGAGCAAGTGCAAGGTGTGCATAGTTTCCGCCAGGAGTGCGTGACCGAGTATGTTTCCACTCGAAAGCTCAGAAAAGATAGCGAAACTTGTATGTATGCAAGGAGTGCATCAATGTCTACATGGAGTGCGTGAAAGAGTTTTCACACTCGAAAGCTCAAAAGGGATAATGTGATTTCCATCACAAGAGACATAAGCGGTTGGAGAATAGTTGCAAGGGGTGCAAAGTCATCCACACAGAGTGGACAGAATCTGTTGCAAGATGTGCAAAGATCAAAATTTCGACTAAGTGTTGAAGGAAGTGTTCAGAGGAACCCAAGGAAGTTAAAGCTCAAGAGGGAGAACGGCAGAAATATTCAAGAGAATAATATCTTGAGGTCTTCACTGAAGTTAGTGAATGAAAGATTTGTTCTCGAAGGGAGGTGAACGATCCCAAGCCATTAGATCTGGTAAATCTACATGGAGGATAAATGTGGAGTGATTCGATACTTCAGAGTTCAACAAGTTCAAGGACTTGACGAAAGATGAGTCGTGAAGTCTGAAGATGCAATTTTATCCTAACCATTGATCGCAAAAGAGTATGTGACAATGGATTATAGAGTTCGAGAATCAGAAGGTCGGAGGTTGTGGGTGGAAGGCCTAGAGTTTCGTGAGGTTGAGAAGTCTGAATCATAGTGGGGCCGGTGAATTGAAGGAGACGAGTGGTGAGAGTTCATAAGCTTGGAGACAAGCTCTTCAAAAAAGTTGAGGGAAGGATTCGGGATATCCCCGAAGTCTGAACCGCGAGGAGGTAAACCCACGGTCATAGTCATGGTCACTTGTGGAAGAAACTTGTCTATGTGGGTAGAATAATTTTGGGTGCTCATAGAGACCCAAGGAGTCGCTCTGACTCAACATTTCAGCAATCCAAGACCGGGATGTTGAGCAACCCTTTGGAAGGAAGGGGATCTGCGTCATTAGGTCTTGAGAGCTACAAATCTTGACCAACCCAGTACCAAACAAATTCTCAATTAGGTCTTTAGAGCTTCTTTTGTAGCTATTAGATAAAACAAGGTCCTCGTCTATCCATAAAGGATTATGGTTGGAATCAATGCTTTAAATAATATCTTGTTTAGTTGCATTCCTAGCATTAAAGTCTCCTAGCATGAGGATATTACCTTCATTTTTCAAACTATAAATATCTTGTTCTAAATTATTATAGGGACAATTGCTATCTAGATTTTTGTTCTTATAAAAAGTAGAATTAATAGGTGCACAATAGCAAATTTCTATATACATCTTTTTAGCATTGGTGTCTAAAATTTCTATCCAAATGTATTGATTGAGAGGGTCGATCGTATGAAGTTTAATGTGAGGAGAAATACTCTTTCTCATATAACAAGCTATGTCGCCTATCCCTCTACGGTGGGACTTTTTGTTCCACGCTGACCATAAGATAAATCATTCTATGTTAGGGACCTTAGACTCTTCATTCTCCCAAGTTTCAACTAGACAAATAATATCAATATCACTCGAGATCCAACTTATCATAGGACCTTTGCGCCATGGAAAGACACGACAGTTCCAAAAAAGGATCTTGAGTGTCCCAAATTTCACTTTATTATTATCCTTCTAGTCTCTATCCCTAAAATATATTAGTTATAACATAATAAAATATAATATATTAAGTTATATATTAATTTTATATTACATATAATATATAATTAAAAATTGAATTGAACATGTAGCTCATAAAAAACAATTATCCCTTATCCCCTATCTTTATCCCCTCTTTTTATTTGTGGGAAAAACTTTACGGCTCCTAATAGCTAATTGGATATAAATTTTACGGCTCCTAATAGCTAATTCAATTCTTAATATCAATTACAACAACAATTAACAACATGTAACATAGGATATCAAAAAATGACATAAAACTTAAATACATGTAATTAAACCACTTAAGAAAATTATTTAAAGAGAATAATTCGTACAAATTAAAATATTTAATATTCTAAATATTTTTCTATTTTTGTACATGTTTCTTGATTAAGTTTGACATTCATGCATCCTTATAGTATAGTAAAAAAAAAAATTGAATTAGAGATTTTGAGACTTGTATTAATTATGGGAATATTAAAAATTATGACCAAATTACAATTAAGAGGAAGTTAAAATATCAGAAAGATTTTATAAATGTTAATTGAGCTTATCATAAATATTTTTAATTATTGATTATGAACTTATGAACAAAAACAATATTCTCAAAATGAGAACAAATTCTCACATCGTACTTTCAGGTAAACTAGTTTGTAAAATTGTGATACAAAGTAAGGTTGAAGATTAATGTAATTTACCTTTAACTTATCCAAACTTTAATTAATAACATAAGACATATCTTTACCTATTTTTATAACTTATTTACTTTTCAAGACCTCTTAACTACAAAAACAGGATAAACTTGGTATTTTGATTTTCATCATGTTCAAATATAAAAATGACAACATGATAACTTAATTAGAATTGTTGCAATATAACTTATTTAAATCTATCATTTTTACTATATATAGTTAATACATCAAAACATTTCTAGAAGTCAGGTATAAGCATCTTTGTTGCTAATTTCACTTGTTTTAGACATGAGTACTTTATTTTAGATATAATAAAAAATAAAGTACTTAATTAAGAGTACTTTACTTTATGGAGAAAATTGTATAGCATGACCTAACATCAACATCAACATAAACATATAAATTAAGTACATCAACATCAACATTTAAATTAAGTACATCAACATGAACAAAAA
>ML781740.1:100173-121011 GCA_009831015.1 Picea engelmannii | reverse complement strand
ATATATATATATATATATATATATATATATGAACAAGTAAAATAACTGCTATAATGTACATATCTGGTCAACAACACAAATAACGGTTATAACTACATATCTATTCGTAGTCTCTGAGGAGAAGCATGTTGTGGAGTAATAGCTGATGCGCCCTACTCATCCAGGCGAGGTGAAGGAGGAGGAGGAGGTACTGAAGAAGAAGTGCCATCAACACCCTAATCAACATCACCGCCCTGATATGCAACATCACCACTAGGAGGAGGAGCAGGAGGTACTGAAGAAGAAGCTCCATGATCAACTGCACCCTGATCAATATCAACACCTGGAGGAGGAGGAGGAGGTACTGAAGCAGAAGTGCCATTATCACCACCTTGATCAACATCAACAACCGGAGGAGGAGGAGGAGGTATTGAAGAAGAAGCATTGGCATCACCACCCTGATGATCATCATCACCACCCTCATCATCATCACTATTGGAGGACGCTCCATCCCTCATCCCTACCATTAACCTGGAAGCTCCAACGATATGATGCATAAGAGACGTCATATCACGCGATAAGTCTGTACAGAGATGCAAGAGATAAGAGTCAACCCTGATGTCTCGCATCTGGACAGGGAAGACTCCTGCGCCAACCAAAACTGCACTCAGACTATCACACACCTCCATCCTATATCTGAGATCATGCCTACATCTCATGTTAGGTGGTATATGCGGCTAGGGACCTTGACCCATCGTAGCCTCAACCATATCCTCATCTGCATCAAGTGGAAGAGGAGGAGGAATGTCCCCAACAAACGTGTCAACATCTTCAAAATATAACACAAGTTAATAATTAGTCGACAATTTCATTAAACAATTTAATAAAATACGTTAAAGAACATGCTAGAATAAAATTTATTCAAATTAAGTAAGACAATAAAATGAAAGTACAATATTAATTTAAATCTTACCTCGATCATCTGGTGGCTCATCCATTGTGAAGAGGATATTGGGACATCCTTACCAATTTATCCCCGCGTAAGGGAATGACACCATCATGAACACGTGATCTGCCTCACTTGATAATAAATAAAGTGTCTCCCTGGAAATCCTAGCTGGAAAATTGGGCATGCTCCTCTTGGAAATCATCTCGCCCCACATGTGCATCTGCACCTCGGTCATCGACGTAGGAGGTCAATACACAAAACTAGGTCTCGTCTCTCGAAACCTCTCAAAAAACAAACAAAATAACTCTGAATAAAATGGGAAGTTCTCCTTCCCATCTATCATAGAACGACATCTATCCAGTGCTATACAAAACTGCCTCAAGAAAATGACAGACCACCTAATAAGTCATGGCCTCTGTATCAAATAATTAACATAATATAAAAAGCGTGCAACTAATGTGCTAACCATCACCAATAAAGTGTGAAATGGTTGACAATAACAGTGAGAGGCACTTAACGTCCTATGCACCGAATGAGGTGGTCTGTAACTATCCACCAGCCACCTAAAAATCACCAGGAGAAGGTATATCGCACAGAATATACCTCTGAGAGTAGGAAAGTTGACTCTCAACTGCAACACCCACTGGGACATCAGGAAACTGGGAAACATCCTCCCCTCTCCTAGATAGCCCAGTGATAAAATACATATCCTCCTCAGTGGGATGGTACCGATTATGAGGACCAACTCTGAATGCCTACTGATGGGAACCCCATCGATGGATCGGTTGCACAAAAAAGGTGGAATTCCCCTTCATGGATGTATCCTCCTTGTAGTACTTGAGGAGGCCTACATTCCTCAAGAGGACCTGCGTAGCTGCAATACTAGATCGAGGGTACAAATCCCTATCCCTCTCTCTGGCCTCCCACTCCTTAACCATATTGTATTGGTCCACTCTTTGTTGTTGCTCTTGATCCATGTGGTGACGTCTCTGCATAATTAACATATAAATTACATCAGCATCATACATAAACACATAATTTTTTTTCAGTAAACGAGAAATTTATTTTAAAATACACAAAATTAAAAAAATATTCAAAAAAACCAAAAATTAACCTTTGGTGCACCTGCAAAATAGTCACGCATCGCCCATGGTGTGCACACATATCTTACACACCACATGAAAAATGTAAATTATTTTAGAGGGTGCGTAGTAATTATCAACGCACCGGTGCGACCCAGTGTATACAACGCACCGTTAAAGCATGGTGCATCTAGATACTACGACACCCTGGTGTGTTACATTCATCACAATGCACCACTTAAATTAGATACTCATTTTAAATGGTGTGTCATATCCATGCTTGCGCACCGATTTGTTCCGTATAGTCCATGCATCGATTGAAAAACAAAATAATGTCCACGGTGTGTAGTTTATTGTGTATGCATCGATGTGTTAACTATCAAGGATGCATCACTTGAACATCTATTTGTGTTTAACTATGTGAATATTTTTATGAACACTGATGCGTTCTCTATAAACAACACATCGTTTAATGGAAACTATTTATTTTCGATGGTGTGTTGTTTATAATGAACGTACCGGTGCATTCATTATAAAAAATGTGCCATTGAAAATAAATAGTTCCATTAAACGGTGCATATAGTTTTATGAACGCATTGGTGCATTCACTATAAACAACACACCTTTTAATGGAAACCATTTATATTCAACAGTGCGTCGTTTCGTGTTAATGCACAGATGTGTCGTTTATAAGTACGCACCAGTGCGTTCCGTATTACGACACACCAATGAAAATGAACTATACACATTCAGTGCACCCTATAAAATTTACAGGGTGCACTGCACGTGGTGCAAGTCGAACGATTTGAACACACTGCGCTTAAAAAACAAATTGAAAAACAATGCAAATTTTAGTCAATTTCACAATTTAATCCAGTAAAAATACAATGTATAAAGAAATAAAGAATTTACCCGGGGACATTTTCTTGTCGAGGAGGCATGGTTGAGATGTAGTGAAAAAAATGAAATTTGTCCACCGTATGGAAAAATTGGAATCCCACGGACTGAGCACCGAAAGAAAACAAAGAAAACAACAGAAGGACCAATGGAAATGCGCTTCAGTTGGGAAAAGGTGGCACCGATGCTTGAGAGCTTCTCTACACTGAAAATGGTAAAAATGGTTTTTTACCAATGGTTTTTTTTTTATTTACCCCTGTTCTAGTGCGCTCACTTTAAGCGCACTGGTGCTCACCGCTACAAAAAATGCACCATTTTTTTAAAAACCCTATGATGGTGCACCATATATAATGTACCAGTGCACCCCGAGGACAAAGGCGCACCATTATGCATTTAAAAAAAAAAACATAAAGACTCTGCACCTGTTTTTTGCACACTGGTGCACTAGTTTGGTGTGCATCGGTGCTCATGAGATTCTTTTATATGATGTGCACCATTGTTTTTTTATTTTTTATATATAACTTTGCAACGGTGCACCATTGTCTATTCACACCAGTGCGTTGATTTTTGGTGGTGATCGCGAGCTTCTTTTATATGATGTGTACCATTGTTTTTTATTTTGTATATATAACTCTGCAACGGTGCACTATTGTCTATTCGCACCGGTGTGTTGATTTATGGTGGCACACCGCTGCAAACAATGCACTGTTATTTTTTTAAAAACCCTTCGATGGTGCACCAGTTTGGAACACATCGGTGCGCCCAATGGACAATGATGCATCAATATTCATTTTTAAAAGAAAAAATGTGAAGACGGTGCATTGATTTGTTGCGCACCAATGCACCCATTTCGTGTGCATCGGTGCCCGCGAGCTACTTTTATATGATGCACACCGTTGTTTTCTATTTTTTTTAAATAACTCTGCAACGGTGCACCATTTTCTATTAGCACCGATGCGTTTTTTTCAGGTGGCGAACGGATGCAATATAGTCTTATAAATGCACCGTTAAAAAAGATTTTGTTAAAACACCTGCTCGCGCACCTTCGTTAGTGACCTCCACTACAAACGTATTTTTGGGATTTTTTTATAGGGTTCCACAAAAACCTTCGCTATAGGGTATTTTCCTTGTATTGTATGCCTTGGATTTCCTTCACTAATTTCACATGGATGATTGCAAATAACCTCCAATCCATTTTTAAGTATGAATCTAAGTTATTATTTTCCAAGTGTTCCATTTCTCAAGTGGATTCCAATTTGCACTGACAATTAGTTGTAACTTGTTTGTTTTACTTAAATCATACCCAACAAGACCTTTGTTTTGTTGTTTGTCTAGTCTCTTGCTTTATGCAAGATTTATATGGTTCACTAGAATGCAACAAAATGGATAGTTTGGTACATTCAAGATACAATTTAGGTTGTCATATAGTATAGTTATGGGCATTGGACTTCATTGATTGGTTTCAAAGATTTTGATTGGGATTGTGAATCTCATGATCAGAAGTCCATAGTAGGTTATATCTTCTACAATATTGGTTCATGCCATATAACTTGGGAATGTAAGAAACATGTTTTTTTTTTCTATTTCTTCAATCAACATGGAATATGTTGAAGTAGTTCATGCATGTCATTAAGAACTTTGGCTTTGGATGATCATTTTCTAGTTTCATTCCTAGAAAGTATGATGTAGACCCCCGATCCTCGGGCCAAGATCCGCGTAGGATCGTTCCAAATCTTCCCCTGAGTCTGATTGACTCTTTGATTTCCCCACAGGGAATACTTCACATTGACAAACATGTGTATTCCACAGGTCCTTCTGAGTTATGCCTGCGTGATCAAACACCGGCGTTAACTCCACAACCGACCAACAAATGTGATAGGGGCTTTTTCTTTTTTCGGGATTTCAGATTTCGTGATCTCATGAATCCTATTGTCGAGCCCCTTGTCTCTTCAACCTCTGAAACCCGAAATGTCAACGAGAGTTGACTCCTTCAATGCACCGAACACATGCCTCTTGTTGCCACTTATTTTGGCTTTTCAGAACTTGAGTGATCGACCAACACTCGTTCCTCTTCCCTTATGATTTTCCAGTTTCTGAAATTTCCCCTTTTGGCGAGACCAAAGGTCTTTCAGGATTTTCCCCAAAGCTTGACCACTCCCTTGACTTCCGTCGCACGTATCCTCCGATTAATGCTTAGGACCCACCTTTTGGATTTTTCCTTTTCGCGATTTCGGGAGTTGCGTTGACATGCAACTCTGTCTCTTGACTCCTGGAACCCCAAAACCCGATTGGGCCCATATCTATTGTCCTTCAATGTTTCGGGAATTTTTCCTTTCACTCTTCGGGATTTCACGACTTTTGAGATCCACAGCAGAAAGGTTCCTCACCTCTCGAAACTCCGATCTCTGAATTCCTGAAACCTCGCCTCCAACATGATCTACAGTTGAGATCCTCCATGATCCGATGACTCTGGATCTTTCATCTTTTCACGAACTGGGAGTTTGAAACTCTCGATTCCAAAGATCGCTGCCTCTTCTACTTCCCGACACCCGAAGTGCCGAAATTCCGAAATACCAAAATTCACCCCAAGGCACTTCGCGTTTCGCGACTTTGGGATTTTCAATGGTAAGCGCCCTGGCTCCTTGTCATCAAGATTCTCGGTATGCCGAACCCCGAAATACATAAATTTCACACTTGATTATCCTTTTCATGAACTGGGAGTTTGAGTGACCAAGGGTTTTGACCTACACTCCCAACTTACGGGTCCTGAATTCCCGGAATGATTTGATGGCTCAAACAGACCACGATCAAAAGACCATGTTGATTATTGATGTCAGGGTGGTGGATTCATCCAACTCCTAAACACCTTGCATCTCCTCTGGATCTTACGGTCCCCGCGATTTCGCGAGTTCTCCTCGGAGAATTTTGACCGCCCGATTCACTCCTCAATGACTTTTGCAAGACGAATCGGTGTTCTCCCTCCTGAACTTGTCTTTTATGAGATGCTTTCGACTTTCATATCCCTTTGAACACTTCAAAGGTACTATCTCTCATGAGCTTTCACTTGAAAACTCAAGTCCCCAAAAGGAATTATGCTCACACTCATTGCGGAAATCTTTCAAATAACCTCTGGTTATTTGAGTCCTCGACTCTGTGCACTTTTTGCAACAGCATTCCTTCCACCTTCACCTTAGTTGATAACTTTTAAGGTTTCAACTAGCCTGTGCACACCTTGCACGACTCTGTACTTCACCTGCACTTCTGCTGGTATGAGAACAATGATATCTCTCTTGAGCTTTCTGAGATAAAACGCAGACTCTTGTCAATGCACACCTTGCGGACGTTTCACTGCACTCCTTGCAGGAACTCTCAGGATGAGAAACAATTGAAACTCATTCTTCTCCTGTCTCAGACTTCATATACTTAACATGAAATCACACATTCAACACAACATTGAAACAAATGCATAAACAGAGAGAATAAAACAACTGTAAGCATAACATTCAGCAAATGTAAACGGTAAGCATCATAACACCATGAAAATTGAGTCAAAGCTTCATATATTAACTCAAGTGTTCCTGTACATGGGTTCTTCTCTACAGTTCTCTGCTACAGCTCAACAACTTATGAAATCTCTCTTCTTTTGTTCTAATGATACAATAATACAAGGGTGAGGGTGTCTATATCTATTTTCCCTCATATGCTTCTAAAACTGTCTAATCTCTTAATTCAAATCTACCTACCTTCATTAAACAGACTTAATGTCTATTACATCCAGCAGATGAAAGAAAATCACTCAAGATCTGTTTAAAACATGCAAGTACACTTCCTTTAACTACTACATTAATATCTGCTCATTAATTTTTCAAAAACATTTCAAAATGTGCAAAATGTGTGCTGCGCTTTTCCAGCTGTCTTCCGCCTTTATGCTTGCTTGGATGGCTTCTTACGATGCTCCTGCATCAAAGTAAATATGACCATTATATGGTGTGATAGTTAGAGTTCCATCTATTTTAGTACTAGACATTATTCATTTATTTAGTTGATCACTTTATTTAGAATCTTATTCATGATTAGGTTTTTGGCCTTAGTTATTGTTAAATAGAAGAATATCAATTTTGCAAAAGCTTCACAAAGACCCTATAGAAGCAAAAACAAATCATCTTTGGTTGATGTTAGGTGTGAAGGAATATGTCATTAAAGGGGGATAGGAATATCCTTCTAAGTTTTTCTTGTGTCATTTTCCAAATCCTCCATCTTATCCCAAGTTGTTTTTAAGGGAAGGGGTTTGGATAACATTAGAGGATGACTTAAGATGAACTCCATATAATGTACTAGCAATGTGTGGTTTTAATTTGTTTATTTAGTGTGCTTTTGTACTTATGTTTTATGGTAGACACCATTATATATTATGCATAGGTGATCCAAATATCCTTGTATTCTTGGTATTTATGACATTTTATAGTATTATTATCATCTTATTGGTCCATTATCTCTCTTTAAATATCATGGAAGAACATTTCCTACGCTGGAGGAGAGATAAATATGTACTAGATGTAATCCTTGTTTAAGTTGTAAAATCCTTGTTGGCTTATTTATCATTAATTTGTGTGATTTATTTATCTTTGATGTTCATCCATGTGATTTTCCCACCTATGATTCCCTCCATATAGAGGACCTGATACTAACATGCATTCCTTGTAGAGGGAATCATTTGTCTTTGGGTGGGATATGGATGCCATTCCAATGTTTTGCACAATAGAGGTAGATCTTAGGGACTCCACTTTGGTAAGGGGATGGAAGTTAGTGGCATAAGCTTAAAATAGGATTACAAGGATCATATGCCATGCATAGGTCCCCAAACCATCAAACATACCTATAGAGTAAATATTTGGCATTTGAAAGGATTATAGGAACCATTCCAATACTTTAAGCTCCAAGGTTGTGTCTCAAGGTTCTAATTGTTTTCTAAGAGCGAAAACTAGGGACTTAGGCCCTGAAATATGCTTTTAGGGCTCATTGACCATGTAAGGTATTGAACCACCAAACCTGACCTACAAATGGAATATTTAGCCTATGTGTGGGATATGGACACCATTATAACGTTTTTGTACCAAGGTTTCATCTTAAGGACTTGATAATAGTCCTCGGACTAAAACCAAGGTCTTAGTCCCTAAAATATGCTTATAGGGCTCATGGACAATGAATAGGACCCCATAGTACATCGCATCATCACATGTTTTTCATAATGAATTTTCATCATATGTGTGTCATATGGGTAACATTATGAGGTTTTGTGCACCATGACATGTATTAGGGACTTTTCCATTGTTCAAAGATGAAAAAAGAGGTATTTTGGCCTAGAATGTGCTTATAGGATTCACGAGACATGCATAAGGCCCTAAACCACAATATATGTCCTATAGAGTGAATTTTTATCTACAAATGGGATACATACAACTCGAGTGGGCCTAATGGTTAACAACATGTGTTTCCTCCTCAGAGGTCATAGGTTCAAAACTAGAGGGGGGGTAAAGGTTGTATTTGGCCCATTGTGATGAGGCTCAATGGATAGGCATCCCTCTTGAGTGAGACCCCCAAAATATCATTTTATTGGATGTGTCTCTAGGATGTCTCGGCCCTTGCCAAGTCACAAGTACTTGCCAATATTGGCTTACGGGCTATTGGTACTAGCTTCACACAAATATTTTTGTTAAAAATATATATACGGATATTATTTTGAGGTTTTTCACACCAATATAGGTATAAAATACTTAGTTATGGTTGAGGGATAGAAAATAAGGTCTTAGTCCCTAAAAATACTTCTAGGGATCACAGGCCATACACAGGGCCCCAAACCTCCACAAAATGTCAGCGATAGTGAAAATCCTTTTCCTATAAGTGATAATTGTGCACTGTTTTCAGGTTTGTTGTACAATCGTTAGATTTCAAAGACCTTGATGTGTTATATCCATGAAAACCAAGGTTTTAATCCCTAAGATATGTTTTTCTATGTCTCATGGACCATGATTGAAGACCTTATAGCACCTCACATGTAATTGAAATGGAATATTCTGTCGAGTAGCATATCAGCACCAATATGAGGTTTTACACACCAATTATGTGTCTTAGAGACTTGGCCATGATTTAAACATGAAAACTAGTGCCTTAGTTACTTTGGCCTTTCATAATGATGTATTTATTTATTTTGTGTTTTAAACATTATTGATATTTTTATTTTGGTTCCACCATTTTTTAAGGTAGATGAGATTAACAATTGCTTAAATATTATTATATGGCTCTTGGGTGATGTATAGGGATTCATAAAACCACACATGAGATAAAATGGGAATATTTGGCATACAAGTAGGATATGGACACCATTTTGAGGTTTTCCAAACCAAGCATATGTCTCAAGTCCCTAGTGATGGCATGGAGATGAAAACTAAGTTCATGGCCCAAAATATGCTTATATGGCACATGGACCATGTTCTCTTAAGACCCCAAGACACAAAAAATTTCATAGAGAGGGAACCCCTACCCTACGAATAGGATATGGATACCATCTTCCAGGTTTGTGCCCCTTAGATGGGTCTCAGGGCCCTCAATTTCAAATAAGGATGAAAACCTTTGTCTTATGCCTTAAGAGACAAATTTTGGTATCATAAGCCACACATGGTTACAACCTACTATAAAGGCATTATAAAGGGAATATTTTTCCAGTGAGTGGTACATTAGCATCATTCTCAGGGTTTGTATGTCATGAATGGGTCTGAAGGCATTGGCCATGATTTTTGTATGAAAATCAAGGTATTATTCCATAAAAATATGCTTCTAGGGATCATGAGCTATACATGATGACTTATAACACTTCATGTGGAATATAGATGGAATATTTGGACTACTAGTGGGAAATGGGCCTACCATTTTGAAGTTTTAATATTCAGAGATGGGTCTTAAGGACCAAGCAATAGTTTAGGGTAAAAAGCCAAGGTATTATTCCCAAACACTTGATTTTAAGATTTTTGGGGTCCAAAACCATCACACATCCCTTGCAATGAGATTATTTGATCAACAAGTAGGATATGAGCAATAATTCAAAGTTTTGCACATTAAATAAAGGTTTCATGGTTGTGTTTAACAATATAATCTATATTTAATTAACTTTAAGATATACATTTAATTATATTTTCTTGAATATGATACAAGATACATGAAATATATATTTAATTGCATAATAAAATGGAAAAATATTGCTCCATTACACTTTCCAAATTCAACCAAACTTAACAAAATAAAAATTCACATAATAAATGCCAACAAAATGATGGAAGGCATGTCGTAGTATGTTTGTTTTCAAAGATATATTTGCATTTCATGGATGGAATTTAATGTAAACTAGTTAGTGTTGATTACATTAATAATAATAATAATAATCCATTTTTTAAGGTCACAGCCAAGCCAGACACCTAATTGGTGTATGAAACCCCCTTGCTTATGGGACAAGGGACCCCCTCCGCCCAGGGATTTGACTGGTAAAGTATACGGAGGTATACATACCCTACCCCCCTCTGGATTTGAACTTGTGACCTCTTAAGAGGAAACACATGTTCTTAACCATCAGGCATGAGAAGAGAGAGATGTATGAAAAATAAGAGTTATCATGATGGGGGAGTATGAAGGGGTGGTAAAATAGGGTTGGAGTGAGGGTATATGAGTGAAAGTAGTGCATAAAGTTGGTTAGTTCAGGAAGGATTACTTTGAATATGTCAAAATGGATTGTGGAGAGTGCAAGGGCACTCACGCAGAGAAATTTCATTATGTAATTTTGAGATCCAAAATCGCACATTTCTAATATGGTGTAGATCAGTTCATCATGGATGATAGTAACTATAAGGTTTGGATATTTACTTCTCTTTGATAATCTAGTAGATAAGGAGGCCATTCGCGACAACAATCGTGGAATTCAAGGTTAGTTCTAGTGACTTGGTATGACTCCTTTGATGGGTTTCCTGTTGTATGTGCATATCCAGTTATGGGCATATTGTGATCACCAAAACCTGATTTGTTCATGGAAAAGCCATCTAAGGGATCTCGTTAAACTGAATGCTGAGTGGCTCTTCTCAACCTCATGTTGACTCACCTACCAGAAGTACCTTCGATGAATTAGCTCTATGATTGGAAGGCATCCATGCATTCCCTCTAGCATCCAGAATGAAATTTGAATCTATTGGCGTCAGAAGTCACTCCTGGATTGCAGCAAGAGTAAGCCCGAGGCCCATCAATTTGAATGTCACGATTTCTTGATAAAGGGTGATGAACGAGAGTAAACCCAGAACAATATCGTTCTAACTCAAAAACTAGTCTAGGTATGCACAAGCAGATGAGGTCTTGGTTCAATTTCAGGCAGTAAGTTGTAATAAGGGTGAGTAGGAGGAAGACTTATGTGAGGAAAAGTGAAGGGCTTAAGTTGTAACAGCCTGTAGAAGAAAACTTTGAACACAAGAACTTATTATATTCAAAAGCAGAAACACTTAAAAGAACGTAACAAAGCTTATAATAAATCCTTTATTATAACACAGTCATGACGATTCATGTGAATCATTCAATCATGAACCCTTTCAGTTTGAGATCGAAACAAGATGAAAAAGAGAGTTTCCTTACATTAAACAAAGGAATTTCATATACAGATACATAGCCAGGAAAACTAGTACTTCATTAAAACATTACAGTCGGGAGCTATGCTCTACCATCCATTCTTACAGAAATACAAAAACTGAGTATATATACTCGGGGCAATTCACCACCTTCGTAGCAGGAAGGTAGCTGAGACATTAAATTCCAAATTAGCATGTGCAGGCTCCTCAATCAAACCTGGACAGAACTCCTTCATCAGACGCCACCTTAACTCAGCATGACTCTTGTAGGGGGACAGTCATACAAGGGTACCACAGGCTGATTGCTCCAAGCCTTTTCCACGCCCTCCATTTATGAGTTGATCTGAGGTCTCAACCACCTGATCAATATTCATTAAATCCTTCTTCCATGGAGGGTGGTCGAGACAAAAAACATAAAGAGAGACCCCATGTCTTTTGAAATCCCAGTAGACGAAACGCTGAAATGGCTCCTGGGCGCTTTTCACATTTCGCGTTTCAGAGTTTTTTGATGCAGTGGAAGAGAGCAACCCCTTTGTCCTTTGAAGTCCCAGTAGCCAAAATGTCGAAATGGCTCCTGGGTGCTTTTTCACATTTTGTGTTTCGAGGTTTCTCGATGCAGTGGAAGAGAGCAACCCCTTTGTCCTTTGAAGTCCCGGTAGCCGAAATGCCGAAATGGCTCCTGGGCGCTTTTTTGCATTTCACGTTTCAGGGTTTCTCGATGCAATGAAAGAGAGCAACCCCTTTGTCCTTTGAAGTCCCGATAGCCGAAATGCCGAAATGGCTCCTGGGCGCTTTTTTTCATTTCACGTTTCGGGGTTTCGAAATGCAGTGGAAAAGCAACCCCTTGTCCTTTAAAGTCCCGGTAGCCGAAATGACAAAATGGCTCATGGGCGCTTTTCGCATTTCATGTTTTGGGGTTTCTAAATGCAGTGGAAGAGCAACCCTTTGTCCTTTGAAGTCCCAATAGCCGAAATGTCGAAATGGCTCCTGGGTGCTTTTCGCATTTCGTGCTTCAGGGTTTCAAAATGCAATGGAAGAGCAACCCTTTGTCCTTTGAAGTCCCAGTAGCCGAAATGTCGAAATGGCTCATTATTTCATGATTTTGGCTATAAGAGATGAGCTCATACACCAGACCTCGTGCAACTCTGCAACTCAAACTTACCCGATGACCGTCGATCTGCTCCATCTTTGGATCCTCACTGTTGAAAACAAAATGCCCGCTAGCTTGATTTTAAGCCTGAAATGGACTTCTTCTATGTGTTGTGCTCGGTGCTCAAGACTTGCAAGAATTGGTGCTAACATTAGGCTCCATGGGGGATAGAGTCGTCCCCGCGATGCTCTAAAAACTCCTTCTGCAATTCTGGTTGCCTTTTGTTGGGATATGGATTCATTTATTAAGCCGAAAATAAACATAAAAACAATAAAGACAATATTTACAAAAACAGAGGAGTCGTCTAAGGCTCAAACAAAGCATTTCTTCAGGAAATGCCCATTTACTGGGCCGCTAAAGACTTCTTCACCCTCCAAATCCTGCAACCTGTAAGTGTTATTTAAGAATACTTCAGAGATTTTGAAGGGCCCGATCCAGAGGGCATCAAACTTGTTGTGTTTGCCCCTATCCTGCCTTGGTGCATCCCATTTAAGCACCAAATCTCCCAGCTCGAATTCCTCCTTCTTGACCTTCCTATCAAAGGCTTGCTTGATCTTCTGCTGACGACTGTGAGCTATGTCCATCACCTGCTCCCTGATCTGTTGCACTTCCACCACTTGATGACTTCTTCTAACCATATGGTCTGGCTCTCCTTCATGATTTTGAAATAATTTTGCTACAGGTAAAGCGAGCTGAGTGGGAAACACAGCCTTCGTCCCATAAACAAGTTGAAAAGGTGAGGTGCCCAAGGAATTTTTTTTGTCACTCGATCGACCCATAAAGAGAATTTGAGCTTTGAATCCCAGGCCCTCTTATTGTCTTCCAATAATATTTTAATGAGTTTGATTAGACTTTTATTGGAAGATTTTTCTAGTCCATTCCCTTGAGGATAATAGGGAGTGGAGTGAATTAGTGAAATCTCAAACTGCTCACAGAACTTAACCAGAGGCTCAGACTTGAAGGAAGTAGCATTATCGGTGACAATTCTGCTGGGATAGCCAAATCTGGCTATGATATCCTCCAGGAAGATGATAATTACCTTGTTTGAAGCACTCTTGGTGGGGGTGGCTTCTATCCACTTGGTGAAATAGTCTATTGCAGTTAGGATCCACCTGTGTTGGCCACTTGAAGGAGGATGAATTTCTCCAATGAATTCCAACCCCCACTGTTGAAAGGGTGTTGAAGCTACTACAGGATTTAGTGGCAGAGATTTGAGTTGATGCTTTCCTAAGAACCTTTGGCATTTGATGCAAGCTCTGACTTCTCTGCAGACATTAGTGAATAAGGTGGGCTAGTAGTACCCAGCCCTGAGAATTTTGTGGGCTGTGGTCTTCCAGAAATGATGCCCTCCACAAAGGCAGCTATGGAAATCAAACATAACTTTCTGGGCTTCCTGTGGGTTTAGACACCTTAGAAACACCCCCTAGAGGGTCTCTCCAGTATAAGACTTGGTCAATAAGGAAATATATGACTGCATTGAGCTTTAAAGCTCTTGCCTTTGTTTTTCCCATTCCATCAGGAGGCTTCAACTCCTGCAGAAAGTATAAAATGTCTTTGTACCGGTTTCATTCTGCTAGTGATAAGCCACCCTGAGAGATTTTGTTGGGCAACTCAGCTTGTTGATTTCCTGAGCAAGCATTGATCAAGCTAACCCCCAAGGCCTTGCAATTGGATTCAGTCAGCAGCTTGGCTAAACCCTTCCCTTTTACCAACTTGGTGGGCGTTATCTCCAGGTCAAACTCTAGGATCTTGGCAATCCATTTACCTCTTCTCCCATCTATGTCAAGATGTATAAGGATGTCTTTCACAGAGGATGAAGGAACGTATGTAGTCACTCTTGAGTGCAAGACATAGACTTTGAAATCTTTGAGAGATTTCACCAAGGCATAGGCCTACTTCTCCATGATCTCATACCTAATTTCTGCATCTCTTAATGCCTTACTGAAGAAGGAAATGGGTTTCTCTCGCCCGCCCTCATTTTTTTGCAATAAGATTGTTGCTACTGTATCAAAAGAAGCAAAAGAAAAAATTAGGAAATCCTTGGAATAATCAAGACTGATCAACACAGGTGCCTCAGTCAATGCCCTTTTTATTTGGACAAAAGATTCCCTGGGTTCAGCATTCCATTTTACTTTGTTTCCCTTTTTGAGCATGGTTGTGATGTGTTTCACCAACTCAGCAAAATTTGAGATGAACCTCCTCAAAAAGTTAATCTTCCCTAAAAAATCATGAACTTCCTTTCTAGACCTGGGAAGCGACAGGGTATGAATTGCGTCTACCCTGCTGGGGTCAATCCTCACTCCCTCTACTGATACTATATGGCCTAACAACTTCCCCTCCTTCATAGCAAACAAATATTTCTTGGGATTTAAGGAAAGGCCAAACCTCCGGCATTTCAAGAAAACTTTCCTCAAGTGACAACGGTGCTCCTTATCAAACCTGGAGAAGACTGTGATGTCATCCAGATAGATCACCACAAACTGATCTTTCTCCTCGATGAAGGCTATGTCCATGGCTCGCTGAAATGTTGCTCTTGCATTCATTAATCCAAAAGGCATTTTGGCATACATGAATGTGCCCCAAGGATTGGTGAAGGTTGTTATTTCTCTATCCTCAGGCATGACTGATATCTAATTATAGCCGGAAAAACCATCAATCATGGATATCCTAGATGGACCATTTACCCTCTACAATATGTGTTCGATGTTGGGCAAGGAATAATTGTCTTTCTTTGAGCTCCTGTTCAGGTTCCTGAAATCGACACAGAGCCTGATTTCTCCACTTTTCTTCTTCACCGGAACTAAATTGGCTACCTACTCAGAATATCTCAAGGGAAAAATGATTTGGGCATCTAACAAATTCTTCACTTCTCTCTCCATGACAGGCAACAACATGGGATTTATCTGTCCTAGCTTCTGCCTAAATGTCTTAGCCTCTCCCTTCACTGGGATCTTGTGTTCAATGACAGATGTGTCATATGTCTTGAGGTCTTCATAGGTCCATGCAAACACATCAGCAAATTATTTTAATAACTTAGTATATTCGACCCTCTTCTCTTTGGTCAAACTGCTTGACAACTTGAAAAACTTAGGCTCCTCATGTGTGTCGATATTGCACTCTGTTGTATCAACATCTCCACTTGAAACCCTACCCTTTACTGCCACATCATTTCCATCGAACAATCTTTCTAAAGGGACTAGTCCCTTCGAAATGTGATTTCTAGGCAAATGAATAATACGGTGATTAGCAATTTTATTTAACAATATCTCAGTGTGAGGGTGACTTTCAATATCAGGGTCCTGATCAATGTGCAGTGCAGAAAATTCATCGACAGACTGAAGGAATTTTTTGATTTCAAGATCGTCTTCGAATACCTTCCAATGCTTGATATTGTCTGGGACAAATGGACTATATCTTATCTCAACATCATATTTGATCTTAGGCAGCAGAGGTATCCTGAACAAACTAGCCGAGACAGCTAAGGAATCGGCCAAAGTATTTTCCTCTCTTGGAATAAAAGAAATGTTGAAAGCTGAGAAGAAATTATCATTCAAGTCCCAAACTTCATTTTTGTAACTCCTAAGCCGAGGGTGCTTAGACCGATAAGAATTTCTGACTTGCTGGATTATCAACTCATCATCTCTGAACACTGCTACCTCCTCAATTCCCATTTCTTTTGCAGCCCTTAAACCCAGAACAAGAGCTTCATATTCTGCCACATTATTGGTAGCTTCAAATTCTAGCTTGTATGACAGGGATATGGTTTCTTGACAAGGTGACACAAAAACCACTCCAGCGCCAGTGCCTTCACTAGAAGAAGCTCCGTCGAAGAACATCTTCCAAACATAGGTGGTTGGAGGAGGTATCTCTTGATTAAATATGGGTTGCTTTCCGATTTGAAAAGGGGCTTCAGGAGTATCAGTGAGCTGCAATAAACTATACCCCAAATCAGTGTCAAGCACAAATATAGGATGAATGGTGGGGTCTACTTCATCAATAACGATGTACGCTAGCTGAGCTTCTCTGTACAACCTCCTGTGTTCCCCTCCAAATATTGGAATGGTGGCATATGTGAGATCCATCTATAATGTTCCTCCAAGTTTTTTTATCCAAGATCTTGACAACAGCATGCCAAACTTGGGGGGAACATCAGCTACTACAATGTCCATGACCACACTCTTCATTGGCAGTTGAAATAAAGAGACCACCAAGTATTTGATGAATCCAAGGCATTGCACCCTCCTTGAATCAAAATAGTACAAATCGTGATAATCCTTTGTCACTTCCAGTCCCAATTCTTCCATGACTATTTTGGGCATAAGGTTGTGGGAAGCTCCTGAATCCATGAGGCAATTATGCAGCACCTTATCATGTATGTTCAAGGATGTGTAGAAGGGAGTGGATGAATCATCTCTATATTCTACCATGAGACCTAGGATGACAGCTGGCTTTTCATATTGAATATTTGCTGAGTCTGAGGAAGGCTGGGGGGACTCAGATTGTAGCAGTTTGGAGAGGGACCTTTTGAAATCTTCATTTTTAACTAGTTCTGAGAGGGGTACGAGAATTCTAATCTTTTGAATTTTGCGCTCAAAACTAAAGGAGGAAAGAGGCTTAGGAGCTTCCCTTACCTCAGAGATAGGTTCTTTGGTTGTTGGCAAAGTATTTTGAGTTTTCTTTTCTTTAGTAGTGATTGTTGCAGGCTTAACAGGTTTTTCCGCTATGAGGGGTTGATCATGGCTATCAAAATTTCCTTATTTCTTCTTTAATATGAGATGATATCTATTAGGAGTGTTGTTGGCCTTTTCCCCTTTACCCAACTCATTGACTTGAATTTTCATAATGGATCCTTCATATGCAGATTGAGTCAAATGGGGAAAAGGGGAAGTGTCTTCAATACAGTGAATTTCGGGGTCAAGCTCATCTATCTCTTCTCCTTCCTCATGAGCAACTAGGATATTTTGGAGAGGGGTTTGAATCGTCTGATCATCTTTGTCTTTGCTCCTTTGTTCCCTTGGCAAATCCTATGGCACATTGTTGCTAGGCCTCCTGAAGCCTCTGTTATCAGTATTTTGGGGATTTCTGTACGTGGGATTTCCTTCTAACTCCCACCTTTCCATTCTAGCCGAAAGAGATTTTAGCATTTTAGTTACCTCGTCCATCTGAAGGGGAAGGGGAGAGGAATTGGATGGGGAGGCTTCAGGTCCCTTCCTGGATATGTCTCTATCATCCTTATTCTTGAGTCGGTCAACAACCAGTATGTTAGATTCTACTTCCACGGCTGCATCCTGCATGCGAGCTAGAGTAGTTGCTCTCCTTTCCCTCAACAGGAGGCAGAAATCGGGATCAAAAGCGCTAGCATAAGTGATTTTAGAAGAGGCTTCTAAGGGATTTATTTTAGCGTGGATCTTATTGTACATTTTATTGAATCTCTTGGAGAAGTCAGAGACAGACTCTCCTTCCTTTCTCTTCAAAGACCCAAACTCTGTCATGTAATACATGAAGTCTTTTTTGTCTCCCCACTGTCTCAAAAAGGCATTATCCAAAACCTCAAACCCATCAATATATCCAGGAGGCAGGGCCCTAAACCACTTTCTAGCCTTGCCTTCAAGGCTATGGACGAAAATCATCATCCATACATATGCATGCATGATAACATGATCATCTGTATAACTGTAAAAGGCTTCAAGGTGTTCTTTTGCGACTATGTCCCCTTCGCCTGCAAACTTGGGCAGCTACTTAAGGTAGCCATCTGCTGGAAGGGCGTTGAGAGGCTGAGGTAACAAAAGGGGATCATACCTAGCAATTATTATAGCCTCCATTCTGGTCATGGAGGGATTTGCTCCTGCCATAGAAATATTAGGTGGAGGAGAACTCAGAGGAGAAGGAACTCAAACAGGGGATACTGGAAATGAGCTTATAGGTGGATGGGGAAACAAAGGGGGATTCAGAGAGAAGGCTAAGGGGCTTGAGTCAGCAGATGCTTCTCTCTATGCAATAGTAGCAATAGTAATAAGAGGAGGGGTGGTAAAGCCAGGGGTGGGGAAATCTTTTGTGGTCCTAGGTCTACGCCAAGGTACAACTCCAGGGGAGAGGGGAGTGACAAGGATTTCTCCCTCCAATCCCAGACAAGGAGGGGAAAACTCAGCAGGAACACTTCTGAAATTCAGGAAATGGGAAACTTCAGAAAAAGGTATGCTAGGAAGCTGAGAAGAAGAAAATGGAGTTCCTATAGAAGGAGATGGAAAATTACCTAGTTCGGCAGTGGAAGTTTCTTCTTCAAAGGCCTTTCCTTTTCTAATAATCACCTCCGGATCAACTTCAGGTGTAGTTAGAGGAAACTGTGGATGGGACCATGTGTGTCTACCTCTGGAAGCCACAACTAAAACAGCAGGTTCGCCACAAAGAAGTCGTCACAATGGAGTCGCCAGGTGCACAGTAGCAATCTCGTAGGGCCTTGATGCCTGATGCACCTTCAGAATCAGAAGCTCGATGTCGTTCAATCCCAGGCAAAATTTTCAACTCCGTCCCTGACAATGGTGCCATAAATGTTGGTGTCAGAAGTCACTCCTGGATTGCAGTAGGAGTAAGCCTGAGGCCCATCAGTTTGAATGTCATGATTTGTTTATAAAGGGTGATGAATGGAAGTAAACATAGAACAATATCGTTCTAACTCAAAAACTAGTCCAGGCATGCACAAGCAGATGAGGTCTTGGTTCAATTTCAAGCAGTAAGTTGTAATAAGCGTGAGTAGGAGGAAGACTTTTGTGAGGAAAAGTGAAGGGTTGTTGTGGGCTTCGGGCTTCCAACATCCTGTAGAAGAAAACTTTGAACACAAAAACTTCTTATATTCAAAAGCAGAAACACTTAAAAGAATGTAACAGAGCTTATAATAAATCCTTTATTATAACACAGTCATGACGATTCAAGTGAATCATTCAATCATGAACCCTTTCAGTTTGAGATCGAAACAATTTGAAAAAGAGAGTTTCCTTACATTAAACAAAGAAATTTCATATACAGATACATAGCCAGGAAAACCAGTACTTCATTAAAACATTATAGCCGGGAGCTCTGCTCTACCATCCATCCTTACAGAAATACAAAAACTGAGTATATATACTCAGGGAAATTCGCCACCTTCGCAGGAGGAAGGTAGCTGAGACATTAAAGTCCAAATTAGCTTGTGGCTCCTCAGTCAAACCTGGATGAAACTCCTTCGTCAGACGCCACCTTAACTCAGCATGTCTCTTGCAAGGGGACCGACATACAAGGGTACCACGGGCTGATTACTCCAGGCCTTTTCCACACCCTCCATTTATGAGTTGAGTTGAGGTCTCAACCACCTTCTCAATATTCATTAATTGCTTCTTCCATGGAGGGTGGTTGAGACAGAAAACATAAAGAAAGACCTCGTGTCTTTTGAAATCCCGATAGCCAGAACGTTGAAATGGCTCTTGAGCGCTTTTCGCATTTCGCGTTTCGGATTTTCTCGATGCATTGGAAGAGAGCAACCCCTTTGTCATTTGAAGTCCCAGTAGCAGAAATGTCAAAATGGCTCCTGGAATATTTTTCGCATTACGTGTTTCAGGGTTTCTCGATGCAGTGGAAGAGAGAAACCCCTTTGTCCTTTGAAGTATCGGTAGTTGAAATGTCGAAATGGCTCCTAGGTGCTTTTTCACATTTCGAGTTTCGAGGTTTCTCGATGCAGTGGAAGAGAGAAACCCCTTTGTCCTTTGAAGTCCCAGTAGCCGAAATGCCAAAATGGCTCCTGGGCGCTTTTTCGCATTTTGCGTTTTGGGGTTTCGAAATGCAATGGAAAAGCAACCCCTTGTCCTTTGAAGTCCCAGTAGCAGAAATTTTGAAATGGCTCCTGGGCACTTTTCGCATTCCGCATTTCGGGGTTTCAAAATGCAGTGGAAGAGCAACCCTTTGTCCTTTGAAGTCCTGGTAGCCGAAATGTTGAAATGGCTCATGGGCGCTTTTCGCATTTCGCGTTTCAGGGTTTTAAAATGCAGTGGAAGAGTTGTTGATTAAGGTTGGTTGTCATTGATGTCAACCCTTGAAGAAATCCTCGTAGCACAAAGGCTTGGGTAATGGACCCAATATTGTTTGATGTAAATA
>ML781740.1:33706-91921 GCA_009831015.1 Picea engelmannii | reverse complement strand
GTTGATGCACTTGTTTAAGGTACAGGTTGATTACAGGTTGGTGCATGGTTGATGCACTTGTTTATGGTACAGGTTGATTACAGGTTGATTACAGGTTAAATACAGGTTTATGCATGGTTCAGACTTATTGGTACAGGTTGATGTATGGTTCATACTTATTGGTACAAGTTTACAACAGTATATCTCATAGTGATAGTGTGACAGTGGTTCCATCATTCTACTTCTACTTCAGGGTGGCAGGACGGGGCAAGGACAGGTGGTTGTAGCCACCTTCCGGTTGTAGCCGGAGAACATTGGGGGATGTAGCCTCCTTCTGGTTGTATCCATAGATTTGGGGAGTTGAAGCTTCCCTCAAGTTGTAGCCTGAGAAACTAGGGGGTTGGAGCCTCCTTCCAGTTGCAGCTGGAAAACAAAGGAAGTTGGTGCTTCCAATGAATGTAATTCTTCAAGACATATAAGAAAAAACATTTCNGGGTTGGAGCCTCCTTCCAGTTGCAGCTGGAAAACAAAGGAAGTTGGTGCTTCCAATGAATGTAATTCTTCAAGACATATAAGAAAAAGCATTCCGTGGTTTTCTCCCGATTTAGGTTTCCACGTAAAACAGTAGTGTACTGTGTATGTGTTTGATTGTTTATTTATTACTGCTCATTATTGGATAATAATTCTACATTGATATAACATTTGAAGAAAAATGATTATAATTACGTTATTACTGATTCACCCCCCCTCTCAGTAATCCAACAAGAGCAACCCTTTGTCCTTTGAAGTCCCGGTAGCCGAAATGCCGAAATGGCTCATTATTTCATGATTTTGGCTATAAGAGATGAGCTCATGCGCCAGACCTCGTGCAACTCTACGACTCAAACTTACCCAATGACCGTTGATCTGCTCCATCTGTGGATCCTCGTCGTTGAAAACAAAATGCCTGCTCGCTTGATTTTAAGCCCGAAATGGACTTCTTATGTGTGTTGCGCTCGACGCTCAAGACTTGCAAGAATTGGCGCTAACAGAATCAACGTTATTGGAGATCATGGAGGTTGGAGATGTAAGGGACCCACACAATCATTATCCAAAAGCAGCATTCATCTCCGGAAAAGTATTTATATGTATCATCTCTCCCAGGGTTAAGTGCCTCTAAGTCAAAGCTTTCAAGTCAAACTTCAACCAGCTTGGGTTCATATCTTAAATTAAAGTTGGATCTTGATATTTTAGGGCCCCCAACCCTTGTAGCAAGATCTTGCAATGTCATGGGAAGCATTAAATCTCATATTTTTAGCCATCATATCCAATCTTCATTCACTAGGCCACCCTTTTCTTGTGGGAGAAAATGATTCTCCAACATTTTGATATGTGCTTTGCTTGAAGCACCTTTGGATATTTTATGATGTAGTCTTGGCTTTGTCATATTACAAGGTTGTGAGACAAAATTATTCTAGGTTTCCTCCAATGTTGTGGAAATTGCATCATAGGTTGTGGGTAGAAATTTCAAAATGAAACAATTTGTCAAATAGAAAATCACCCTGTGGACAATTTACCCTTCAAATTACATCCTTGGTTGTAAGCATCATAGTTAATCTTCAAAAGTGTTTCTAGATTTTGCAACTTCAAATCTGTTGTAAGCACTTTTGTGCAATATTTACTTTGACTAGTGTACCTAAAAATTTTATGAAGAGTATATATATATGGATTTAGATCCATGTAATATTCTACAAAGTATGTATATATGGATTTAGTATGTATGATATCGATTGATTTTAAATTTTGAAAGGTTGAGTGCTTGTTTTATTGAGTTTTATTTTGAATTATACTTTATTTAATTTTTTTAAGTATGTTTAGTATTTAATTTTTATTTTTTATATAATTTATTTATGGAAATATGTTTGTTTTTTATTTTTATTTTTTTATATAATTATATTTGTGAATCATTAAATTATACTTAATTTATTAAAATGTTTTTATGAAATTTTAATTAACATGAGTTGATGTAGTTCAATTTTGTTTTCCAAATTAATAAATACAATAATTCAAAATATCTTACAAACTCCTAACAAGAAATTACAGCATTTACCTAGAATAATATAGATTCCTCAATCTTAATACAACCTCATAAATTTATGATCATCTAAAAAAAAATAGATTATTAAGTGGAGGAATTGTTATCATTATATATAAGATGTAGAATAATCGCTATCATCATTATATATAAGATGTAGAATAGACATCATGACATGACAATTCATCTTCTTATAATGAGTATTCATAATTTTCTATACAACTTTTAACTATGAATTTATTTAGCATTAAAAGAGAGCATAAAGAAATAAAGAAATCAAAATACAAATATTTCTATTTTTGAATCTAGATAAAAAGAAATTAAATTATAAATATTGAGAATTAAGATGTTTGGTATTTATATATCTTAATTAATGTTTGATTTTTTTTAATTTCATTTTTTTTATATATTATTTTAAATCTATTTTTAATTAAATGGTAATAGCTCAATTGGTTGGGTGGGGAGTTTTTTCCTCTCCACCCAGATTCGAGTCTCATCTATACAACCTTTGTGTAAACTACAATGGAAAAAAAACTTTCTATGTGAATCACAATGAAAAAAAAAATGGTTTAAAATATTCAAAAATATCTATCAATAACTTACAACCTATTCATCAAAAGTTCACTCATTTTTTTTTATAATCAACAATACACTTTTGGTTCCATCATAAATTTATATACACTTCATACATACTAAAATAGAAAAGAATGAAAGACCATGTATACACAAAAATCTAAATTTTTAAATCAAATAATAATGAACTTATATGTTTTTCAATATCAAATTTAAAACAATTTTTTTTTCTTAATTCAATTTTAATCTCTAACTTCTATTAATAACTATTAATATAATTATTATATAAATAAATTTAAAAAAAAAAAAAAAATTATATGAATAAATTTAAAAAAAATAAACAATTATGTTTTGAATTTTTCATAATTGTTCCTCTTTTACCTTGCTAAATCAATTCTCCAGAATTACATGTTACCTTGCTCAATCAATTATCGAGGCTTATGTTACATGGGTTTGAGAGATTTTCTTTTGAAAAACTTCAAAAATATTATATTGATCTTCTCCAAAGTCAAAAAAAACCCAACTCATTCCCATTCCCTAGTTATGAGATTATTGGAATCTAGAAAATAACTTGGCCTCATGTCACGTTGACTCATTAGAATATTCTTAGTCATATCCATAACACTTGGATTTAGTCTCTTATCTTCCCTAGTATTGCAATCCGACCGTGGAACATTAGAGAGTGTGACTAGCACATGTTATGGACACGCAAAGACCTTTTGCCACGTATCCTCCTCTTTTCACTCACATTCTTAAAGGCAACATATCCTCATCTTTCCACAAAGATCCTTTGCCACATATCCTCCTCTTTTTGTTCACATTCTTAAAAGGCCACGCCAATTGTTTGCAGTTTTTGTTTGCCCATGAAAAGTGGCTGTTTCAAATGGACAAATGTTGGGCAGTAGGCCCTATGGATTCACCTTGGAAGGGCCCCATGATCCAACCCTTCCCTTCGTGTTTCAGTTTGAAGGTTGGGCAAACTATAGGTGTTATAAATTTACCCACACACTAACAAACTCGACGTGCTATTAATTCAACCAAAACACAAGATTTAAAAGGTTGGAATTTGGAATACCATAGCGGAGCGTAAACATGGCAGGTTTCCAACTTGTTTGAAATTGTGGTCTTGAAAATAAATATTGCTATGCAAAAAAATCTTAAAATCAACCCCCAAAACGAAAAGCATGCTATCAGTAGCACCTCTTTTTTAGGGGGCTCAACATTGCAATTTGTTTGAAACTGTGACAACAAGTAACATTGTGAACCAAAACCTATATATATATATATATATATATATATAAGGTCACGACCAAGCCAGATATCAAATTGGTGTATGAGAACCCTTTGTTTGTGGGACAAGAGACCCTCCGCACAATGATACGAAAAATGTACATACCCTACCCCCCTCTAGATTTGAGCCTGTGACCTCTTAAGAAAAAAGACACGTTCTTAACCATTAGACCCCCACAAATTGTGTGTATATATATATATCGTGGAGCATTTAAATGAACTCCTCAATCTTTTATGCTATGCAAGGCCACTAGAATGTTCATTAACAATGAATAATCTTCTTTAATAACTTGGGGTTTCAGTGACCAAGAAAAAAATCATTTCTCACACTTACTCTCTTTTCACACTAGGGAGATAGGCTCCGGCTTAAATACTCGGGATTGTTCCTCAAAGCCAGTGATTATCAAAAAGAATACTAGTTATGGCTTCTTGCAAAATTAGAAAGTAAAGTCAATTCCAAGTGCAATAAATGGCTCCCTAGAGTAAGGTCGTTGTTACTTTTCAAGGTTGTTCTAGAAGCCATTCCAGTCCACTTGACCTCCTTGGCTTGGATTCCTAAAGGTATTCTAGGTCAAATAAGACAACTCTCTTTCCACTTCCTTTGGTTAGGGAGTGTTGAAAATAAGAGCTCAGTCTTATCCTCCTTGAGGAAACTTGCCATCCCAAAAGCTATGGATGGTTGGGGTTTAAAAAACATTTTTCACTTCTCTAACGATTTGGATGCTAAAAAATCGTGGGGGTTGATTCAAGGTACATGTCTATGGGAACAGTCATAAAGAAAAAATACTTTCCACAAGACTCATGGGTGGGCTGGATCAAGAAACATGTTAAAGAGAAAAACGGTTTTGTCATTTGCAAAGCCATTCTAAATGCCTTCCCTGTAATTGGGAAGTGGTTGATTTGGAAAACTGGAAATGAGAGTATTGTTCTTTTATGAAAAGATCCTTGGATGGGATTCAATGAAAACCATGTCCTCCCCGACAACCTAGTCCATGCCCTTAATAGGGGAGATTTCTTCTATCTAAGCCAAGTCATGAAGAAGGACTATGTCACTCATCAAGTAAAGTAGATGTCTTTGAAAGAACTAGGATTCTCATATGATTGTGCTCCCTCATGGAAAAATTATATCAGAGCTCTACATAGTACAAAACGCATTTTTTCCATTTACAGATCAAGAAAATCAACATATTTGGTCCCTGAACCCCACTGGAGGATATCTACCAAGGTCAGTTTACATGGTACTTGCGCTAGAAAACAAATTTGATCCTCCACTATGGTGGTGGAAGAAACTCTGGAAGCTTAAATGCCTAGCAAAGGCCAAATTGTTTATGTGGCTATTATTGCACAATAAGGCACTCGCTTGGGACGACTACAGCGAAGAAATTTTTAGGGCTTGTGTAGATGTTGTCTTTAAAGACAAGATTCAGAAACAAATTATTGCCTTTTATCAGTTGTAAATTGTCATTGGAATTTTGGACTAAGATTCAGACGGAAACAAGTCTCTCTTGTGCATGGGTGGGAGACAACATTGAAGTTGTTGAATTTTAATGCTTAGCTCATGCACATGTAGTTTATTTCAATTTAGCATGTACTTGAACCATAAACAATGCAACAATACCATATACAAGTGTTGCACTAACCAAGATCACAAGAAGAATAACCATGCACAAGAACACAACAGTTTATCCTAGAAAAACCCTTCTCAATCAAGGGAAAACCCAGCAATCCTTTGCTATAGATTCAAGAGAAGATCCCCCACACCATAAACCCTAGAGCACAGAAGAGGGTGCTACTTGACCTTGAAACTTGCACCCGAGAGAGATGTGTACTTCAGTCATACAAGTAGGTCTGAAATTACAAGATGACAAGTGAGTGAGTGAGATCCACAATGGGGATATCCTCCTATTTATACAAGACCTGAAACTACAATAGGTGTGTCTATTGGAACAATAGGGCCGACCCCTTCAGCTGAATAATATAATTAATCTTTGATACAATATTAATTATCTTTACATGGTGGGCCCGACTTGTATCCTTTATAGCGCAAACTAGGGTTACAACAAATCTTACTCTAAGACAAAATAGAAAGGATCTCTCTCATCCTCTAGTGCTCAGCCACTAGGGACACATCCACCTATGCTCATCCACAGGGACATCACACTCAACAAATTAACACAACTGAGTCCACGGGAATACCATATGGAGAACCATCTCAAGCCAAATCAACTAAGTCCATAGGAGTACAAGGCAGGAGACCATCTCAAGCCGACTCAACTCAGTCCAGACGATTACAAGGCAGGAGACCATCTCAAGTCATCTCAACTTAGTCTAGAGAAGTAGACAAGAGACCACACGTCATCACAACTCATTCCATAGTATGATGCACACCCATCACATGGGCACACCCAACACATGGGCTCTCTCACAGATCATATCAACTCAGTCCAAAGGAGAACGACCTAGAGAATGCCACACGACGTTGCAAACATCAACACTCCCTCTCAGCTAGGGAGGCATTCTCCACCAAGCCAAGTTTCTCACAGAAGTACTTGAACTTCGTCCTAGCAAGTGGTTTGGTGAAGACATCTGCAACCTGCTCGTGTGTAGAAAGGTACTGCACATGCACTGCTTTCCTCTACACCATATATCTGATATAATGGTATTTGATCTCAATGTGTTTTGATTTATCGTGAAACACGAGATTCTTGGAGAGCTTCACACAACTCTAGCTATTGCAATGGATAACGATGGAATCCATCTCATGACCAAATAAGTCTGCAAGGAGCTTGTGAAGCCACACTGCTTCACGGACTGCCACACACAATGCAATATACTTTGCTTATGCGGTACTCAAAGCCACAGAAGTTTGTTTCTTGCTGCACCAGGAAACCATGGCAGATCCCAAAGTGAAACAACAACCGGATGTGCTCTTCTGGTCCACATATCTACATCGGCATCGACATATCCCTTCCCAATCTGCATTGGCATATCCCTACAATCTCATTTCTACACCGGAGGCATATCTTAGACCATAGCCAATTGTGCCTCGTAGATATCTCAACACATGCTTCATTTCTATCCAGTGTGTATGTCTCGTTTGACTCATAAACAGACTGAGTACACTAACTACATAGCATATATCAGGTATAAAATGATCCAATCAGTTGTCTATAAATATGTGGATCAATATTGCCTAACTCAAAACAAGCCTCATTCATATTCTTCAAATTCATCACCATCGGTGTAGGCATGGATTTGCAGTCTGTCATACTAAATCTCTTCAATATCTCGACTGTATATTTTCTTTGACTCATGAAAATCTCATCATTCCTCTGCCATACTTCTAGTCCCAAGAAGTAGCGTATCATACCAAGGTCCTTCATCTCGAATTCAGAAGTCAATGCATGCTTGCATTCAACAATAAGACTTTCTGAACCATTGAGGAATAAGTCATCAACGTATAGGACCAAAATCAAGCACTCGTCACCAACGATGTGGTAGTATAGATTAGGATCAACAACACTCTTGTTGAAGACCAAACTCATCAAGTATCCAACAATCATGCTCGAGGTTCTTGATTTAGTCTATACATGGCTTTCTTCAACCCGTATATATGAGACTCCTTCTCATGTGTCACAAATTCATCTGGCTGCTTGACATAAGCTTCTTCCTCAATCTCACCATTGAGAAAGGTTGTCTTTACATCCATCTGATGCAGTCTCCAACCCATGGATGCATCTAGGGAAATAATCATATGGATGGAAGTGTACCAGGAAACAAGAGCAAATGTCTCCTCATAATCTATTCCCTCAACCTAAGAGAATCCTCTAGCCACAAATCTCGCATTGTACTTCTCGACACTTCCATTAGCTGCATGTTTGATCTTATAGATCCACCTATAAGTCACTACATACTTCCCTTCCGGTCTCAGAACAATATTCCACACATCATTCTTCATGATGGATTGATACTCTTATGTCATGTCATCTTGCCAAACCTGTTGACTTGTTGCTTCTCCATGACAAGAAGGCTAAGTATCAATGATGTGGCTCATAGCTTAAACACAGCTCGAAAATCTATGTGGTCTCTTGCTCTCTCGGAATGTACCACGAGGATTTGCATGTCCATCTGCCTCTTGCAGATTTTGTCTAGCCCAGACAAGCCTCTTATGGCCTACTACAATGTCTCCAGGAACATCAACTAGAGCTATGGGATCAACTGGATCAATAATTGTGTCCCTCTAAACTATTCAAGGGGGAGAAGGTATTGCCTCTTCATTCTTCTCACTGTCAATCTCCATCTGAGATTCTATGGATCTTCAGAAGGCTATCTCTTCCTCAAAAGTGACATCTCTACTCACCTCGATCTGTCTCTCACCAAGGATGTATATCTGATATGCCTTCAAAGATTCATTGTACCCCACAAATGTACCCTTTCTTCCTGAAGGATATAGCTTGGTCCTCTTCTCCTTGGGTACATGAAGTATACTGGATACCAAAATATCCTGAAGTGTCCAACCTCAGGCTTCACTCCGGTGAAGGCTTCTTCGAGAGTGATGTTCTTCAGAATCTAATGAGGACTCATGTTCTGAACATACATTGTTGCCATGGATGTCTCTTCCCACATAATCATAGGTAGATTCTGATCATGTATCATCGCTTTGGTTGCCTCAATAATGGTTTTTCTCTTCCTCTCTACAAACCCATTTTGCAAAGGGTTATAAGGAACAATGTACTCCCTCTTGATCCCTCCCTCAATACAAAAATCATTGAAATCCTTGGAGGTTTACTTTCCTCCATTATCTTATCTCAGCACCTTGATCCTCCTCTCATTCAGGTTCTCAACCTGAGCTTTAAACTCTTGAAATCTCGCAAGGATTCAATCCTTGGTCTTCAAGAAGTAAATCCATGTCTTCGGAGAGTGATCATGGATGAAGAGAACATAGTACAAATATATGTTCAAGGAAACAACAGTCATGGGTCTACAAACATCTGAATGTATCAAGTCCAAGATCCCCTTGGATCTAATCTCACTGCTCAAGAAGGACCCCTTGACATTCTTGCCAAGAGCACAACCTCTACAAATTCCATTATGTTGAACATGTATCTCTGGAAGGCATGTTACCATCTTCCCTAGAGTGGGAAGGACTCTGTAATGTAAATGAGAAAGTATCCTATGTCATAGCTCGCTCAAACTGATAGTATCATGTAACAGGGCCTGGATTGGTTGGACAGTCAATCTGTACAAACTATTTTCTTGAACACCAATCACCCGAGAAGAATCCATGTGTGAGTTATTTTGCCATGCAAGAACTTTTCCTTCAAAGAAGGTAACCTTGTAGCCTTTATCCTCTAAGGAAGAAATAGAGACAAGGTTCCTTTTCATCCCAGGTACATATACTACCTCACTCAACTGAAGTGGTATGTCAGAATCTAGTTGGAATGTAGAGGTTCCAACTCCTTTCACAGTATATATGTCATTATCTCCAAGTACAACATGTAGATGAGACTCTTTCTCAACAAGGTATGTAAGATGTTCTATGTATCCAATCATGTGCCTGGAAGCACCACTATCAAGAAAACTTGCCATCCCAAAAGCTATGGATGGTTGGGGTTTAAAAAATATTTTTCTCTTCTCTAAATCTTTGGCAACTAAAAAAGTGTGTGGGTTGATTCAAGGTACATGTCTATGGGAACAGTCATAAAGAAAAAATACTTCCTGCAAGACTGATGGGTGGGTTGGATCAGGAAACCTGTTAAAGAGAAAAATGGTTATGTCATTTGCAAAGCCGTTCTAAATTCCTTCCCTGTAATTGGGAAGTGGTTGATTTGGAAAAATGGAAATGGGAGTATTGTTCTTTTGCAAAGATGTCCTTGGATGGGATTCAATGAAAACCATGTCCTCCCCGACAACCTATTACATGCCCTTAATAGGGGATATTTCTTCTATCTAATCCAAGTCATGAAGAAGGACTATGTCACTCGTCAAGTAAAGTAGATGTGTTTGAAAGAACTAGGATTATCATATGATTGTGCTCCCTCATGGAAAAATTATATCAGAGCTCTACATAACACATATTTTCCATTTACAGATCAAGAAAATCAGCATATTTGGTCCCTAAACCCCACTAGAGTATATGTATCAGGGTCAGGTTACATAGTACTTGCCCTAGAAAACAAAATTGATCCACCACTGTGGTGGTGGAAGAAACGTTGGAATATTAAAAGCATAGCAAAGGCCAAACTGTTTATGTCACTATTGTTTCACAATAATGCACTCACTTGGGATGACTATAGCAAAGAAATTTGCAAGGCTTGTGTAGATGTTGTCTTTGTAGACAAGATTCGAAAACAAATTATCACCTTTTGTCAGTTGTAAATTCTCATTGGAATTTTAGACTAAGATTCAGAGGGAAACAAGTCTCTCTTGTGCATGGGTGGGAGACAACATTGAAGTTTTTGAATTTTAATTCTTAGCTCTGCATGCACATGTAGTTTATTTCAATTTAGCATGTACATGAACCATAAACAATGCAACAATACCATACACAAGTGTTGCAGTAACCAAGATCACAAGAACAATAGCCATGCACAAGAACATAAGAATTTATCCTAGAAAAACCCTTCTCAATCAAGGGAAAAACCCAGCAATCCTTTGTTATAGAGTCAAGAAAAGATCCCCCACACTATAAACCCTAGAGAACACAAGAGGGTGCTACTTGAACTTGAAACTTTCACCCAAGAGAGATGTGCACTTCAGTCGTACAAGTAGGTCTGAAATTATGAGATGATAAGTGAGTGAGTGAGATCCACAATGGGGATCTCCTCCTATTTATACAAGACTTGACACTGCAATAGGTGTGTCTATTGGCACAATAGGGCCTACCTCTTCAATTGAATAATATAATTAAGCTTTGACACAATATTAATTATCTTTACATGGTGGAGTCAACTTGTACCCTTTACAACACAAATTAGGGTTACAACAAATCTTATTCTTAGACAATATAGAAAGGATCTCCCTCATCCTCTAGTGATCAGCCACTAGGGACACGTCCACCTGTTCTCACCCACAGGGATGTCTCACTCAACAAATTAACTCAACTAAATCCATAGGAGTACCATCTAGAGAACCATCTCAAGCCGACTCAACTAAGTCCGTATGAGTACAAGGAAGGAGACCATCTCAATTCGACTCAACTAAGTCCAGAGGAGTACAAGGCAGGAGACCATCTCAAGTCATCTCAACTCTGTCCAGAGGAGTAGACAAGAGACCACATGTCATCACAACTCATTCCAGAGTCTGATGCACACCCATCACATGGGCACACCCAACACATAGGCTCTCTCCAGATTGTCTGAACTCAATCCAGAGGAGAACGACCTGGAGAATATCACACTACACTACAATCATCAACACTCCCTCTCAGCTAGGGAGGCATTCTCCACCACGCCAAGTCTCTCAGGGAAGTACTTGAACTTCGTCCTGGCAACGGTTTGGTGAAGACATTTACAACCTGATCATGTCTAGAAAGGTACTGCACATGTACTACTTTCCTCTGCACCATATCTCTGATATAATGGAAGTATAGGATTGCACTCATTCTTGAAGAGAATGACCTAGCAAGATTCATCAAAGAAAATGTACCAGAATCCACAGATGTTACAGCTAAAGAAAAGTACCAGAAGGACATGTTTAGGGCCAAAAGAATCATTGCAGACTCTATCAAAGATCACTTGATCCCTCAAGTGGCATCTAAAAATGCTCTTAAAGAGATGTTTGATGCCCTAACTGGATTGTATCAAGGAAGAAACATTAACCGTAATATGAACTTGAGAACTCAAATCAAGAATACAAAGATGCAAAAAGGAGAAATTGTTCATGAATATTTCCATAGAATCTTTCAATTCAAGGAATAGCTAGAAGCAATTGGAGATACCCTAGATGAATATGAACTCATAATTACAGCTCTTAATTGTCTCACAAGACCTTGGGATGCATTCATCCAAACCATTTGTGCCAAAAAGGAAAAAATACAATTTGACAGTGTTTTGGAAGAATGTGGTCAAGAAGAAGCAAGAGTAGCTAACCGAGAAGTAGTATTATTAAGGGATGACTATCAAGCTCTAGCTACAAATAATAAAGGAGGAAATAGAAGGCCTCACTTCAAGAAACAAACCAACCCATATAAGGAGTCTCACTCCCCAAATAAATCCATCCATAAAGAATCTCACCCTCCAAGGAGATTCCAGAAGTTTCAAAAAGGTCAAAGAAGAGAAAATGATTTCTCATCCTACCAATGTTACCATTGCAACAAGATGGGACATATTGCTAAGAATTGTCCAGCCAGAAGACAAGATTACAAGAAGAGGAACAATAGGCACCATTCCCATATAGTTGAAGATGAAGAGCCACCCACAAAGATGATTAAAGAAAATATTGAAGACTATGTCTTAATCTTTTCCCTCTCAGGATCAGTGTCACCTGGTGAGGATACATGGCTCATAGATAGTGGTGCTTCCAAGCACATGATAGGTCAGAGAGACATTCTCTTTATCCTTACAGAAAAGAACTTACCCTAGAAAGTTACACTTGGTGATGATTACCATTACCCTATCAAAGGAGTAGGAGAGTCCAATTATAAACTTGACTCATGGACCCCAATGAAGATGAAGGATGTACTGTATGTACCAGGTTTGATGAAGAACTTGCTTTCTATCCCAACTTTAGATAAGAAAGTCTTCAAGGTTGCATTCATAGATGGTGAAGTCCTCATGTGGCCTAAAGGAAAAACCATAGAAGATGCAATTGTTATTAGAACAGAATAAGGTGGCATGTATAAATTAAAAGGTCACTCAGATGCAGACTTGATTCACTCCACTGAGATTCCATGTGAACTTTGGCATAGAAAATGAGCTCACATCAACTACAAGGCCTTATCATATGTGAGAAAGGCAGTTACATGTCTACCATATTTCAAGGTTGATCATGAAGGTGTGTGGAAGGGATGTGCACAAGGAAAGAACATCAAGAATCATTTCCTGAAGAGTGATAGTAAAGAAAAAGGAGTCTTGGAGCTCATCCACACAAATGTATGTGGCCCAATTCCATCCTCCTCTCTCAGTGGGTACGTATACTATGTATCATTTATTGATAACTATTCTCACAAGGCTTGGGTTTACTTCTTGAAATCAAAAGATGAAGTGTTTGGAAAATTCAAGGAATTCAAAGCCTTGATAGAGAATCTCTTAGAAAGAAAAATCAAGATACTCAGGTCAGATAATGGAGGATAATACACCTCAAAAGCGTTTGTAAGCTTTTGCAGAGATGTCTGGATTAATATGGAGCTCACCACTCCCTACAATCCTCAACAAAATGGTGTAGCAGAAAGAAAGAACAGAACTATAACGGAAGAAGTGAAGAAAATGATCCATGATCAAGATCTTCCAATGCAGTTATGGGCAGAAGCAACAAGAACAATAGTGTATGTACAAAACAAATTATCCCATAGTGCACTTGGGTTCAAAACCCTCGAATAAATGTTCTCCAGAAAGAAGCCAGAAGTAAGCCATCTCAAAATATTTGGTTGTTGAGTATTTGTACACATTCCGAAAGAGAATAGAACCAAGTTGGACCCTTCAGGAAAGAAGGGAATATTTTTTGGATATTGTGACGTCTCTAAGACCTTCAGAATTTACATTCTAGTTTACCATCATATTGAGATCAATAGAGATGTAACCTTTGATGAAGATGCAACACTCAAGAAAACAAGGAGATTTCATCTTGAAGAAGTATATGAAGAAGAACTTGTAGCTCCCAGAGTTGCAAAACTAGTGAGGGAAGCCATAGTTTCGCCGGATGATGAGATTCATTAAGATCATGATATGATAGAATCTCAAGAACCTCCCCAGATGACAATATCTCACAAGATAAATCCATCTTGGAAAAGGGAACTTATTCAATATGGAGAGAAGTATGGTGCCCCCGAAGGAACCATGAGACAAGTTAAGAAACTTAAGCCATTCTCCAGTTATATGGCTTTGATGTGTGATCTCATACAGAAGGAGCCTACTTTCTTTGAAGAATCCATTCAAAAGAAAGAATGGGAAGATTCCATGATAGAAGAATACCAATACATTATAAAGAATGATGCATGGGAAATAGTTCCCAGACCGAAGAGCAAAGATGTAGCATCTTCCAAATTTTGATACAAGATAAAACATGTTGCTAATGGAAATATTGAGAAATATAAAGCAAGGTTTGTATCTCGTGGCTTTTCTCAAAACGAAGGCATTGACTATGAAGATACATTTTTTCTTGTATACAGATACACTTCTATCAAAACCATCATAGCCCTTGCAGCTAAGATGAAGTGGAAGTTACAATAGATGGATGTGAAAACAACCTTATTAAATGGTGGCATTGAAGAAGAAGTGTATATAGAACAACCTCAAGGGTTTGAATTTGAAGACAGAAAGACACATGTTAGCAAGTTTAAGAAGGATTTGTACGGATTGAAGCAAGATCCTAGAGCTTGGTATGGAAGAATTGACAGTTTCCTGATGAGCTTGGGCTTTAGCAATAGTAAAGTTGATTCTAACCTTTACTTCAAGGTTATTAATGATGAGCCTATCTTATTGTTGTTGTATGTGGATGACTTATTCTCAACTAGAGAAGAAAATCTCATCACTAATTGTAAGAAGAAGATTTTTGCAGAATTTGAGATGAAAGACCTAGGCCTAATGCACTATTTCTTAGGTCTTGAAGTTTGGAAGATCTGAGAGAATATCGTCCTTAACCAAGGGAAGTATGCAGTTGAAATACTAAAGAGGTTTGATATGTTGGAGTGTAAATCCATGAATACACACATGGAAACAAAGTTGAAACTCTTGGTTAATACTTCATCAGAATTGATTGATGCTACGCTATACAGATAGATCATTGGATCATTGATGTATCTGACGAACATCGGGCCAGATATATATTTTGTTGTGAACACCTTGAGTCAGTATCTAGAAGAGCCCAAACATGTTCACCTTGTTTATGAAAAACATGTGATGAGATACCTTAAGGGTACATTGGACTTTGGTCTCTGCTATAATAGAGATCGAGACTTTCGACTGATTGGCTATACCAATTCAGATTGGGCTGGAAGTGCTTTTGACATAAATATCACTTCAGGATGTTTCAGTCTGGAGTCAACCATAACTTCATGGTAGAGTAGGAAGCAATATAGTATTACTCTCAACACAACAGAAGCGGAATACATTGATGCATGTTCCGCCAGTTGTGAAGCCATATGGCTACGAAAGTTGTTGACAGGTCTATTTGATCTAGAGATGGAAGAAACTATGATTCCATGTGATAACCAAAGTTGCATAAATATGACAGAGAACCTTGTGTTCCATGACAAGTCGAAGCACATAGAAATCCAGTATCACTACATTCGAGATATGGTGCAGAGGGGAGCCATACAGCTCCAATATGTTGGCACAGATGAGCAGGATGCAAATGTGTTGACCAAGCCTCTGTCTTGTGTAAAGTTTGAGCACTTTCGAGAAAAGATTGGTATAGTCTGAAAGGAACTCCCTCGAAAGGGGGAGTGATGTTGATGATACTATGGTATCCTGACCAATAGAGGGTAGATCTGTTAGGATTTTATATCCTAGGGGACTGATCATCCTTGGACAGATCCTGAAGTTCTGATAAGGACGGTCTGTCATAGTATCTATGCATGTATATGCAAGATATGGTCAATAATGGTATATTTGTTAGGATTTTTATAATCCTAGGGAATCTTATGATTCCTGGGTAGATCCCGAAGGTCCAGTAAGGATGGTCTGTCATAGTACCACGTGGTAGATCCATTAGGATTTTATGTCCTAAGGGATCTTATGATTCATGGGCAGCTCCTTAGGGACTCTCAAAGTACCACAAAATGTTGTAACACCTGCCTCATTATGTTGCTCCATCCTTCATGTTGTGATGATGTTGTTGCTCCAGCCTTTTTGTTTTGATGATGATGTTGTTGTTATTGATGTTATTGATGATGATGATGTATTAGTGTTATACTAATCCATGTTGATGCAGATGATGATGATGTTACTCCAGCTGTTGATATTTGGGTACCTTGGAAAGTGGTCCCCTTGTGTTTGTGATCTTCTAAACACATGAGGGAAGTACTTTGTACCTTTTACCATGTACTTATGTCTAATTTCACTTTGACTTAGGATATTTAAGTCAAAAGTGAAATTTGGTCATTTTAACATAAAGTGACAATTAATTCACTTTGTGGGTGAATTAAGGGACATAAAGTGAAACTATGGAAACTTAAGTAAAGTGGGTGTTGAGTTGATATTTACTTGAGATGATCTCAACCATTGATTAGGGATGAGATGAGATGATCTCATCCACCCAAATTTTAGGTTTCCTTATGCTTCCTTAAGGAGGGTGCAAGGGGCAAAGGAGGGTTCATTAGTTTTTTTGTTCACTTGAGGAGAAGAAGAAGGAGCAAGAGGATGATACTGGAAGCATATGTTGAGGCTATCTTAGCGCTCCTGTCCATGGATATAGACAACAGGCTTACGGTCTCAATTATTTAGTAGGGAGATTCCTGTTCTAAGGAGGGTGCATCATTAATGGGGAGGACTTAGAGAGCTCAAATTGTAGTGAGTTTTTTTTTCAGAGGGAGGATACTCATTAGTATTAGAGTATTGTGGAGGGGTTTCTAGATCAGAGCTTCCAGTTGGCTTTTGGCTCCAGTTTAGTGGTCTTCTCAGCATTTATGGAGGGCGCACCATCCTAGGGCACTCTTGCTTCATTTGGAATAGTGTTGAAGCTTGGATCAAGTTGATATTGTATCAGGTTCATCTATATTTTGTACTTGATGTATTCCACCATATATTATCCTCATATATAAACATATATTCCAAATTGGTTTTCCCCAAGGGGGTTTTATCCAGGGTCATGTTGACCAAAAATAACTGTGTTCAATTTCATGTATGTTAGAGTGTAGAATTGTTGTATTTTTAGTTGTAAATATCTCTAGGTGTCTTACATTTATTTTGGTATGCATGTGCTAACCCTTGCTGACTAAAACTACATGCTAGATCACCTAAATTGCAAATGTAACCGTAACAAATCAGCAATAATTTCTTGAACTATTGGTTGTCCTAAAAAAACAACAAAACCTTCATTGATTGTTGAAGCTTAGAGCCAACTTAAGGTCAAAGATAGGCCTAGTTGGAAACTTGATAGGACCTGGAAAATGTTCATGGTATCAGAACCAAGGTGGCTGATTTTTGAGTAGTTTGGAAAGCATATCAGTGGGTTGTTATAGACATCATCTTGGCAGATTTTGTGGACAGCCATTGACAGTGTTTAGTGGCAACTTTTTGGAAGAATTTTGTAGAGGATTGTAGAGCAGTTTGTGCATAGTTTCGACAGCCTTTTTTCACACCTATGTGGACATGAGTGAGGTTGTATTTCACGACCTCTTTTCACACCTATATTTCTAGGAGTGAGGTCGAAGTTTGCTTGCCTATTTTCACACCTGTGTTGATAGGAGTGAGGCAATGTTCCTTTGCAGTTTGAGCATCAGTTGGAGTGCAGTTTGGAAATCATGTCAGAATCTTAGATGCGTGCGGAGGATAGGCTAGTTGGAGCTAGCAACTGGTCACCTTGGAAGGCAAGGATCGTCTTTATCTTAGAGGACCTTGAACTATGGGATATAGTTGAGGCGCATGTGGTTGTTCCTCCTACTATTGCTTCCATCTTGTTAACAGAGTTCAAGAAAAGGAACAACAAGGAAAAAAGGATGATATGTGATTTAGTGAGGGATCACATCATTCCCCACTTGACTAGGAAATATTGGGCATATGAGATGTGGGAATCTCTATGTAAGATTTATTAGATCTCTAATGAGAATCAGAAGATGGTTCTTCATGATCAAGTAAGGGGCATTTGCATGCTCGTGGATGAGTCGATTACTTCTTTCCTTGGTCATTACACCCAGATCAGAGACACGCTTGGAGCCATCAGAGAGGTGGTGGAACCCAATTCTATGGCGAGGACAACCTTAAACAACTTTACCAAACCATGAGGTCTATTCGTTCATGGCATTGTTTCCAGGGAGGTCATGCCCACATGGGAGAGGATGTGGGATGACTTCGTTCAAGAGGAGACTAGACTTGTGGTAGAGGCTTTTGGACAGCATCAATAGCAGACACTACAGAGTGATCAGGACCTTTCTCTTTTGACAAAGAGAAAGAAGAAGATCGTCCGAGAAGGTCGGCAGGTTCCCAAGTTTGGGACCCCACCACAAGGTGGAGAGAGAAGCAGTGGGACGAAGAGATACATGAGCTCAGTGAGATTCTTTTCTTGTATATAGATGGGTCACTATGCAAGATAGTGTCCCAAGAAGAAGAAGGAGAAGAAGAAGGATTTTTCAGCAGGGACGGAAGAGGAGCTTGATTTTGATGCACAGTTTGCAAGAGAGTTTGCATTCACCAATTATTTGTATGTTATTACACCATCCAGCATCATATGGGGAGACATAGTTGAGGAGGGCCGGTTAACTCATAGTAGTGATTCAGAGGGAGCTCAAACTCAGGTTTCAAGTACACCGTCTTCAGAGGGGGTGATTGGTCCACCAAGGACAGCTTCAGTTTCAGAGTTGTCGAGATAGAGGGTTGGTGCAGGGGATTCAAAGCATCATATATTTATGAGGAGGAGCAGAAGGGAACCATAGAGGCTTGAGGCTCACTTAGGTACAAAGACGAGTGGTTCATATTTTGGTTCCACTTCAGGTGGAAACTACTTGGCGAGAGACCAAGTTGAGGATATTGGTGAGATGTCGAGATCCTAGTACTATTGGTGAGATACCAAGGGGGTGAGACTCTTGGTGAGATGCCAAGAGAGTGACTCTTGGTGATATGCCAAGAGAAGTGACCATTGGTGAGATGTTAGGAGGTAGAAATCCTTGGTGGGAGACCAAGGTGGAGACATTTGGTTTGATACCAAGATCTAGGTCATCTTGGATAGGTGGAGAGACACTTCCATATATAGATCACACAGATTGAGAAAATATGTGTCAGACTACTTTCATTGATCAGGGTACAACCATACTCACCGAGTATATGCCAGGAGGAAACCATGTCCACTATAGGTATGATATTGGTGGTGACGAGCACTTTCCTCGATAAGACGGAGTGTTGAGATTTGGGTACCTTGGAAAGTGGTCCCCTTGTGTTTGTGAGATTTTAAACACACGAGGGAAGTACTTTATACCTTGTACGATGTACTTTATGTCTAATTTCACTTTGACTTAGGAGATTTAAGTCAAAAGTTAAATTTGGTCATTTTAGCCTAAAGTGACAATTAATTCACTTTGTGGGTGAATTAAGGGACATAAAGTGAAACTATGGAAACTTAAGTAAAGTGGGTTTTGAGTTGAGATTTACTTGAGATGATCTCAACCATTTATTAGGGATGATATGAGATGATCTCATCCACCCAACTTTTAGGTTTCCTTATGCTTTCTTAAGGAGGGCGCACGGGGAAAAGGAGGGTTGATTCCTTGTTTTGTTCACTTGAGGAAAATGAGAAGGAGAAAGAGGATGAGAATGGAAGAATATGTTGAGGCTAGCTTGGGTGCTCCCTTTTGTTATCACATAAACTTTTCAGGGTCTTGTGGGTTTGTGGTTTCTACCCAAGTTTGTAATTTTTCCCTGTCTCTCTCCTTTGCATAGGCCCTAGCTTATTTTTTTCCTTTCGGCTTGAAATTTATCTTTTGTTCGCCTTCATCTATTTGGGTGACCTATTTTTCCTTGATTCTATTAACTAAGAAGTCTCAGCCCTAAGATTTGTTTTTTTATTCTAAGATTGATCACTTCCTTCTCCACTTCTGTTACCAATCCTTTTTCTTTCCTTAGCCCTCAGCCAGTCATCCAAGTATTTGTTTACAGAGATTGTCGCCATAAGCACAAGCGCAGCACTTAGAGCGGTCTGATATGGACTTGAATGAAGCGAGCGAGCAAGTTCAGTTTGGTGGAGGAAATTTTATTTCAAAGTTTAGACATCAACGACAAATTATAAGCACAGGAATCGATATTTCGGAACATTGTTGAAGTTATTTGTAAAAGATATGAATCCCTGAAACCTGAAATCAACAAGAGCCATATGATCCAGTAGAAAGCATGGCACCAGATCCGAACCATGGAGAAATTCATTTTGGGAAAACCGAAGTAAGGAGTTCATAGATTTCCTGAGTCCCGAAATGTCGAGGTCCCAAAATGTCAATATTCAACTGGGTCATCTGATCCAGCGGGGACGCGTGGTGCCTGATCTAACAGATCGTGATTTTGTGACCCTGAGGTTTGATCATGGATCATGACACAAAGTCGCGAAACACGAAATCGCGAAGCACCTAGGAATTAGGCTCGTGGTCACAATCCATAGTCAAATGGAAAGCAGGGCTATAAAGAAGGTCATGCGCATATTGGGCAGTTGGTGACTAAGGTTATTTGAGGAGATGACCGTGGTCATAAAATTCAAAGTAGGTATGACCATCTATCTATATGGGCCATTTCACAAGTTCAAGTATCGAGATATTTGGAATTAAGTTGGGTGAATATTCCCAAAATGTGAAGTCCCGAAATTTCACGAAACAAGGCCCCAGGTCATGACCCGAGGTCACATTGAAGCGATGGAGAGAAGCCACTCCAGAAGTTGAGGGCACCCATATTTTCATAGAGGAATATCTACATGGTAAGAAGGCATCGGGATTGACTTGAAGGAGTCGTGAACGTCTCCTGGAACATTCATGGGTGTCAAGTTTCATCTCGATCCCTATGAAAGTAGTTAATGGAAATGGGGAAGGTGGTTGAAACCTCGTTTCACCCCATAAATGGAAAGCATGGACAATTTGGCCATGGAGGCAGAGTGTCAGCACAAAGTTCCCCTATCAAGAAATTTTCCTGCAAAGCCCATACTAATCTGAGATGGCATCTGATAAAAGAATGCAAGTGTAGACTGGCAGAAGAGACGCAGACACAAAGCTTTGATTGCAGTATCTAGGTCACACTCCTGGTGATGGCAAGTTGTTCTAAGTATAAATACTCAATTTTGATATTTTGTTAAGGTCGATGGTAGAGCAAAGCTCTCGTATTGTAAAGTTTTAAACGAAGGTCCTGGTTCTCTGGTTATGCATTGTAGTCTAAGATTTCTTGTTTAATGATAGTCATCATTCTTGCTCCCTCTTGTTTCCATCTGATACTGAAAAATTTCATGAGTGACTGATTCACATGAATTATTGTGATTGTATTATAATGAATGTTTGATCATAGTGTTGTTATAATTATTTTCAGTTTCTTTGATATTTGAATTCAAGAATATCTTGTGTTTAAGTTTTTCTTCTTTGGGTTGTTGTAAGACCTGATGTCTGCGGCAGATCTCTACACTCTCCTCACCAAAGTCTTCCCTCTACTCACCCTAACTCTGACTTACTAACTGAAGTTGATTCCAAACCTCAATTGCTTATGCATGCTAGTCCAATTTTCTGAGTTAAAATGATATCATCTTGAGTATGCGCCCATTTGACCTCTTTAAAAACCAACCTGTGACATAAAACTCTGATGGCTACTGGGCTTACCTTCAATGCAATATGGAGGTGACTTCTAGTTCTAACATTTCTGGCATCATTGTCAAAGAAAAAGGTTGAATATTTTCCTTAGGATAGAACGACAAAGCTTACTGATTCTGAAGGTGCATCAGAACTTACTACCATTAAAGATTGTGACTTGCACCTAGCAACTCCACTGTTTTGCGACTCCACTGGGCTGACTCCATTATTTCAGCTGGCTCTAAAAGGCAAACACACAAGGTATCACCCACAACTACCTCTATCCACGCTTGAAGCTGACCCAAAGAAAATTATCAAAAAATGAAAGACCCCTCAAGAAGGTACTTCAGTTGTTGAACCAGGTGATTCTGGTAATTTTCATCATCCTCCCTCTGAAACTCCATTAGTTTCTTCTCATACTCATATTATATCTTCAGTTGGAATTTCTAGAGCTTTGAATTTTGGGAGTTTTCTTGCTATTTTCTCCTCCCCTGGCCTTGGTTTGGAAGAATAAAGTTTTGACACTCCTGTCTCCCTTGAAGTTTCTCCCTGGCTCAGACCTGGGAACTTAGGAGATTTTCCCACTCCAGGTTTACCCTTCCCCTATCAGATTCCTTGTAGAAGAAGCCTCTTTTCCTACCAGCTCTGCTACCTTTTTCCCTAGAAGTACATTTCCAGTCTCACCTATCCGAACTCCATCTCCACCTGCTTCTCCTTCTGTTCACACTCCAATGGAAGGAGAAAATCCCCCCAGAACTAGAATGGAAGCTATAAAAGATGCTAGGTATGCCCCTCTTGTTTTGCCTCAACCTCTGAATGCCCTCCTAGCAGATGGCTACCTTAAATAGTTACATAAGTTCACGGGTGAGGGAGACATAACTGCAGAAGCACATCTTGAATTTTTTTATAGTTTTACAGATAATCACACCATAGAGAATGAAGATATATGGATGAGGATCTTTGTTCGTAGCCTCGATGGTGAAGCTAGGAAGTGGTTCAGGGCCTTTCCCCTTGGATTTATTGGCGATATTGAATCCCTAGATGAATTCTGGTTAAAGGATTGGGGAGACAAAAAGGATCACATGTAATATATTACAGAGCTTGGGGCTCTGAAGAAAGAGGAAGGGGAATCTGTGTTTGATTTCTCCAAGAGGTTTAATAAAATATATAATAAAATTTCCACTGAAGTCAAGCCTACAAAAACCTCTGGAAAGATTACTTATGCTATCGCTTTTGATCCTGACTTCTGTCTTCTGCCAAGAGAAATAAGAGTTACTTCATTGGCTCATATGCAAGATCCAACCCTTGAAGTAGAGTCTAATATATTTGCGATTGATAAACTTAGGAGCAAGGCTGAAAAATATAGAAGAAGAGGGAGGTATGAAGTCTTGACCTCTGGTTCCTCTACTGTCCATCCTCAAGTTGATGAACTTACTAAATTAGTAAAATATATGTCTTCTGAGATGGACAATTTGAAGCTTGAAGGAAGACAGAACTATATAAATCCACAAAATGTTGATAACAGAGGTAACTTCAGGAGACCTAACAACGCTCCTCAAATTCTTCCAAGAGAGCAGAGGAACATAGATAGAAATGATTAGAACATCCAGACCCCTCTCCAAAATAATATTGTTACGGATGATAAAGGTGAGGATGAGGGCTTTGATCCTGAAATCCATTGTCTTGGAGACACCTCCTCCTTTCCTCATTTGACTCAATCCGCATATGAGGAATCTCTCATGGATAGCCAAATTAATGAGTTGAGTAAGGGAGACAAGGCCAATATCATCTCAAACAGATACAATCTAAGGTCCAAGAACAAATAAGGAAAGCCTGATGTTGTTGACGAGACTACCAAAGCAGAGAAGCCTGCTAAATATATAAAAGATAGCAACAAAGGTAAGAAAGCACAAGCACCCTCCCCAGTAATTAAAGTTCCCGTTCCAAAAGTGAAAGAAATTCTAAAGCCCCCTCCCTCTTTTAATTTTGACCATGAAATTCAAAAAATTAGAATCCCTGTACCCCTTTCTGAGATGGTCAAATATGAAGACTTTAGAAGGTGCCTCTCCAAAATGTTGCAGCCTGAACCTTTGTTGCACTCCACAGGCTCAGTCAATTTGCAAGATGAAAAGCCAGCAGTTATACTAGGTACTTTAGTAGAAGACAGAGATGACTCCTCTCCTCCCTTATATACCTCATTGAACATACATGACAAGGTGTTGCACAACTATTTGATGGATTTGGGAGCATCTCTTATGCCTAAAATCGTCATGGAATAGATCGGTATGGAGATTACAAAATCCTACCATGACATGCATTCTTTCGACTCCAGGAAGATCAAGTGCCTTGGGGTTATCAAAGAATTGGCCATATCTCTGTTCCAGCTACCAATGAAAGGTGTGATCATGGACATCGTGGTAGCTGACATTCCTGCTAATTTTGGGGTGCTTTTGTCTAGATCTTGGATACAAAGACTAGGGGGAACTTTGCAGATGGACCTCACTTATGCTACCATTATGGTGTTTGGGGGTGATCACAGGAGACTTTACAGGGAAGCTTGTTTGGCCTACATTATTAGTGATGAAGCAAACCCCACGAACCATCCTATCTTTGCTCTTGACATAGATTTGGAATCTAGCTTCCTGCAACTCACTAATGCTCCTGAAACTCCTTTGGAAATCAAAAAGCGGCCTATTATTTTTTGTGAAAATTCCCCTCCTATCACCTCTGTGTGGAAAAATTTCTTCGATGGAGCCTCTCATAAGGATGGTGCTAGTGCTAGAGTGGTTCTTGTTTCGCCTGCTCAAGAGACTGTAGCTATGTGCTACAAGTTAGAATTTGAAGCTACCAATAATGTGGCAGAATATGAAGCTCTCATTTTAGGTCTGAGAGCTGCAAGGGAAATGGGAATTGAAGAGATATCAATATTTGGGGATGTTAAGTTAATCTTCCATCAAGTCAGAAATCTCTACCAAGCTAATCACCCTAGGCTAAGAAGTTATAGAAATGAAGTGTGGGACTTTATTGACAATTTTTCCTAGCTTTCAACATTTCATTTATTCCAAGAGAAGAAAATATCATAGTTGATTCTCTGGTTGTTCAACAAGCAATTTTAGAGTCCCTTTGCCACCAAGACTCAAGTATGATGTAGAAGTAAATTACATACCCTCTATACTTGACAATGCCAAGCATTGGAAAGTATTTGAAGATTATCTTGAGATCAAATGATTCCTTGAAACTGTTGATGAGTTTTATGCGCTACATATTGATCAAGATCAGAATTCTGAAAGTAATCCTCATGCTGATGTTTTACTGAACAAAATCGTTAATCGCCATATTGTTCAGTTTCCTAGAAATCACACTCCGAAGGGACTAGTTCCTTTGGAAAGACTATTTGACAAAAATGATGTGGCAGTGAAAGTTAAAGGATCAGTTGATGATGTTGATGTAGCCGAATGCAACATTGGTACAGAGAAAAATCCAAAATTTGTCAAGTTGTCGAGCAGTCTGTCAAGGGAACAAAGGGTTGAATATGTTGATTTATTAAAGGAGTTTGTTGATGTGTTTTCCTGGACTTATGAGGATCTCAAAACATATGACACAAGCATCATTGAGCATAAGATCCCACTAAAGGAGGGGGCAAAGCCATTTAGGCAGAAACTGAGACAAATCAACCCTATGTTGTTGCTTATCATGGAGAAAGTGGTAAAGAAGATTTCAGATGCCCAAATCATCATTCCTTTGAGGTATTATGAATGGGTGGCCAACTTGGTCCTAGTGAGAAAGAAGAGTGGAGAAATCAAACTTTGTTTCAATTTCAAAAACCTAAACAGAAGCTCCAAGAAGGACAATTACCCATTGCCGAAAATGGAGCACATATTGTAGAGGGTGACAGGTGCGTCCAGAATGTCCATGATTGACGGCTTTTCTGGCTACAATCAAATCTTTGTCTTACCTAAGGACAGAGAGAAGACAACATTCACCACTTTGTGGGGTACATTCATGTATGCCAAGATGCCCTTTGGATTGTTAAATGCAGGGGCAACTTTTCAAAGCGCTATGGACATCACCTTTATTGGGGAAAGGGATAAATTTGTAGTCATTTATCTGGATGACATTACAGTTTTCTTTGGGACTGATAAAGAACATTGTCATCATCTGAGAAAGGTCTTCCAAAAATGCAAAAAAAATGGTCTCTCCCTAAATCCCAAGAATTCATTGTTTTCTATGAAAGAGGGAAAATTATTGGGGCACATAGTATCAGCTGAGGGAGTAAACATTGATCCCAACAGGGTGGCAACCATCCAAACCTTAGCACTCCCTAGATCTAAGAAAGAATTTCAGTCTTTCTTGGGGAAGATTAATTTTCTTAGAAGGTTTGTCTCTAATTTTGTTGAAATGGTGAAGGACATTACATGCATGTTAAGAAAAGAAAACGGAATCAAATGGACTGTTGGATCTCGTAGTTCCTTCAATCAAATAAAGAAGGTCATGACCGAAGCACCTATGATCATTAGTCCTAATTATTCTAAATTTTTTATGATTTTCTCTTTTTCTTCATTTGACACAATGGCAATTGTTTTATTGCAAAAGAATGTCGAGGGGTTGGAGCAACCTATTTCCTTTTTCAGCAAGGCACTAAGAGATGCAGAGATCAAATATGACATCATGGAGAAGCAGACCTATGCTTTGGTGAAATCCCTCAAAGATTTTAGGATCTATGTCTTACATTAACAAAGGTCATTGCATATGTTCCTTCATCTTCTTTGAAGGACATTCTCATTCAGCCTGACATAGACAGAAGAAGGAGCAAGTGGATTGCCAAAATCCTTGAATTTGATCTAAAATAAATCCCACCAAACTAGTTAAGGGCCAAGGTTTAGCCAAGATATTGGCTGAATGTAATTGCAAATCTTTGGGGGTTAACTTCATCAACACTTGCTCAGAAAATCAGCAAGCTAAGTTCGATGATACAAGTTCTCAGGGCGGCCCTTCACTGGTAGAATACACCTGGTACAAAGACGTTATATTTTCTGCAGGAGTTAAGGCCTCCTAACAAAATAGGAAAAAGAAAAGCAAGAGCTCTAAATCTTAAAGCAATTAAATATTGCCTCATTGATCAGGTTTTGTATTGGAAAGACCCTCTGGGAATTCTTTTGAGATGTTTAGACCCACAGGAAGCCCAAAACATTATGTTTGATTTTCATGACAGCCTTTGTGGGGGACATCACTTCTGGAGGACCACAACCTATAAGATTCTCAAGGCTAGGTATTTCTGGCCTACTCTATTCACCGATGTCTGTGAAAAAATCAGGGCTTGTGTCAAGTGCCAGAAATTCTCCAGGAAGAAACAACTCAAGTCTTTTCCATTGAAGCATGTGGTGGCTTTAGGACCTTTTTTGCAGTGGGGCCTAGATTTTATCGAGGAAATTCATCTGGCTTCTAGTGGTCAACACAGGTGGATCTTGACTGCCACAGATTACTTTACCAAGTGGATAGAAGCTATCCCCACAAGGAGTGCTTCTCACAAAGTAATCATTGGTTTTCTTGAGGATATTATAGCAAGGTTTGGTTGTTCAAAAATAATTGTCACTAATAATGCTGCATCCTTTGAGGCCGAACCATTGATTCAATTCTGTGAGTAGTTTGGGATTGCATTGATTCACTCAAATCCTTACTACCCCCAAGGGAATGGACTGGCAGAGTCTTCTAATAAGAAAGCATGGGAATCAAAGCTCAAGTTTTCTCTATGGGTTGACAGAGTGACAACAAAAAGATTTCTTGGGATATCTCCTTTTCAGCTTGTGTATGGAGTTGAGGCCATATTTCCTTTTCATCTTGCCTTTCTAGTGGAAAAATTATTCCAGGACTACCAAGGAGAACCTGACGACATGGTCAAGAGGATGCTACAGCTGGTAGAAGTGCAACAGGCTAGGGAGCAGATACTGGAAAAAGCACATGAACATCAATGGAAGATCAAGTAGACTTTTGACAGGAAATTAAGAAAGGAGGATTTCTAGCCGGTATATCTAGTGCTAAAATGGGATGCACCCAAGCAGGAAAAAGGCAAGCATAGTTAATTTGATGCCTTGTGGATCAGCCCCTTCAGAATCTCTGAGATATTCCCTAATAATAATTACAGGTTGCAAAATTTGTAGGTCGATGAAGTTTTTGGTGGCCCTGTTAATGGGCACTTTCTACCAAAAAAAATTGTTTAAATTCGTCATTGGTATCCCACCATTGTAAATATTGTTCTTGTTTTTATGTTTATTTTGTTTTAAATAGCTAGACTCCATAACCTGATACTAAGGCATTGGAACTACTTTTCTTGGGAGCTCGCAGGGAGCATGCCATCCCCTGTGGAGCCAAATGTTATCACATAAACTTGTCAGGGTCTTGTAGGTTTGTGGTTTCTACCCAGGTCTATAATTTTTCCCTGTCTCTCTCCTTTGCACAGGGCCTAGCTTGAGTTTTTCCTTTCGGCTTGAAATTTCTCTTTTCTTCTCCTTCATCTATTTGGGCGACCTGTTTTTCCTTGATTGTATTACCTAAGAAGTCTCAACCCTAAGTTTTTATGTTTTATTATAAGGTTGATCACTTCCTTCTCCACTTCTATCGTCGATCCTTTTTCTTTCCTTAGCCCTCAACCAGTCATCCAAGTATTTGTTTACAGAGGTCGTCACCATAAGCACAAGTGAAACACTTAGAGCGGTCTAATATGGACTTGAATCAAGTGAGTGAGCAAGTTCAGTTTGGCGGAGGAAATTTCATTTCAAAGTTCTGAGATCAACGAAAAATTATAAGTGTGGCAATCGAGAGTTTGAAACGTTGTTGAAGTTATTTGTAAAAGATTTGAATCCTCGAAACCTGAAATCAGCAAGAGCCATTCGATCCAATAGGAAGCATGACACCAGATCCGAACCACGGAGAAATTCATTTTTGGAAAACCAAAGTAAGGAGTGTGAAGATATCCTGAGTCCCGAAATGTCGAGGTCCCAAAATGTTGATATTCATCTGGGCCGTCCGATCCAACGGGGATGCATGGCACCTGATCCGAGAGATTGCAATTTCGCGAACCTGAGGTTTGAGCATGGAGCACAACACAAAGTTGCAAAACACGAAATTGCGAAGTGCCTGGGAATTGGGCCCATGATCACAGCCCACAGTCATATGGAAAGCAAGGCTATAAAGAAGGGCATGCACATATTGGGTGGATGGTGACTAAGGTTATTTGGGGAGACCATCGTGGCCATCAAATTCTAAGTAGGTCCGACCGTCGATCTGGATGGGCCATTTCGCAAGTTCAAGTATCGAGATATTTGGAATTAAGTTGGGTGAAGATTCATGAAATGAGAATTCCCAAAATTTCACAAAATGAGGCCCCAGGTCATGACCCGAGGTCACATTGAAGTGATGGGGAGGAGCCACTCCAGAATCCGAGGGCACCCGTATTTTCACAGAGGAAGATCTACGAGGTAAGAAGGCTCCAAGATTGAATTTAAGGAGTCGTGAACGTCCCAGGAACATTCATGGGTGTCAGGTTTCATCCCGATCCTGATGAAAGTAGTTAATGGAAAAGGGGAAGGTGGTTGAAACCTCGCTTCACCCCATAAATGGAAAGAATGGAAAATTTGGTCGTGGATGCAGAGTGTCTTCACAAAGTTCCCCTATCAAGGAATTCTCCTACAAAGCCCATACTGGTATGAGATCGCGTATGACAGAAAAATTCAAGTGTAGACTGGCAGAAGAGACGCAAATGCAAAGCTTTGATTGCAGTAGTCAGGTCACACTCCTGGTGATGGAAAGTTGTTTTGAGTATAAACACTTAGTTTTGATATTTTGTTAAGGTCGATGGTAGAGAAAATATCTCATATTGTAAAGTTTTAAACGAAGCTTTTGGTTCTTTGGTTACACATTGTAGTCTGAGATTTCTTGTTTAATGATAGTCATCTTTATTTCTCTCTCTTATTTCTCTCTGATAATGAGAGAGTTCATGAGTGACTGATTCACATGAATCATTGTGATTGTATTATGATGAATGTTTGATCATAGTTTTTTTATAATTCCTTTCAGTTTCTTTCAGATTTGAATTCAATAAGATCTTGTGCTTAAGTTTTTCCTCTTTGGGTTGTTGGAAGACCTAATGTACGTGGCATATCTCTACACTCTCCTCACAAAATTCTTCCCTCTACTCACCCTAACTCTGACTTGTTGACTGAATTTGATTCCAAACATCAATTGCTTATGCATGCTAGTCCAATTTTCCGAGTTAAAACAATATCATATCGAGTCTGTGCCCATTTGACCTCTTTAAAAACCAACCCGTGACATAAAACTTTGATGGGTATTGGGATTACCTTCAACGCAATCTGAAGGTGACTTCTAGTGCTAACACCTTCCATGGAGATAGCTAGCAGGCTTAGGGTATTAGTTATTTAGTGGGGAGATTCTTGTTTTGAGGAGGGCACACTAGGTGAGGAGGGTGCATCACCAGTGGGGAGGAATTAGAGAGCTCAGATTGCAGTGAGGCTTGTTTCAGAGGGAGGCTACTCATTAGTATCATATTACTATGGAGGGGTTTCTAGATCAGAGCTTCCAGTTGGCTTCTTACTCTAGTTCAGTGGTCTTGTTAGCATTTAAGGAGGGCACACCATCCTAGGGCCTCTGACCAATCATTAGCTGCATTATTATATTAGAAGGATGATGACAACAACGAGGCCTCAGTATCATTCATGAGCACTAATCTCCAAGGGTGTAACATACCCGACCACCCAGAGGTCAGTCTACGCCACTTAAAAAGGTTGCAACACACCCAACTACCCGTAGGCTAGGCACGTTGCAGTCCCAAGACTCAGTCATATGATCTATAATTCGAAGGAAAAGGGTTTCTCAACAATGTTAGGAGCATGCAAACCACATGCATAAGACAAGATCCATGACACAGCATAAAAGAGATAAACAACATGCCATGCACAACAAGTAACCAGTAGATAGACAAGCACATTAGAATACATATCTCAGAGATAATTAAATACACATCGGAATACATTAAATAGAAAACACAGAGAGCACTTATCTTTGCAAGTAAATGTTCACCAAATTGCTACAGACCAAGGATGTTCCTCCCAACTGTAGACGTTGTTGTTCATTTACTCTCAACAGCAGGTCACCCCCGAGCCAAGTCTATGAATCCACAAGGACGGGTCCTAGGCCAAGTATAAATACACAGTATTTGGCTAAGTAGCTATCAAGTTTCCCAACCTCACAACAATCTTAATTTCCAGCTCTCTTTCCCCCTCAACCTGCACAACCATGAGAAATGAACACCTTTCTCTACCATGTAGTCCCTGAGGTTGTTCCATTTCTCTCCAGGGCTCCAGTGCTACTGGTCAGGAAATCTCCCTACTGGAAATTCCAAGGACTCTCAGTTGTGGAAAGTTCCATCCAAACTGCCATCAAGTTCATGCACATAGGCATCCATTCCCTCCTAGAATGATCAGTAAATCATTACAGCCATTCAATGATGGCTCCTCTTCTTGCCATTCATTTTCATGCTCATCCCAAGAGCACACGAACACGAAGTAGTGAGTGAAGAGGAAGAAGAACAAGTGAACCAGTGAGAAGAGGACAAACCAAGGGAAGAACGACCCCAAAACAGCCCCCAAGGGATGTTTAAATAATTACATGAAAACAAGAGCCACATGGCCTCCCTCCCAAGAAGCTCATGTAACCCCCTCTTCTCCATAAAACCAATTATGGGAAAATAAAATAATAATAACAAGACTTATCCCCTCAAGCGCCCTCTCTTGTGGAATCATAGCCCCCTATCTCTTTTGTCCTTGTCGATCTTGCAGCCAGCGATGTATTTTATTAATGTATAGGAAGTGTTACATTTCCTAGGCACTCTGGCCCCTTTTCAACTTTATTGGCTCATGAGCCTAAGTCATATTTACATAATACATTATAGTTTATAAGGGTTAGAACTGGGATGTTACATCCCCCTCCCCTTATTTTGGCACTGTCCTCAGTGCACAACACCATTACAATGTTATTAACATTACAATTCCAGGCCCTCTGGCCTTAATTCACACAGGGAATCCAGTCCAATCTTACATGCATAGGCCCTCTAGCCTAAAACATGTATGCATAGGCATTCCGACCCAAAACATGTATGATGATCTTCATAATTTATATTTCTGGCAACAGTTCCAACCAACAAGCTCTCCTTCCCTCTCATCCTTGCACAACCCAAATAAATGAACCCCTTTCTCTGCCATGCAGTCCCTCAGGTTGTTCCACTTCTCCCCGGCTTTAGTGCACTCAGCTAAGAATTTTTAGAGTTGTGGGTTCTAGAACTCCAGTGGTAGCAAGTCCATTGGACTTTCTTCCTTCCATGCCTTTGTCATTTAGTTCCTCCAACATCACCTTCTTTTCTCTCATAGTCTAGTACTTTTCTAGATCTTCAACATTCATTGTTTTCCTATAATATTTCAAATTAGAAAGCATGTCAGTTCAAAATTTGTGCATAAAATTTTCATTCTTTCTCATATTGTAAGAGTAAATTTTCATAATCCAATATAATACTTATCTGTGTGGTTCATGGATCTGCATACATATGGATTTCTTGTTAACTCGGCTCACTATTTTCCCTGACATACCCATTGTGTGCATTACCCCAATAAAGAGCTATCAAAGTCTCATATTCCTTGTGGTCACTAACCTTCGAGGCCCAGGCTCAAGCATCCCATTCTCTGCTATGCAGTCCCTCAGGCGATCTATCTTGCCTGAACAAGGTTCTCTTGCATAAGAAGATTTATAGGGACACAGGGTTCTCATGTCACAACAGTATCATTTTTCGTGCTTTCTATCTTGCATATCCAACATATCATATGTATTATACACATACAGTCATCATGAGATATCATTATAACCATTTCAAACATAAATGTCAAAACTGTTTTATACAGGAAAATAATTTTTTCCAAGCATGATCTTTCTGCTCATAATGGTTGGCTCTGAAGTTGTAGATATCAGTCTTCCTTATGGGCTTACATCCCTACCATATCCAAGACTATTCTACCTACAATTTCTTCAATTTACATTTGGCCAAAACAATTTGTCAATAATTATCAAATCATAATTCCCAAAACTGTTTTATATAAGAAAAAAAAAACTTCTAGACATGAGCTTCTGCTCATAACAATTTGACTCTTGCAGCAATATGCATTGGTCTTATTTATGGTCTTACAACACTGTCATATCCGAGACCCCTTTCCTCTTACAATTTCAACATTCCTCAGCCAAACAAATTGTCACTATCTCATGTACAAGACATATATTTTCATGGCAATGATTCAAAACAAAATCACAAAGTGCTCTTAGAATTGTTTACAACTACAATTCAATTACTTATATTAATCCAACTTTCAATTGGAATGAATTGATCATTACATACACATGTATTATCAGTCACATAGACTTTTCATAATGCCACGGTTAATAAGATAACAATCAATGTGCTAATACCCATGGTCACATCTACACAATGCATCCATGCATTGACTACATAATACCACATAACTATGTCATGTATTCCACCATGATGAGTTGGAAGGTCTGGCCAATGATTCAACACATCATCCACACACTTCCTACGGCTTCCCTAACTATTTGGTTACCTTCCATTTCCACCCAAACACAACACAGAGAGTATAATTCTTAAGTGCTCTTCAGTGTTGGCAAAGAGGTTGCAATCCAAACATCAGATATACAGTAGATACCAACGATCATTCACATAGGACTATAACCCTTCCATATCCAACCATATTATGGTCTCCCACCTAACTAGCTCTATGGGTATTCATTGTTATATAAGGAGTATGTCTCCTGAATTAACCTGGTTATGATCCCATAACCAATCATAACATAATATGAAACTGAAATTTTATCTAAGTGCATTCTAGCATCAACAACACTTACACACTCTAGTCCTTCGGCCATTACATATTAATTTAAATACTGAAAATTAACTAAGGGAATCCTTACCTCGATCCCCTTCAACATGTATGCATCAAAAAAAACTAAATGCATACATGTCTGGTTGTTACCAACCTACTTGTTGTTGTCTGACCAACTGATATTTGTAGAAGCTCACAGACTTCCCCCTTCATCATTTTGATCACCATTATTTCCATCCTCATGGGTCTTCACCTCGATAGAAATTATAAGCAACAACAACATCCACATATTTAACCCTGTTGTATCATTTTTCCTGAATACATAATCCATCATTTAGTCATACTCAAACGTTATTTCATAATAACAGACTATTATAAGTTCACCAGCATGTTATATGTATATCCAAGCATGTACATATGCAAAATTATACATCCATATGCACCAAGCATTTACTGTCAGCATGCCTACTAATGCATATGAAATTTAACTTCATTGTATGCTTCATGCACTCTACTGCATTTATGTTTCAATTCACTTATTTATTTATCTATTTATGTTCTAGTTGGTTGTCCTTGAATTCCTTTAGATCCTTGAATTCCTTTTGTGCTCCCATTCTTCTCATCTACACTATGGTTCCCTGGGTCTGAACACTTTTCCAACCACGTTCCACCTGGCCATTCTTTCCCACTTAGTACCATTCCCCAATGGAAATCCATTTTCATTCAGTGCCACTTTTGAAGTGAGAGAGCATTCCAATTTCTCTGCATTGGCATCTTGCTTCCACTCTAAATTCTGATTTAAGATTTTAGACAGTAGATAAATCATATCTAACAAATCTTTCCCTAGAACTCCTATGTTTGACACATAGATATTATTCACACGCCACCTTTTAAGCTCTTTGTTTCCTTCCATATCAAGCTTGCAATTGTCTACACATCTCTACCTTCAAGGCTATGTAGCCTTACATTTCCTTTCTATGCCCATTAATGAAATTATCCACCTGCTAGCTTCATGTCCCATGTGAGGATTCTTTCTTTTGTAGTACCTCATCCAACGTTTGTAAGAAAAGTCATGCCTCCATGACCCCAACATCTAATGATATTATTGAATTGATCTGGTTATACCTCTAATCCTGATAAACTTGCAAGCAACCATCTTGTTAGAACTATACATATCATACAAAAATTGTCAATTAAATTTACAGGTACCTTTTCATTTAAATGATAATATTATTCTTTAATTAATATCATTTTTTCTTTTTATCCTTTATTCATAATGCTCATGAATTAACTTTATTTTAATCATGACTATGTGTTGGTTCTTTTGTATTCATGAGTTGATCACATACATGGATCAACTCATTATATCGTACTCAAGCTTATGTTGTGTTCTCAGTTCACAAACAGATCATATTTTGATCCTTTATCAATTCTCTGTATTATTCTATTGTTAACTCTCTGTTGAATTAAATCTTTATGAGGCGCTTCCTTCAAACCATTTACATATGACCATATGCGCAAAACCACGGACTTATTGATTTGAGTGTTGCCTCTTCTTTTCACTTTGTTTCTTTATTCCATACGACCGTAGGTGGTAACCAGATGTTAAGCTAATAAGTGCTTGATCACTTATCAAAATCAACGGTCACGTCTTAATATCATGACAAGTCGGACGGATCTCATTTACTTAGGAACTTCGGCTATTCGTGGCTCCTGAATTCTATAGTAGAAATTCCTCTGAAGTGATTACCCACCGAATGAGTCATAAAGCAGTGGTGACCACCTGTTGTTGGTTAACACCTCCACTTATGCTATCCTTCCACTTTACTTGACCATTGGTTGGGAAAGCTCCCAAAGTAGTTCAACGGTTAACGTTGACTTTAGTGTTCAACACTTCACAACTTTGGAACCTTCAACCAAGACCATATCAACAACCCCCATCCTCTTTCATGATCAACGATCGAGATCTGCTTCAGAACTCTAGGCTTCGGAGGTCTCAACTTTCCCCACTTGCTTCCCCCAGGAATGTTTTTACCCGGAGTTCACCATCTGTCGACACATGTCCTCCCACAGATCAACGGCTGTGAATCGCTTAGTCTCTTTAGTCTTTGGGAGTTTCAAACTCTACGCCTTCACTTTTTCCTAGAATGCTTTCACCCGAAGTCGACAATCCGTCGACGCATGTCCTCCTTTAGATCAATGGTTGTGAATCACTTCGGCTCTTCGGGCTTCGAGAGTTTCAAACTCTACGCCTTCACTTTCTCCCAGACGGTCGATCCTCCGAACCACTGTGGGATCTACTACCCCGTGTCTTCTAGGATCAACGGTCAATATGTACTCCAGCCTTTGGGCCTTCGTGAGTTTTTGACCCAATGCAACATGTCACATATTTCCCCTCTGGAGTGCACAGTCTTTGAACTACGATCTATCACCACATGGTGAAATACTGGAAGCAGACATGTGGCCCAATCAGGAGGGTGACACATGTCACATTCTAACTAACACCCCAATACTCTATATGCTCAAAACTTACTGACACGTGGCACACATCCCATGTTTCCACATCATCCCAGGTGACATCCACAAGCCACATCACTTCAAAATTTCGGGCTTCGAAAATCTCAACCCTCAAATTTTTCCGAAATTATTTTATCTGAAGCTCACGATCTACTGACGTGTGTCTCTCGTAGATCGACAACTACGATTTCTTCAGGTATTCGAACTTCGGAAACCTCAAATTTCAACCTTCACTTTCCCTCAAAGTGTGGATTTTTTCTACCTATCCTCCTGGATCGGATGACCAAGATTCACTTCCAGTCTTCACCTGGAGTCCACGGATTTTCACCACGTTTCCTCCTTACTCGGATGGCTAAGATTCACTTTGGATCTTCAGGGTCCAGAAATCTCAATTCTAAAATTCTCCTCGCTTGCTTTTTCCCAGATCATTTTATCTAGAGCACACGATTAGTTGATGTGTGTCCTCCTACAAATCAACAGTCCCCAGCTACCTCAGTTATTTAGAGTTTTGATGTTCGATCACTAGCATGTCACATCACTTCATGCCTTTCAATTTGCGGGGGCACGCATTGACAGTTTGGATTAATCCACCTTTTTCCCCGCAATTCTTCTGACGCTGAAATGTAACCCCTCAGTGAAACCACGGTTTGGATTGCGGGACTGCCTTGAGGAATTATCTCACGTGCAACTTAGTTCCCCGCAATGTCATTTTTGTGTTGATCTCTCTCTCCAATGGGATCTGACGGTGGTGACCTTAACCCTTGCTTCCTTTTCATCAGATGACCCATGTTCACCTATCCTCTGATCCAACGATCCTGGATCTCTCCTATTCCCACAGTGGTGATCACTCTCGAATTCGAAGAGGACGGTCACGATCCTTCGAACCCTTACAAAGGATCTATGACATTCTAACTCCTGCATAGATTCTGCAATTCCATTCCTCCTAATATTTTCAACTTCATGGTTAGAATTTGATCTCAACCACGAGACTCTAACCAACAGACCTGACCCATACCGACCTAGTGTTTCAACCAGAATCTCTAATACCAATATGTAACATACCCGATCACCCAGAGGTCGGGCTACGCCACTTAAAAAGGCTGCAACACACCCAACCACCTGCATGCTAGGCACGCTGCAATCCCAAGACTCAATTCTCTTATCTCTAATTCGAAGGAAAAGGGTTTCTCAACAATGTTAGGAGCATGCACACCACATGCATAAGACAAGATCCATGCTACAACATAAAATAGATAAACAGTGTACCATGCACAAAAAACAACTAGCTATGGATCATTCCATCTGAACTACCATCAAGTTCATGCATACAGGCATCCATTCCCTCCTAGAATGATCAGTAATTCATTACAGTCATTCAATGGTGGCTCTCCTCTTCCTGTCATTCATTTCCATGCACATCCCAAGAGCACACGAACTCGCACTAGTGAGTGAAGAGGAAGAAGAATAAGTGAACCAATGAGAAGAGGATGAACCAAGGGAAGAACGACCCCAAAACATCCCCCAAGGGATCTTTAAATAATTACATGAAGACAAGAGCCAGATGGTCTCCCTCCCAAGAAGCTCATGGAACCCCCTCTTCTCCATAAAATCAATTATGGGTAAATAAAATAATAATAACAAGACTTATCCCCTCAAGCCCCCTCTCTCGTGGAATCATAGCCCCCTATCTCTTTTGTCCTTGTCAGTCTTGCAGCCAGCGGTGTATTTTATTAATGTATAGGAAGTTTTACATTTCTTAGGTACTCTAGCCCCTTTTCAACTTTACCAGCTCACTAGCCTAAGTCATATTTACATAATACATTATAGTTTATAAGGGTTAGAACCAGGATGTTACAAAGGGGCCGAACTAAATTACTTTGCTATAGATAAGCAGGCTTATGTGGTATACAAGGAAGTAAAACAATTCAGATCTTACATCTTCAAGAACCATACCAAATTCATCATGCCTCACCCTGCAGTCTAATCCCTATTTACTCAACAGGATATGGGGGAAAGAAGAGGAAATTGGATGCCAATAGTTCAAGAATTTGATCTAGATATAAAACCTGCTAAATTGGTTAAAGGACAAGGGTTATGCAAACTGGAAGATGAAGTTCAGGACCAAGTAAATGAAGACCCTGGATGGGAGAAAGAATTGGCATTGTGGTGTGGTGAAGCTTCATACGTCTCCCCAGGGTATGAGTCTTGGTACGAGAAACTGACTTATCCCCTGCACCACGGGACTTGCCCAAAAAACCTAAACCCTAGGGAAAGGAGAGCTCTCAGGTTAAGATCCGCACAATATTGCCACATAAATTCGGTGCTATTTTGTGTTAATTATGATGGGGTACTTTTAATATGTCTCAAACGTGAAGATGCAGACAAAGTTCTAAAGGAGCTCCATGATGGTCCTATTGGTGGAAATTTTGCAAGAAATGCCACTGCTCATAAAATATCGAGGGATGGCTATTATTGGTCTACTCTGTTCAAGGATGCTCACACATACGCTAGAAACTGCAAAACTTGTCAAATAAGCGTGGGGAGGGAGAAGAGAGAAGTTGTCGCACTCCAACTGGTGGTCGTTTCTAAGCCATTCGAGCAATGGGAGTTAGATATCATAGGATAAATTACACCGAGATATTCAAAACAACATAGATACATACTAACCTCCATATATTATTTCACGAAATGGGCAGAGGCCATCCCTCTAACCCATATAAAGGAAACTTTGTTTATCCAATTCATAGAACAACAACTGATCAAAAGGTTCGATGTGCCCTTCGTCCTTGTTTTTGACAATGCAGCTTACTTTTCTTCCACCTTATTAAAAAAGTTTTCCCTAGACAAAGGAATTATAATCAGATACTCTGCAAACTACTATCCATAGGGGAACAAAGTGGCAGAATCAACTAATAAGAACCTAGTGAGGATATTGAAGAAAACAGTTGCAGACAACCAGAGGAATTAACATAGTTCACTTCATAATTCTTTATGGGCCGATAGAGTTACACCAAATGAAGCTATAGGGAATTCCCCACACTTTCTGGTATACGGATAGGAAGCCATTCTCCTGAACGGACTGTATCTTCCATCCCTTCAATTTGCTCAGGATTCGATGGAAACCCTCATCAGTCATACAACAAAGAATTGATACCCTCTTTATGAAGGAAGAAGAAAGGGAGAAAGTAAAATTAAAGTTCATAGCTCATCAGCAGATAGTGAAAAGGTGGTTTGATAAGCATAAGGTTAAGGAGAAGAATTTTGACGTAGGAGACTTAGTGCTAAAATGGGATAGAGAAAACGAGTCAAAGGGAAAACATTATAAGTTTCGGAATCTATGGCTTGAAACTTTTTAGGTGGCTGAGAAGAGTAGGGTAAGCACATATTGGCTGCAGAATATGAGGGGGGAACCTAACACAAATGGTCTAGTTTTACCTCGAGTCATTCCTGGTTCCCTAAGTCCAAGTCACATCTCTGAATCATCTTTTCCACAGTAGCATTGTATGGTAAGATTGATCGGCTTCGGAGATTTTTGCAGAAGAACATCAACAAAAATGTTCATAGAACATCCCCGATCCCCAATCCACCCACTGACAAAGTGACACGATGGGACGTTTTAGCGTTAGATAGGATTGGATTTTGAGCATTTAAGGGGCTAATTAATACCAAATCTTGCATTAGTTTCTACCTCATGCGCCAATCAAAATGGTTGTTTAAAACCACCAATAGACCACATCACCCTCCATGCCTCCGTCATCAACCCACGATAAATTTAAGTTGTAGAGATTGGGCGACATATTTTTTTAAATTTCGCTCATCACCTGAATTGAATGGCTGATGTGACATGATAAGTTCTTCCCTGGTTTAAATTCTCTTGAACCATTGTAAATGAAATCATTTTGTGCACAAGGAAATTCAAAGCATCTGAAGAAGCAAGGCGAGTAATTCAAAGGGTACAAAGATCCTATGAGTATCAAAATAACTAGGTTTAGCAGGCTTTACAGGTATGTATCCAAGTCTGTGGATTTTTCATGGTTACAATTCATATATTTTTTATCTAGTTTTATTCTTTACACAGTCTCTAAAATTTTATTTTAATTGTAGGAACAATGTCACCAAGAAATCCAACCACCAGACGATCGTCAAGGGCACTAAAGCTTATAGAACCAGAGGTAGGTGAAGGCTCTTCTCCAGGGCCCAAAAGGTAATTAGAATACACTCTGAGGCTGAAACACGTCATTAAGACATCAACGAAGAAGGCTTTCATCCAGCCTCTAGCCTTTGGAGATACAGAGGCAAGAACAGGATCCAATATGGCACTCTCGCATTGGGGAGAACTCTTTAACAAGATCAGTTAGGAGGAATACCCAGACTATATACCACACAGTGATCCAGATGTTAGAGCGCTCGATGACGAAGTATTCTCAAACATTCGACGGTCGTACCTACATATGGTGGCAATTAAAACTCATGTTTTTCCCTCTATTGAAGTCCTAAAGTGGCTCATCAACCACATAGACACACAAAAACTTTTGATCAACGATGACAATGGTGGGTGTGTCGGGGTGTTCCTTCTGGTAGAGGTCTATAAATACTACAAACTCTGAGACCCGGAGGAGCGTCTAAATACATATTTCGTCGTGAATTTCTATGAGTGCCATGACACTAGTCGGGTGATGGCCTCCTGGTGGAGGGAAGGCAAGAAATACACCAACCAGAGCATTGACTGGTACCAAATGGCCAACTTAAGGGAGCCATGTATCTATTTGATGGCTATCATCTTCCGATTATATGGAGAGAAGGATTGCTCCAGGTTTTCAGAGGCATGGATTCCCTTAGCTTACAGAGTGGCTATCTCCGGGAGCAGTTTTAACTAGGGAGCTGTAATTTATAAATAGTTGAGAATTTGTACACAACAGGCTCAGATGTCAAAGGAGGGAGAGATATAGGTTTTCTACATGGCTTCATATTTTCTTGATTTCATGTGCACTAGAAACATTTTCGTCGGCATGAATCTGAGTTGGCATGTCGTAGAGATCTTGGTCCATGTCTATTTTAGCATCCTATGGGAGAACATGTATAAGAAGTCTTACTCCCTCATCTGTGATGAATTCATCGCACGAATTTATTTCATTCTCTTTAAGAAGGAATTCCTAAGACTATCGGTTGTGGCCAAAAAAATGATTTCCAAAGTAGGCCATTGGTACTTGGACGAGCTTGACACCTACATTCGGGTGTTCGAGGCCACTGGAGCACCACATCTCCTACCAGCACATGTCCCTAACCATATTGTAGTGGGAGAGATATGCTATCAAACCATGTTGCAAGGCTACAACTCCACCCTGGTCAAGGAAAAGAAGCAGGCTTTCATTCCCTATGGTTTCCATGTAGGTTTCTACTTGGTTAAAGACACAAATCAATCCAAACAAAAAGGGATGAGCTAGATCGAGTTCAGGTTCCAGACATGCCAATTCTACAAGCATGATCCAAAGGGCCTGGTCTTGTAACATGCTTCACAAGTGGCATCATGCTAGTCGTATGCCCACGACAAATTTGAAGATGAAGTCTCCACAAAAATTCCCAGAACTAGGACAAGGTGGTAGCAAGGATGGTCAACCCCAAAATGACCAAGTTCAAGGCCATGATCTTGGATGAATAGGAAATGAACTTAGAGTAAATGGCTCAAGAGGCCCTTAGAGCCAGAGAAGAAATCAAAGCAGGAGAAGCAACAGAGGTTCCCCTGGAGGCCCCGGTGCAGGATAGAGGTTTCCTTATGACACAGGATGCATAAGAAAGGGGATTTCTTGTGATAGAACAGGCGCAGTGAGTAATTGATTAGCTACAATATGACCCAGACCTCATAGGAATGATAGGGGCCCCTACCGACAACCCAGATGAAATCCAAGTAGGCCCAAGCAGCCCTGAGCTAATAGAAATTGATGAAATCATCGGGTTAGACAACCCTATAATTACAATGCCACAGGCCGGATCATCGGGGGATATTTCAGCTCAACCGGAGATAGTAGGAACATCAGGGAGAACAAGTGCACCAAACCCCTTGCGCGAATTGATAAATATATATGATGATGAAGAAATTATGGAGGTATCCATGGTGACTCTTGTGCAGATCACAAAGGAAAAGGAGCTCGAAAAGGTATCTTCCCCAGCTCACGATGGTGAAATTCGGAGCCCTTCACAGAATGAGTAGGAGGTTGAAAGTGTCTTAGACACTGAACTACTCGAGGTACCAGAAACTCAAAAGGACAGTCCGACGGACAAGCTAGAGTCGAGTGAACAAAAATGAGAAGCTCCTCAGTAGGAAATCGGCATCGCAATGGCCGATTATCAAGTAAGTATCGATCCTACCCCCGATGCTTCAATTTCAACCAGTACTCAACCACCCGATGAGAAACAAAAAGAGGCCAGACCTTCGGAACACATGGAGGAGGTCAATAACCCAGTCTTGAACAAATATACATCATCGAGAGCTTGGGAAATGTGCTCACCTGGGGAGATCAACAAATCCCCGAACCTGTGGATGAAGTTGCTAACATACATGTTGTATCCTATGACCAAAAAAGGAAATTTATCATGCAGAGAACCACCAAGAAGAGGAGGATTACTCTGGATCACTCCATCCTCATCACCATAGAGGAAAAACTAATCAACACAGAGCATGCCAAGACATCTGAACTTATCGATGTAGTGATGGAAATCACAGATGCCACCCTGGACAGAGAAAAAAGGGATGAAGAGGATTTGTTTGTTGCTCTGAAGGAATTGGAACATCTACGACACTTGGCGAAATATTACCAGGACACCACACAAGTCACGGTATTCCTAAGGAGTGAATTACAAGAGGCCTACAACAAATTTACAGATAAACGACACCTATTCACTACAAGGATAGTCGAGCTTCAAGAAGACACCCTCATGGCACTAGTGACATGCAAGGATATGGAGAGGTGGTACGAGAAAGCACACCAAGCAGTGGAAAGGATCGGCTATATCAGCACGATGCAACAGGGCCAAGACATCTAAGAGCACGGTATACGGGTGCTAAGGGAAAGCAGCATCGACCGCATAAGGAAATCGGTCGAATATTGGGTAAAAATGTCTCAGGAACCTCATCAGGAAATCCAAGAGAAATGGGTCAAGTGCGAGAAAAGATGGAACAAGATCAATCGAGCAATGAGAGACATCGGCCTCCCCGAATTCAGCACACTCAATGACTTTTTTAACTTGCGTGACATAGTCAAATCACATGCCGAACAAGACTCATCACGGATTGTCGAAATAGAAAAGGTGGCAGACATGGCGCCAAGACAGGTGCAATAGTTCATGGAGCACCCGATCAGAGCTTGAGCCATGTTGCAGTAGTTGAGTGCTAGAATAGTCAAGTATCAGGCACATGCAGTAGAGATAAGAGAGATCCTCTCAGCCCCAATGGAACAACATAGATTCCCATATGCTAACACATGTGAGGATGTCTTTGTCAAGTGGTTGGAGTACGCGAAGATTCATCCACTCAAGTGAGATCATTTGATGACTCTTTGAAGACAGATAGAAGAAAGTGCCATTTGGCGAGTTTTGTTTTACTTAGATACACTTTAATAGTTATTTTTAGTTAATAGTATGTTATAAATAGGAGGATTAACCTGTTAGCAAGGGTCGATGGTTTTTGCAAAGACCCTCATTTTTAGATTTGTAAAGAACTATTTTGGAGTTGCCTTAATTGAGAAGTCATGTTTAAGACCAGAGACAAGTTTGTGTTTTTCATCAAAAGCGTGTATGAATGGATCTGAAGAGGAATTATTTCTGATTCTATCTAATGAATGGATGTTGTAACGAGTAAAAGCTTCTAAATTTGTTGATAAGTTATCTGATTCAATGTTTTACAGTTCTTGTCTTTAATGATGAAAAATAAATCATTGTGTTAGTATGTGATTGATGATTAGATCAGCTAAGGGAACTATTTTTATTTCCATCGTTTATTGCATGTATGTTTTCTTCTAATAAATTGTATCTCAACCAATAATTGGAACACCAATAGGTCAATGTATAAGTACTAGGCATGTGGTAGAGAATCATTGTCTACATGCTAGAGTGAAAGGGTTATCCCAAACTCAGCCTTCTTGAGTAGTTAAGTTTTCCCACCTTGTTACCCAGTTGGTTTATACCATCTCTTATCTTATATCGGTCCCACCTATAAGAGAAAATACAAAAGAGAACGTCTGAACTGAAGGATAAGCTTTCACTAGAAAATGTAAATCCCATCGATTATTTGGTCGGATCGCAAGATATAGAGAACCATTCCACTATTAAACGTTGCAGAATCTAATTGGGCCTCGGTGGCCGGTTTGGTTCCTGCTGTTGAGTAAAATGGATTTAGGACCCATCAACATGTCCCAAGAAGAAGAAGAAGAAGAAGAAGCATGACGTTTCAACAAGGACAGCAGAGGAGCTTGATTTCAATGCATAGTTTACGAGAGAGTGTTCATTCACCAGTTCTTTGTATGTTATTACACCATCAAGAATCAAATGGGGAGACAGAGTTGAGGAGGACAGACTGACTCATAGTAGTGATTCAGAGGGATCTCAGACTCAGATTTTGAGTACAACATCTTAAGAGGGGGTGACTGGTCCACCTAGGACAGCTTCAATTTCATATTTGCTAAGACAAAGGGTTGGTGCAGGGGCTTCAAAGCATCATATATTGATGAGGAAGAGTGGCAAGGCACCACGAAGGCTTGAGCCTCACTTGGCTATAGATACGGGAAGATCAGATTTTGGTTCCACTTCAGGTGGAAACTACTTGGTGAGAGGTCAAGTTGAGGATCTTGGTGAGATGTTGAGATCTTGGTACTCTTGGTGATATACCAAGAGGGGGAGACTCTTGGTGTGATTCCAAGAGAGTGACTCTTCATGAGATGCCAAGAGTAGTGATCGTTGGCGAGATGTCAGGAGGTAGAAATCCTTGGTGGGAGACCAAGGTGGAGATCTTTGGTTTGATACCAATATCTAGGTGATCTTGGATAGGTGGAGAGACACTTCCATCTATAGATCACATAGATTGAGAAAATCGGTGTCAGCCTACTTTCATTGATTAGGATACATCCATACTTACTAACCATATGTCAAGAGGCAACCATGTCCACTATAGGGATGATATTGGTGGTGACAGGCACTTTCCTCGGTAAAAGGGAGTGTTGAGATTTGGGTACCTTGGAAAGTGATCCCTTTGTGTTTGTGAGCTTCTAAACACATGAGGGAAGTACTCTGTACCTTGTACCATGTACTTTATGTCTAATTTCACTTTGACTTAGGAGATTTATGTCAAAAGTTAAATTTGGTCATTTTTTCCTAAAGTGATAATTAATTCACTTTGTGGGTGAATTAAGGGACATAAAGTGAAACTATGTAAACTTAAGTAAAGTGGGTTTTGAGTTGAGATTTACTTGAGATGATCTTAACCATTGATTAGGGATGAGATGAGATGATCTCATCCAGCCAACTTTTAGGTTTCCTTATTCTTCCTTAAGGAGGGCGCAAGGGGCAAAGGAAGGCTCATTCCTTGTTTTGTTCACTTGAGGAGGAGGAGAAGGAGTAAGAGGATGAGAATGGATGAATATGTTGAGGCTAGAATGGGTGCTCCCTTCCATGGAGATGGCCAGCAGGCTTAGGGTCTCAGTTATTTAGTGGGAAGATTCATGTTCTAAGGAGGGTGCACTTGGTGAGGAGGGTGCATCATCAGTGGGGAGGACTTAGAGAGCTTAGATTGCATTGATTTTTGTTTCATAGGGAGGCTACTCATCAATATCAGAGTACTATGGAGGGGTTTATATATCAGAGCTTCCAGTTGGCTTTTGGCTCCAGTTTAGTGGTCTTGTCATCATTTATGGAGGGTGCACCATCATAGGGCGCTCTTGCTTCATTTGGACTGGTGTTGCAGCTTGGATCCAGTTGTTATTGTATCAGGTTCATCTATATTTTGTACTTGTTGTATTCCACCATCTATTCTCCTCGTATATAGACATATATTCCAAACTGGTTTTCCCAGGGGGGGTTTGTCCAGGTTCCAGTTAACCAAAAATAATTGTGTTCAATTTCATGTATGTTAGAGTGTAGAACTACTGTATTTTCAGCTGTAAATATATCTAGGTGTGTTACATTTATTTTGGTATACATGTGCTAACCCTTAGTGACTAAAACTACATGCTAGAACACCTAAGTTGCAATTTTTTTCGTAACAAATCAGCAAGAAGTTCTTGAATTGTTGGTTGTCCTAAAACAACAACAAAACCTTCATTGACAGTTGAAACTTAGAGCCAACTTGAGGTCAAAGAAAGACCTAGTTGGCAACTTGATAGGACCTGGAAAATTTTCACCAGATTCATGTTGTGAATGATGATGAGAAAAACTTACAATGATTTATAGATATGCTAGTCAGTGTTTCAGATGATGTTGATGTTGTTTCCATCTCCCTCTCCTGGAAATGTTGTAGAATACCCTTCTTGTTAAGGGGGAGTGTTGAAATATTATAACTGCAAAGAGTATTCTATTTATTATCGAGTCATTATTGATTAGATCAATCCCCTTTTGTGGATTGATCATGTCGGGATTTGTAAATGACCAAATCACCTTTTGCGGATTGGTCAAACCCTAATTATATCATGCAAATTAAGAAGTCAGCCCTAGACCTAATTAAAGTGGTTTTAACCACTAAGTGGAGAAGTAGGCCATGCCCAGTGAAGAGACACCTCCCTGGCACCTACTAGCTAATAAAAATAAGAGAGGATAGTGCCTCATTCATTCACTCACTCATTCCACTCAACAAGTGTGCAAGTTTGAAGATAGATGCAGTTGGGAGAAGAAGGAAGAGAGGCGCATTGCTCAGTGTTGGATATTCTCTAGTGTTTTGGTTTATTGTCTGTCTGTATTAAAGAATTTTTTGTTGGGTTTTCTCCCCCATGAGGCTTTCCCAGGATAAATGTTGTGTATCTTGTGATTGTGTTTCTCTCAGATATCTTACCTATGCTATTGTTATCTAGTAAATTGAAAATAAACTTAATAACTCCTCTAAAATTAATAGAATGCAGTAGGGATGTTGAAATTAGATGGTCAAACGAAGGAATTTGTGTTACCTCACGTGTTACCTCCAAGCCCCCCGACGACCTCGACAACAACACTCAAATAAGTAATCATATTATTGTGAATTTTCTCCTTTGATGGCACTTCTCTTAAATTGGAGATTGTTCGAGATGATGAACTTGGATGTGTTGTCATCATGTTTGAGTCAACTGGACCTTTTGTTTTCTTTAACTACGGTCAGGACATTGACAGTTGCTTCAAGGTCATTAAGTCAGCTTGCACAAAGACTCGATACCTCAGCTAATGTGTGTCGTCAATGTCTTCTATCACGGAAATCAGACAGCATTGCCTTGTGGTATGATGTATCTAGAAATGAGGGTGAGCATGGAAAAGGCATGGAGAGCCTATAACTTGGCACTAAGTCTTCAAAATAAGAAATGAAGAGCAGATAATGCACTACATGGCGAGATTGTGTGGTGCATTTTGAAGCTTCAGCTGAGAATGTCAATGTTTTCTTGAGCAGTAATTACGACGAAAAAGATATGTCGACCTGGCTGAGAGCAGCTTTGACAATCCTCAACACATGCTTGAATAGATTTCATGAAATGAAATTGTCTATTATGAATCCTATAAAGGGAAAATGTAATGCAGAGGGAGGTCACCATTGCTATTTTGGTCATTGCCAATGTATTAGAAATGTTATCAAGCATTGTCCAGAAGGGTTTTTCGTTCAAGCTAAAATTGAAAGGCGTTGGTCTATGGTCATTTGGGTTTGATCATCACTGGGTTTTTTTTTGGTCATGGATGATCAATCAGTTAGAGGGCGAGAGGTGGAGGCATTTCACAAGATAGATACCAGCAAATATACCTTTGATTTTTCTTAAGTTGACAGTCCATGTTTTTATAGGGAAGCAAACATATATTCTTCTTAAGACTTTGGAAGTATTGAGATTGCACGCTAATTGTTTGATGAAATTCATAAAAGAGATGTTATATCATGGAATACTATGATTACCTGGTACACCCAAAGTGGATATGTGAATGATGTTATCACTCTTTCATGATATGATATTGGCAGATGTGATGCCTACATCGATGACCATTATAAGTGTGTTCTTGGCATGTGCACAGTTGGTGGCACTACAAACATATTAGAGATTGCATGCCAATTTTTTAATAAAATATTTGATATAAATGTGGTTTTATGGAGTGTAATGATTGTCAGATATGGAATGCATGGATATGTCATGTAAGGCTTGTGTAAAATGGATGGAAATACTTTGATTGCATGATTTAGGATTATGGCATTATACCCAAGTGACAGCATTATGCATGTATGATCGAAATTTCTACTGGGTTGAAATTTTATTTTTCCAGGCTCTTTATTGGGATGTAATGTGCACAACAATTTCACAGAAAATGTTTGATGCACAGGAGACATGATGCTCAGAGACAAGAAGTCTCTAGGAGCAGTATACCTCTAGGACGAGATCATACCAGATAGCAAAGACAGTTCCAGTGATCATGGATACAACCAGCCAATACCAACTGTAGCACAACTATGGTGATAGATCCAGTAGAGGTGACAAACACATTATAAGACTCAGAGGGAGTAGGTATAACCATCCCAGTACATTGTTAATTTTAGAGAAGCTATTAATTTTCTTTTCAATTTATTAGATAAAAATAACATAGGTAGGATCATTGAGAGAAACACAATTACAATATACACAACATTTATCCTGGGAAACCCTCATGGGGGAGAAAACCCAAAAAAAACTTCCTTAATATAGATAGCGAATATAAAACCAAGACAATAAACCAAAACACTAGAGAATATCCAACACTAAGCAATGTGCCTCTCTCTTCCTTCTTCTCCCAACTGCAGCTATCTCCAAACTTGAGTACTTGTTCAGTGGAATGAGTGAGTGAATGAATGAGGTGCTAGCCTCTCTTATTTATATTAGTTGGAAGGCGCTAGGGAGGTGTATCTTCACTGGGCAGGGCTGACTTCTTAATTTTCATTATATAATTAGGGTTTGACCAATCCGCAAAAGGGGATTTGGTCATTTACAAAGCCCAACATGATCAATCCAAAAAAGGGGATTGATCTAATCAATAATGAATCAATAATAAATAGAATATTCTTTGTAGTTACCATATTTCAACACTCCCTCTTAACAAGAAGGGTATTCTACAACATCGTCAAGAGAGAGAGAGAGGGCAGCAACATCAACATCATATAAAACACTAACTGGCATATCTATAAATCATCGAAAGTTTTCCTCACCGTCATTCATAGCATAAAGTTGGAGTAGCATCATCATCATCTGCATAAGCATGGATCAGTATAACACTAATACATCATCATCATCAATACCATCAATAAAAACATCATCATCATCATCATAGCACAAAGGCTGGAGCAACAACATCATCACGGCACGAAGGCTGGAGCAACATCATCATCATCATCATCATGGGAAAACAAAATGAGCATGTTGTTACAACATTTTGTGGTACTCTAATAGTCCCGAAAGAGCTTCCCAAGAATCATAAGATTCCCTAGGATATAAAATCCTAATGGAGCTACCATGTGGTACTCTAACAGATCATCCTTACTGGAACTTCAGGATCTTCCCACAAATCATAAGATTCCCTAGGATTATAAAAATCCTAATGGAGCTACCACTACTGACCATAGCTAGCATATACAAGCACATGTACTCTAACAGACCGTCCTTCCCGGACCTTTGGGATCTGTCCAGGGATGATCAATCTCCTGGGATATAAAATCCTCACTGAGCTGCCCACTATTGGTCAGGATACCATAGTATCATCAACATCACTCCCCCTTTCAATGGAGGTCCTTTCGGACTATACCAAGCTTGTCTCAAACATGCTCAAACTTTAAACAAGACAGAGGCTTGGTCAACACATATGCAACCTACTCATGTGTGCCAACATATTGGAGCTTTATGGCTCCCCTCTACACCATATCACGAATGTAGTGATACTGGATTTCTATGTGCTTCAACTTGTCATGGAACACAGGGTTCTATGTCATCTTTATGCAGCTCTTGGTTATCACATAGAATCACGGTTGTTTCCATATCTATATCAAATAGACCTGCCAACAACTTTCATATCCATATGGCTTCACAACTGGTGGAACATGTAGCGATGTATTCCGCTTCTGCTTTGCTGAGAGAAATACTAGATTGCTTCCTACTCTACCATGAAGTCATGGCTGATCCCAGACTAAAACAACATCCTGAAGTTCTCTTTCAGTCAGAAACACTTCCATCCCAATCTGAATCGGTATATCTAATCAATCTGAAGTCTTCATCTCCATTGTAGTTGAGACCAAAGTCCAACGTACCCTTAAGTTATCTCATCACATGTTTTGCAGTAACAAGATGAATACATATGGGCTCTACTAGATACTGACTCAAGGTGTTCACATCAAAACATATATCTAGCATGGTGTTCGTCAGATACATCAATGATCCAATGATCTATATGTATAGCATAGCATCAATCAATTATGATGAAGTATCAACCAAGAGTTCCAACATTGTTTCCATGGGTGTATTCATGGATTTACACACCAACATATCAAACCTCTTTAGTATTTCAACAGAATACTTCCCTTGGTTAAGGAATATCTTCTATGGGCTCTGCCAAACCTCAAGACCTAAGAAATAGTGCATTAGCCCTAGGTCTTACATCTCAAATTCTGTAGCAATCTTCTTCTTACAATCAGTGATGAGATTTTCTTCTCCAGTTAAGAATAAGTCATCCACATACATCAACAATATAACAGTTTCATCATTCATAACCCTGAAGTAAAGGTTAGAATCAACTTTACACTTGGTAAAGCCCAAGCTTGTCAGGAAACTATCAATTCTTCCATACCAAGCTCTAGGAGATTGCTTCAATCTGTACAAAGCCTTCTTCAACTTGCAGATATGTGTCTTTCTGTCTTCAACTTCAAACCCTTGAGGCTGTTCTATATACACTTCTTCTTCAATGACACCATTTAAGAAGGTTGTTTTCACATCCATCTGGTGTAACTTCCACTTCACCTTAGCTACAAGGGATATGATGGTTCTAATAGAAGTGTATCTGGCTACATGCAAAAAAACTTTCTTCATAGTCAATGCCTTCCTTTTGAAAAAATCCACGAGCTACAAACCTTGCTTTATATTTCTCAATGCTTTCATCAGCAGCATGTTTTATCTTGTATATCCATTTGGAAGATACCACATCTTTTCTCTTCGGTCTCAAAACTATTTCCCATACATCATTATTTATAATGGATTGGTATTTTTCTATCATGGCATATACCCATTATTTCTTCTTAATGGATTCTTCAAAGCAAGTAGGCTCATTCTCTATGAGATCACACATCAAATCCATATAACTGGAGAATAGCCTAGGTTTATTAAATTGTCTCATGGTTCCTTCAGGGGAACCATACTTCTCTCCATCTTGAATAAGTTCCCTTTCCCAAGCTTACTTTCTCTTGGGATAGATCGTCATCTTGGGAGGTTCTTGAGATTATATCATATCATGGTCTTCATGAATCTCATCATCGGGGGAAACTGTGGCTTCCCTCACTAGTTCTAGAACTCTAGGAGCTATAGGTTCTTCTTTATATACTTCTTCAAGTTGGCATCTCCTTGATTTCTTGAGTGATGCATATTCATCAAAGGTTACATCTTTGTTTATCTCAATATGATGGTAACCTGGAATTTAAATTCTGAAGGCCTTAGAGACCTCACAGTATCCAACAAATATCCCCTTCTTTCCTGCAGGGTCCAGCTTGGTTCTCTTCTCTTTCGAAATTTGTGCAAATATTGGACAACCAAATATTTTGAGATGGCTTGAGTCTGGCTTCTTTCAGGAGAAAATTTATTCGGGGTTTTTGAACCCAAGTGCACTATGGGATAATCTGTTTTGTGCATACACTGTTGTTATTGTCGCTTCTACACATAAGTGCATTATAAGATCTTGATCATGGATCATAGTCTTCACTGCTTCCATTATATTTCTTGTTCTTTCTTTCTACTACACCATTTTTTTGAGGATTGTAGGGAGTGGTGAGCTCCCTCTTAATCCTGACATCTCTACAAAATCTTACAAACTCTTTTAAGGTGTATTCTCCTCCATTATCTGACCTGAGTATCTTGATTTTTCTTTCTGAGAGATTCTCTATCAAGGCTTTGAATTCCTTGAATTTTCCAAACACTTCATCTTTTGATTTCAAGAAGTAAACCCAAGTCTTGTGAGAATAGTCATCAATAAATGATACGTAGTATACATACCCACTAAGAGAGGTGGATGGCATTGGGACACATACATCTAAGTGGATGAGCTCCAAGACTCCTTATGCTTTACTATCTCTCTTCGAGAAAGGATTGTTGATGTTCTTTCCTTGTGCACATCCCTTGCACATGCCTTCATGATCAACCTTGAAATATGGCAGACCTGTAACTACCTTTCTCACATATGGTAAGGCCTTGTAGTTGATGTTAGCTAGTCTTCTATGCCAAAATTCATATGGACTCTCAGTGGAGTGAATCAAGGTTGCATCTGAGTGACCTTTTAATTTATACAAGCCACCTTCTTTTGTTCCAATAACAATTTCATATTCTATGGTTTTTCCTTTAGGCCACATGAGGACTTCACCATCTATGAATGCAACCCTGAATCCTTTCTTATCTAAAGCTGAGATAGAAAGCAAGTTCTTTGTCAAACCTGGTACATATAGTACATTCTTCATCTTCACTGGGGCCCATGAATCAAGTTTATAAGTGGACTCTCCTACTCCTTTGATAGGGCACTGGTAATAATATCCAAGTGTAACTTTATGGGAAAGTTCTTTTCTGTAAGGCTAGAGAGAATGTCTCTTTGACCTGTCATGTGTTTGAAAGCACCGCTATCTATGAGCCACGTATCTCAACCATGTGACACTATTCCTGAGAGGAAAGAGATTAAGACATAGTCTTCAATATTTTCTTTAATCATATTTGTGGGTGGCTCTTTATCTTCAACTGTATGGGCATGGTGCCTTTTGTTCCTATTCTTTTATTCTTCTCTTCTAGTTGGAAAATTATTAGAAATATGTCCCATCTTGTCACAATGGTAACATTGGTAGGATGATAAATACTTTTCTCTTCTTTGACCTTTCTGAAACTTCTAGAATCTCCTTGGAGAGTGAGATTCTTTATGGATAAATTTATTTGGGGAGTGAGACTCCTTTTCTGGGTGGGTCTCTTTCTTGAAGTGAGGCCTTCTCTTTATTCCTTTAGTATGACTAGCTAGATATTGATTGTCATCCCTTAATAGTATTTCTTCTAGAGTAGCTACTCTTGCTTCTTCTTGAACACATTCTTCCCAAACACTGTCAAATTGTAGTTTTTTCTTTATGGAACAAATGGTTTGGATGAATGAATCCCAAGGTCATGTGAGACCATTAAGATATGTCATTATGATTTCATTTTCATTTATGGTATATTCAATTGCTTCTAATTGTTCCTTGAGTTGAGATATTCTAGAGAAATTTTCATGAACAGTTTCTCCTTTCTGCATCTTTGTATTCTTGAATTGAGTTCTCAAGTTCATCTTACGGTTAATGTTTCTTCCTTCATACAATCTAGTTATGGAATCAAAGATATATTTAGGATCATTCTTAGATTCCCCTTGAGGGATCAAGTGATCTTTGATAGACTCTACAATGATTCTTTTGGCCCTAACCATGTCCTTTTGGTACTTTTCTTTAGTTCTAGCATCTATTGGTTCCGGTACATTTTCTTTGATGAATCTTGTTAGGTCATTATCTTCAAGAATGAGTACAATCCTATACTTCCAGGCATGGAAGTTATCCACACCTTCTAAATTGTCAACAAGCTCGGTGCTTGCAGACATCTTAACCTCGAGCTGGGAAAATGACCAAAAAATGAAAGTGCTCATAATTTAGATCTGAACTTACCAGGAGGTGCGCTTGGATGAGGCGAGTAGCCTGGTGCAGTCAGTTTTATAAAAATCCAACTTTTACCCCTTGAAACTGAGCTTGTGCAATTCTAGACTCGTACTTCTAGTATTGGTTCTGGTTTCTTGATTTTCTAGTACCATTGAAAACTAGGGTTTCTCTTTTTAGGAGTTTTGCCCACTGGAAAAGTGTGTTCAAGATGCCAATGAGCTCGTTAGTCTAGGGTGCACTTCCTTGATGAGTTTTAGGCTGAAAATCCTCTTCAATAAAAATCCCTAATTTTCTTGTATGCCAACAGTAGTGTTTTTGTTTATCCAGTGAAAGGTACTCTCTTCAGCGTAGCTCTGATACCATGTCAATTTTAGAAAAACTATTAATTTTCTTTTCAATTTACTAGATAACAATAGCATAGGTAGGATCACTTAGAGAAACACAATCACAAGATACGCAACATTTATCCTTGGAAACTCTCATGGGGGGGAAAACCCAACAAAAACCTCCTTAATATAAATAGCCAATACAATGCCAAGACATTAAACCAAAACACTAGAGCATATCAACCACTAAGCAATGCGCCTCTCTCTTCCTTCTTCTCCCAACTGTAGTTATCTCCAAACTTGCACACTTGTTGAGTGGAATGAGTGAGTGAATGAACGAAGTGCTAGTGTCTCTTATTTATATTAGTTGGAAAGCGCTAGGGAGGTGTCTCTTCATTGGGCAGGGATAAATTATTAAATTGCATGATATAATTAGGGTTTGACCAATCCGCAAAAGGGGATTTGGTCATTTACAAATCCCAACATGATCAATCCACAAAAGGGGATTGATCTAATCAATAATGACTCAATAATAAATAGAATACTCTTTGTAGTTACAATATTTCAACATACATGAGTCGAGCCATGAGATGTTGAGGACGCAGACATGGCAATAGTTCTAGTGTATGTAGAGGCACTCCCAGAGAGGGAGGCAGTACTGCATATAGAGGGAGTAGAGATTGAATTACCTCTAGAGAAGGAGGAAGAGCTACCTTTAGTATCATAGGGAGAAAATACAAAGGAGGAGTCACCTCTGGCTTCATAGGGAGAAGTTATTGAGCCACTCTCAATTCTAGATAGAGAAACTGCTAAGGAAGAAACTGCAGAGAGATTGAAAGATTCAGTTCCACGGAGAGTAGCCCTAGAGGAGGGCAGTTGTTGACAAAGTAGAGAAGATACTCTCAGTTTCAGTGTTTAGTAGTGACAAAGTCCTAAAGGGATCAGTTGATGTTCCCATAGATATTGCAGTATGTTGGAAGAGACCTACATGGGATCGTTAGACTCTACAGGAGGTAGAAGGACATGCAAATCCTCATGGTACCTTACGAGAGAGCAAGACACCTCAAAGATATTCATGTTATGACACAACTATGAGACACATCATTGATTTTGATCCTTCCTGTTATGAAGAGGCATCTAGTCAACCGGTATGGAGAGATGCCATGATGGAGGAGTATCAATCCATCATGAAGAATGATGTGTCGAATATTTTTCTGAGACCTGAGGGGAAGTATGCAGTGACTTCCAAGTGGATATATAATATCGAAAACATAGCTAACGGGAGCATCGAGAAGCACAAAGAGATATTTTTTATTAGAGGATTCTCACAGGTGGAGGGAATAGATTATCAAGAGACATTTTCTCATGGTTCTCTATACACTTCCGAACAATTATTTCCCTTGCAACATCCATGGGTTAGATACTACATCATATGGATGTGAAGACAGCCTTTCTCAATGGAGAGATTGAGGAAGAAGTATACATTGAGCATCCAGATGGTTTCATGATACATGAGAAGGAGTCTCATGTGTGTAGGTTGAAGAAGGCCCCGTATGGACTCAAGAAGGAACCTAGAGATTGGTATGCAAGGATTGATGAACACCTGATGAGTTTGGGCTTCAGTAAAAGTGTTGTTGATCCCAACCTATACTATAAGACTGTTAAGGGTGAGTCCCTAATTTTGGTCCTCTACAGTGATGATTTATTCATAACTGGTACAGAGAGCCTTATTGTTGAATGCAAGTATGCGTTGGCCTCTGAGTTTGAGATGAAGGACCTTGGTATGATGCACTACTTCTTGGGACTAGAGGTGTGGCAGAGAATTGATGAGATCTTCTTAAGTCAAGGGAAGTACACGGTTGTGATATTGAAGAAGTTTGGGATGTTGAACAATAAGCCCATGGCTATACCAATGGTGACAAATCTGAAGAAACTAAGTGTGTCTTATTTTGATTCCGACAAGATTGATCCAACCCTATACAAGCAATTGATTGGATCATTAATGTATCTAGTTAACACCAAACCAGATATTTTCTATGCAGTGAGTGCACTTAGCCAATTTATGATTTAGCTGAGACAGACATACTGGATTGTTGTGAAGCATCTATTGAGATACCTGCGAGGCACAGTTCGACATGGTCTGAGATATACTTCCAATATTCACATGAGATTGCAAGGATATGCTGACTCCGATTGGTTAGGGAGCATAGTGGACAGGAAGAGAACCTTCGGGTATTGCTTCACTTTGGGATATGCCATGGTTTCCTGGTGTAGTAGGAAACAACTTATGTGGCTTTGAGCACTGCATAAGCAAATTACATTGCATTGAGTGTGGTAGTTTACGAAGCAGTGTGGCTTCGCAATATCCTTGAAGATTTATTTGGACATGCACTGGATTCCACCATTATTCATTGTGATAACCAGAGTTGTGTGAAGCTCTCAGAGAATCCATTGTTTCATGACAAATTGAAACACATTGAGATCAAGTACCATTACATCCAAGACATGGTGCAAAGGAAGGTAGTATCGGTGTAGTACCTTCCTACAGAGAAGCAGGTTGTTGATGTTCTTACCAAACCCCTTACCAAGACAAAGTTCAAGTACTTTCGTGATAGACCTGTTGTGGCAGAGAATTCCTCCCTCGCTAAGAGGGAGTGTTAATGCTTGCAACTTCCTGAGACATTCTCCAGATCGTACTCCTTTGTGACTGAGTTGATTTTATCTGTGAGGACACTTATTCGAGAGGGATAAGAGGGTTTGGGCTTATAGCCCAACGTCCCTTGTAGAGATCACATGAGGACACGTCAAGGGAGTTGACCTTGATGTCACACACTATGTAGATTTGACCTTAGTGTTTCTAGAGGGAGTAGCCTCTAGAAGTCCAGATCATACTCCTATGTGACTAAGTTTAGTATATCTATGAGGACACTTATCCAAGAGAGATAAGTGGGTTTGGGATTATAGCCCAATATCCCTTGTGGAGAGCACATGAGGACACGTCAAGGGAGTTGACCTTGACGTCACACACTATGGGGAGTTGACCCCAGTGTTTCTAGAGGGAGTAGCAACTAGAAGTCCACATGGGAGTGCCATGTGTGGCAGACCTTTTGTTACAATGCCCTGAGTAAGGATCAGGCGAACCTTCTCCTAGATTGGGTTGCAGACCAAGGGAGATATGATACATTTATCACAAAGGTGTACTTGTGGTAAATGTGCCCAGGCGTAGTCCTTCCTTGATCATGAAAATGAATAACATGGACTCGAGGTGCTTTAGGTGTTTTCCACATGTCAGTTAGCATTAGGTTGCATTCACTCACAAGGGTGTACCTGTGGTGAATGACCTTGGTGTAGTCTTTCTCCTATTCATGGTTATTTGACAAGGAATGATAAAGACTCAAGATGCTATATGTTATCACATGCAAACCCAAAGTGAGCCTGATCTCAGAGAGTCAACTGGCTCAGAGGGAGCCCTGCAAAAGGAGTTTCCCCTCGGTTCAGGTGGGAGAGAGACATCTCCTAAGACTGACAGATAAGTGTCATGAGTCTAGGGTGAAGATTGTATACTTCAGATACAATATTTGGCATGATGAAGAATGTCTCCCTCGTTGAGAGGGAGTGTTGATGTTTGGACAATATCGGGAAGACATTCTTCCATATATATATATATATATATATATATATATATATATGACATGATATTATAATACAAAGTATAAATATATATAATAAATAAGTAGTTATTTATTATCCAAGGGACGCATCCTTTCATGGATGGTCACCATATGTTCTCTATATATGGA